>BLSH010259830.1:956658-990350 GCA_018402905.1 Glandirana rugosa | reverse complement strand
TTGTTTCACGTTATTTATCGTGGTATGTATCAATGGTCCAAACAGGGTGCGGTACGAACGGTAAGAAATAACCGACATCGTTTGAACGGTTTGAAATGGTCTATTGGTGGATACGTCTATTCCCCGTAGACATCTACTTTTTATTGACACGTCAAAACAACTTACTTTTATACTATACAAGGCGCGTTTGCCTACATTTATATGAGACTCTCGACGACGGAGGTGGCTTGAGGGGTCCCTACCCATCACTCTTATTATACCATCATAATTCCACCATTACCGCGACGAGAGAAAAAACTTAAATTATTTACTACAGACATTTTATTAATATACATTTTTTACTCACCAGATATATTAAACCAACATACATAGATATATGATTGATCCCCGCTAACACAGCTTCACTATAATCGAAGGTTTATGAGAATATTTTCCTTTGCTTTTTTCACATTTTTTATGTATTTCACCTTTTGAAAAATTCACCAGCATGCTGGAAATTATTTATTTTACAGACATCATTTATTAAATTCAAAAAAGAGAGCAGCGCCATTACCACCTTAATACTACCATATTATTCTCACTACCCATCCCTGGGGAGTTCGGTGGAGGCAGCAGCTCTCAGAGTATATTTACATCCGTTTGCGCGGAACATATCATATTTTCATTCAACAAAACTGCACAGTTATTTTTCATCTACAGATGCCCCTTATCTGCATAGGTGGTTATCTGGTAAAGTTTGGCAAGTTTGCTACAGCCAATAAAGAATGGCAAGCATGGCGTGGGACAAACCTGGTAACTATGTATGGTGCTATTTATTGCACTTTGTTAAATGTTAGCATAGGAGACATGAAGGCACTTGGCACAAGTGTTGATGCGTTTAAGATGCTCATCAGCTAGCATGTTCTGTAAATGTAAGCAAATGACACAAAGAGCTGTGTGCAAATTTACAGACAGATGTCACCCTGACTGTGACAGGTGGGGAAGTATCCGTCTATCATCTATAACACTGGCTAATGCCAGCTGGAAATGCTTGTCATAACCCTCTAGGGTTGCCCTAAACATTCATCGCTACCTAAGTTTTGGATATCGAACGGGATTAGAGACAAGATCTGGTCACTTATAATGATATTAACATTAGGAAGAACTGAAAAGCAACTAATAGTAATGTACCACCCTCACAACATAAGTTGCCTTAGCCCCAAATTTAAGTGGCCTTCTGCAAGTCTTGGGCTGAGCATGACTGCAATACCCATCCTACCGAATCTTCCAGCACATGTCAACTATTCAGATACAATGCTATGTCTGTATGGTTGTGTCACTGTAGTGCCCAGAAAATTTTGTTTGACACACTTTGCTGATTAAAATAGGGGAAATTTCTGATGCCTAAATGTCCAGGGAGATTTTGACTTTCTGAAAATAAAGAACAGTTGTCAGCCATGCCAGGATCACCTTCCCGCAATTCACACTACAGACAGGAAGCCTATTGTGTGTAGTACTGGTGGTCATATACACATTGGTGGCTGCCAGTCATATGACATAATACGCCACTACTATAGCAAATGGATCATCATAGAGGCACTCCAAGTAAAATCAGTTAAACTTCTAATGCTAAATTGAATCATGTGTTTATCAATACATACTTAATACATCCATATTCTATAATTTTGTACACAAATTCTACAAGCTTTTTCCAGGGTTTTAGGATGAGTTAGTAAGCTCTTGCCACCTATGCTGTGCAACCTCTCTACCTCATAGTGACAAGGCGCAATGCTTATAACCAAGAAACACACACAAGCTAAAGGAAAATTAGGATAGGACGTATTGGGACAAGGACAGGCAGCCATACACAATGTATTCCAGGATGAAAAAAATAGAGCCACTTAAGTAGATTAAATAGGTTATGGATTGGCGTTAGCACCATCATGCAGATGAATCTAAAAAACTCACACTTTCTAGATTAGTTTACTAGGCCTGATGATCATAATGGTCTGAAAGATACACTCAGCACCCACAATCAATAACATATATTACAGCAATATGCCTGGTCCCTCCCCTCTTCATTGGCTCTTTATTTGGTTAAGCGGAACATTCCTGATTATGGAGAACTCTGCCCTCACAGGTAGATGAGGGTGGTTGGGTTGTGCCTGTGCAGGTGGATGCCTACCTGTATCTATGAGGATCTTTAAAAGAACCAAGTAGATGACACTTTCTGCCTAAACTGGCACTTTCTGTCTAATATATCTTCAAAAAAAAAGAAAAGCTAGCACATAAAAGATCATATCATGTGTTGATAAGTGATACCCGAGACACATCAAGTCCTACTTCTGTTCCATTTTTGATAAGAATGTCTTAATTCTCTGCCCTCCAAATTGGATATAGATAAGGCTTAATGTTTTACAAAGTTTGTCAGAAGATAGGTGTATTGATAATGGCGGTCCATTAAGAACTAAACATGTTTCCAAAGGTCTATAAGCTTGGCCGCCATTTAGTTTGTTAATAAAATTACATGGTACCATATGACACTGACAGCAGATTATATGGATTAGGATATCTCTGGCTCAATTATTGTCAAAAGCATAACTAAAAGGCGCAGAGCCCTGGCACAACATCTGAACAGAGAACATTTTACATCTCATACAGCAGACTTCAATGGTCTTGTTTAGCCAAGTAATCAAGTGAAATTCAAACCGCAGATAAGAGAAGAGTTAAGGGAATGTAATAGTAACGTAAATTAGATGTTATTCTGTACAAATTGTAATGTGAGTATACAGTATAGTTGTTGAAGAAGTGTAATGAACAGAGTTCGATGGGGCCCCCTGACCATACTGGCTCAACACAGGGACTGGGACAAAGTCTTCTCATCTGGATAAATAATCAGTCCACATGGAAGATATTGTGCCTTACTATCAAAGTGTCTAAAAGATTTCACAAGAAATATTGATGGCATTCATGAAAAGCTTGAGGGGGTAGGTAGTCCATGACAAGGAAGGGTGAAGAAAGCTAGGCAAAAGAGAAATCTTCCAGGGTTAGTATGTGTCTCAAGCATGCTTCATGTAGAGATGGATGGTGCCAAATTGTGCACATGAAGGACAACAGTTATGGCCATTAAAGGAGGAAACATATTTTGGTCATCAGAAGTTCATGTTTGCCACTGTATGAATCTACCATATATGTAACTGTAGTTACTTAGACTTGATGAACAGATATTTTCATTTCATCCAGAACACATCATTCCAGCACATTTGTTAAAGAATGATATACTGAAGTAAAGTGTTGTTTTAATGGCTGACTGGTTTAGTTTCTAGTGTTTTAGTTGTGATTTCAGACCCCCATCAGAGTCTCTATCTGTACGGGCTTGGTATGCTGTTTCCATGTAAATGATGCTCTGGTTTCTGGCCTGACTTCAACCCGATAAAACACTTTTGGCATGAATTAGAGCTGAGAATGCTAGCCAGGCCTTCTCGTCCAACATCAAGGCCTGACCTCACAAATGTGCTTCTGGAAGAATGGTCAAACATTCCCATAGACACACTCCTAAAACTTGTGGATAGCCTTCTCAGAAGAGTTGAAGCTGCTATAGCTGCAAAAGGTGGGCCAACTCATTATTAAACTCTACGGACTAAGACTGGGATGCCATTAAAATTCATATGTGTGTAAAGACAGGTGTCCCAATATTTTTGGTAATATAGTGTATGGCTCCGGTATAGTTCGTATAGCCTTTGCTTTGTTCTTACAATTCCTTGGTGATGCTCATTTGCAAGTTCTATAAGGCAGACTCTCAAGGTCTCTGGTACTAGTAAAAGATGAGATCTATGGACAATACTGTATAGCCATCAACTATGGGCAGGTCATGTCTAGTCCTGTAGTAGGCTTAGTTGTTTTCTGAATTTGCCCATTTGCCTTGTAGAATGTCTACCAATTGTACTTGTGCTGGGCATGCAAGACATGCTTTTCCAAGTATTTATTTCTTTGGAAACAGCGTCTTTTACAAAGAAGGGTAGGTGTCCCAATTTCTGACACTGATTGCACAGCTCAGTGAGGTGCTGCTGATCGGTAAAATTTTACACTGGTAGCATACTGGAGCTGTTGTGATAAGACCATCAGCTGAATGTTGATTTAATGCCGTAAAATTATCCCAGCCCTCTGTAATGGTACCTTTCTTTGCAAGCTAGAATTCAGCTTACACACATCTTGATTTAAATTTTACAATCTCTGGTGGACAAACAAACACAGTATTGGGATCTCTAGGATAACTAGCCAGTTTTAAAACAAGTGTGCTAAGTGGTTAATTTGCAAAGACATTTGTAACCGGGTTATAATTGTGTGTTCTGAGAGGCAGATTGCAGTGGCGGCCCGTGCATTAGTGGCACCCCCCCCCCCATCCATGGGTCCGTCCCTCTTACCTACATAAAGGGACACTGGATGCATGGATTGCAATGGGGAAGGGGGGGGTGGAGTGTGGTTTTGAACCACGTGATTAGAGCCAGAGGCTCTAATCGGCTTCAAAAATGGGTGGGCTCCGGGCCCAGAGCACTGTGACCAAAGCCTACCCAGTTGTGTGACGATAACGAATGAATATTCATTATCGCTGCACTGATCCTCCTCCGGGCCAAACAGGAAGCGGGTTGAGACCCATAACCCAATTGGCTGAAAGGAAATGCGATCCTATTGGACACCTGGCAGGAGGAGAGAAGAGACACACAGCATCTCTATGAGAGGACACAGGAGCTGATGTCTGAGCCACAGGTAGTGTGTGGCAGTGGGTGCTGGATTAGTGCCATGCCACTGAGTTGGGGGGGGGGGGTGGTTGATGGCCGCTTTCCCCCGAAAAAAATCCCACAATCTGCACATTTTCAATGGCTTTTTCACTGACACGTTGTACATTTGCAGAGCACTTGAAGCACAAGTTCTAGTTGACACTTTTCCAATTTGTGGAAAATCTGCATGGCAAGTCTCTAGCAAGAGAAAAATTGCAGTGGTGAGTCTACAGCAAGAGCTCTGAAAGTCTACAGCAGTGGTCTCCAAACTGCGGCCCAGGGCTGGGTGCGGCCCTCTGCTTGCTTTAATCTGGCCCCTGGGGCATTATTCCTCTCACTAGACGAGACACTATTCTGCCATCTGACACCAACAATGGGTCACCATTTCTCCCACTGAAACCAATAATGGGGAACTATTCCTCCCACTGACACCAACAATGGGGCACTATTCCCCCCTATGATGCTAACGATGGGGCACTATTTCTCCCACTCATACCAAATGGGGAGATGTTTACTCCCACTAATGCCAGGAAAAGTTCCACTCACACTAGCCATAGTCCAGCCCTTATAAAGTCTGAAGGACAATAAACCGGCCCTTTTTTTTAGAAAGTTGGAGACCCCTGGTCTACAGCATTAAAATTCAGCCACAGTGACCCCTGTGGTGGGATGACTATTGCACAACATAACTGAACCAGAACTTGCAGCAGACTTGCAGAATGTTTGCAAAGAAATTTGATCTGGAGTCATGCAATGCGGACATGCTGCTGAAGCCTGGCAAGTCTAGCAATAGTTTATCAAGTAATTTTCAAACTTGCAGCACAATTGCTTGGTATCTGGGCAGTAGTCCCCTAACCAAGGGTTTTTGCCTGAGTCAAGGCAGTTTCACTTTTGATTGAATTAGTAATAGCATTTACTAGATTGAAATGATCCAAGTGTAATCTTCTCCAAAGATGGACCAAGTTTGTTTTTGTTTACTAGTTGTTCTCTTATCAGTTCATCTGTTAGAGCACCAAGCTAGCAGGCAGCGTTGCCAACCTACCAGATTGAAATTTACTGACACAACACCCAATATTTACTGGCACAGCCAAGTTTTTATTTAAATTTCCAAAAGTTACAAAATTACTATTTTAAGTGCAAATTTCTATAAAAAAGAGAGAGAGGAAAGAAGATTTGGGGCTTTAGCCACTTCAGATCCTTAGGACGTCCTGGGATTTCAGTGGGGATATCTCAATGATGCCGGCACCTGCAGGCATCATTGAGGTATCGTTTTTTTCCTCAAGCGATTCCCATCACTGTAAGAACGATCATAGTGGCAGTTCAGCCGCTTGATCATTCTTAAAGGCGACGGGAGGGGACATCCCCCCTCCCGCCGCCCTCTGGTGCTTCTCCTGACTCACCTGAGCGATCGGTGACCGGAAGAAGGTACCAGACCGGATCTTAGTACCAGAGATTTCCGAGGGACATATGGCCCTCGGTCATCTCTATGGCCCTCGGAGGCCCGGGCGCACGTCATGATGTCACGTCCGGGTCTCCTGAAGTAAACAAAGGCAGTTAAAGGAGAAGGAAAGGCTGTGATTGTCCTTTTTTTTCTGATCCTATTACAAGAGATGTTTACATTCCTTGTAAGAGGAATAAAAGTGATAAAAAAAATTAATAAAGAGAAAGTGTAAAAATAAAAAAAAATAAAAGTAAAATAAGAAGTAAAAAAAAAAATTTAAAACGCCCCGTCCCTGCAAGCTCGCGCACAGAAGCGAACGCATACCTAAGTCGTGCATGCATATGCAAATGGTGTCCTAACCACACATGTGAGGTATCGCCGCGTGCGTTAGAGTGAGAGCAATAATTCTAGCCCAAGGCCTCCTCTGTAACTCAAAACACCTAACCTGTAAACATTTTGAAATCAACGCCTATGGAGATTTTTAAGTACCAAAGTTTGGCGCCATTCCACGAGTTTGCGCAATTTTAAAATGTGACATGTTGGGTATCTATTTACTCGGCGTAACATCATCTTTCACATTATGAAAAAAATTGGGCTAACTTTACTGTTCTTTTTTTTTTAATTCATGAAACTGTTTTTTTTAAAAACGCATTTGAAAAATCGCTGCGCAAATACAGCATGACATAAAAAGTTGCAACAACCACCATTTTATTCCCTAGAATCTTTGCTAAAAAAACATATATAATGTTTGGGGGTTCTGAGTAATGTTCTACCAAAAAAATGATGATTTGTACATGTAGGAGAGGAGTGCCAGAAATGGCCCGGATGGGAACTGGTTAAATGAGATCTGCCACCATGTCTGATAATGTATGAAACTGTGTAAAAAAGGCCATTTATGTATATAATGTCAACTTGCCATGATTGAAGAACATAGATCTTAGTCACAAAAAATCATATAAATGGTCATAAAGCATACATGAGTTTATTATACGTCAAAGACAGTTTCTCATATAAAACATGATACAATGATCAAATGATTCTTCATATACTATGTGCATGCTACAGTGATCAAAAAGCATGATGAAAAACAGCCATAGAATGTATTAACACAGTGGCTCATTCATCCTATATAAAAAGGTATAAAAAATGAATAAAAATAGGACATGTCAGGGTATCCTTGATCAATGTTAATAATAAGAGCCCCAAATTTGGAACTCTGTATGGGGAGCCCTTGATACGGAACTCAACGCGTTTCGTGGTGTTTCAACCACTCATCAGGAGTTTTAGAAAAGATGATACTGGAAAAATTCAAAAATAGCTATTAGTATGTAGGGTCCACTCACATACTCCAAAGAATACATCATGTGAGAAAATATGTCAAACCTTGCTGTAACTCACAAAGCACCTGCCAATACTTGAATAGCCCGGAACTGAGAGCCAGAGGAATCCCGGACAAATGTCCAGATCAGAGCTGAGGCGGGAGGTCTCCCCCAAGGAGCCAGGGGAAATGGGCAAGAGACGGGCCTGATCGCCACATCACAGCTCCCATATGTGATGGATACGTGTGAATCTAAAACCAGATAATCTGCAAAACAACCAAAATTGTGAATGGATAAGGCATGTCAATGGATGTAGCTGTGTATTATTATTATTATTATTTTAGGTACTTATATAGCGCCGTCAATTTACACAGCGCTTTACATATTTTACATTCACATCAGTCCCTACCCTCAAGGAGCTTACAATCTAAAGTCCCTAACTCACATTCATACATATACTAGGGACAATTTAGACAGGATCTAATTTACCTACCAGCATGTCTTTGGAGTGTGGGAGGAAACCGGAGTACCCGGAGGAAACCCACGCAGGCACAGGGAGAACATGCAAACTCCAGGCAGGTAGTGTCGTGGTTGGGATTTGAACCAGCGACCCTTTTTGTTACCAGGTGAAAGTGCTACCCACTACACCACTGTGTGCCGCCCATATGAGTGTTTGTGTGTTTGTACATATATTGTATATATAATGTATATTGTATATAAATATTTCTTATTGTATTTTCTATATGGTACATAAGTAGCTCAGGGACAGGACTCAGGAGGGCAAAAAATTAGAATGGGCAGGCACACACACATGAAATTGACTCTGACAGTGACACTGACAGCAGAGTGCAGCAGCACAGATGATGATGACACGTCCCCTCCTGAGTCACAGTGACAGTCTCTCTCCACGTGAGGTGGTCCCTTCTATCCGCTCCAGTCCAAACAGCATTGACAGTACCGCTCCCAGCTTGCCTTGCTCCCATCCCGCAGACCCGCATACAAGGCTCCAGTATTACGTACCTGATCCGAGGCTGAGATGCCGAGAGGGGCTCCCCTTGCGGCTAAACGCAGTGTACCTCTGGAGTGAGGACAGAGGGTACAGTGCGCAAAGAAGCACGGGTCACCGGGGTGGATGGATGAAGCGTGCAGGATGGCTGGAAGGGCTGAGGAAGACAGCAGGAACAGTCCACAAGAAGGCCGCAGAATCAGGTGCAGGCAAGCAGGAGCAGGTAGGTCGTCAGCCAAGCCTAGGGTCAAATGTCAGGAATCAGGCCGGTAGCAAGTTCATTAGGCAAGCCAAGGGTCGTTAACTGGGAATCAAGCAGAGAGAAGTCCAGGAGCAAGCCAAGGGGTCAACACAGGAGAGAGCCGAGGAGAAATCCAAAAGCCAAGCCGGGTCACAACAGGAATCAAGCAGAATCACAGGAAGCAGGTTCAGGAACTCAGGAGAGCTGAAGACGATCCAGCAATTAAGGGGCAGAATGAGCAGCCTTTTATAGTGCCCCAAGGGATCCTATTGGACGCTACATTCGTGTCCATTGAGCATGCACGTGTGCCGTCTCGTCCCGTTGCGCACATGTGACCTTCTTCCGAACGATCATACCGGAACGCGCTGGTGCATTCGTATCAGTAGGTGCTGCCCGTGACAGTGCCCCCCCAAGGGGCAACCTCTGGGTGCCCAAACTAGCTGTCCTTTCAGGATGGCTCCTATGGAAGGCCTGTATCAACCCGGGGCATGTATTTTACCAGATGGTTCCCAAGACTTATCTTCTAGGGGATACCCCTTCCACTTAATGAGGTACTGAACTTGTCTACCCCTCTTCCTACAGTCCAGGATGGCTTCGACTTCAAATTCCGGTTCTCCTTTGACCAATAATGGTGGTGGAGGCTGCACATCTCTTCCAGAAAAAGGACTGGAAATCACTGGTTTTAACAGAGAGGCGTGACAAACCGGGTGAAATTTGTAGGAATTAGGCAATGCAAGTTCAAAGGCCACTGGGTTGATCATCCTCTTTACTTCAAAAGGCCCAATGAATTTAGGCCCAAGTTTTTGTGAGGGACATGTTAGCCGGAGGTTCATAGTTGATAACCATACCTTATCCCCTGCCTTGAACGCAGGGTTGTCTCTTCTTCCTTTGTCATAATTTTTCCTGTACAGATTCTGAGCTTGTTGCATGCCCTCCTGAAGCCGACGGTAATTGGTCTGGACGAATCCAATACGGTCTTGTATTGCAGGCACTGATGCTTCAGGAATTATGTTGGGTAAATAGGAAGGGTGAATCCCATAATTAGCCCAGAATGGAGACTGGTTGGTGGCTGTATGAACCGAGTTGTTGTATGGGAACTCTGCGCAAGGAAGCAGCGAGACCCAATCATCCTGAGATTAGGTACAGAAACAACGAAGGTATTGTTCCAAGGTCTGATTGGTTCTTTCTGTCTGGCCGTTGCTCTGTGGGTGGTAAGCAGAGGAGAGGCATACTTCAATGGACAAGATCTTGCATAAGTCCTTCCACAATCTGGAGGTAAATTGGACACCTCGATCAGATTCTATGTTATTGGGTATTCCATGGAGTCTGATGATTTCTCTGATAAAGATATTGGCTGTGTCCAAAGCAGATGGTGTGCCACACATTGGTAGGAAATGTACCATCTTGGAGAGGCGATCCACCACTACCAGGATAGTAGTGCACCCTTCTGAGGGAGGCAATTCCACAATAAAGTCCATGGAGATCTCTTTCCAGGGCTCGTCAGGGATGGGCAGTGGTCTTAACAGACCCCAGGACTTGGAGTTGGAACCCTTGCTCTGCTGACACACTGTACAGGAGTTGATGTAAGTCTTACAGTCCTGCCTCTTCTTAGGCCACCAAAAGGAACGTTGAACCAACTCAAGAGTCTTTTGGGTACCAAAGTGGCCTGCCAGCTTATGATCATAAAAGGTACGGAGGACTTGCAATCTGACTTGTTGAGGAACAAAGATCTTGTCCTGGAACTATAGTAGCTCTTCCTTTTTCCTCAAAGATGACACTTCTGGTTCTGTACACTGATCAGAGGCTTGTTTGATGGCCGTCTTTAAATCTGGCTGAATGAGCAAGAAGTTTTGTGCTGACAAGATTGTTCCGGGTTCTGTAACTTCAGGGGTTTCAGGAAACATTGTGGACAGAGCGTCTGCTTTGCCACTCTTTGACCCTGACCTGTACGAAATGTGAAAGTTGAACCTGGAGAAATATAGCGCCCAACGGGCTTGTCGGGGGCCTCAAACGCCTGGCTGTCCTGAGATACTCCAGGTTCTTATGATCTGTGAAGATCATGATGGGATGACTGGCCCCTTCCAGAGCAAATTTGATAGCTAGTAGCTCTCGATCTCCTACGTCGTAGTTCTTCTCAGTGGGACTCATCTTACGGGATGCAAAGGCTATAGGATGAAGGAGTGCCTTTGGTCCCTAATTACCCCCAATCAATGTCCACCTGATCCATGGGATGTGTCCTCTGGTTTCCCATAAAGAGAGGCATTGGCTTCCATGGTTTGAGATAAGAGCATTCACTCTAAGGTTAGTGTAGGACCCACTGGTAAAACGGGTACTTTGCAGTAGTCAGTGGGCTTAAGCACTTCATGGCCATTTAGTGTGACCAAACCCCCGTATTTTTGCATTTTTTGCTATATACGTTTAGATGCTTTTAAACAGCCTGGTAGGAGTATGTATCATGTGTGCGCTGTAATATGTGTTTTTTTGCCTTTGGTCCCTGGCGCTGAGACAAGACTGCACCTGTTGCTACTTCAGAAGCGTCGATTTCTAGTACAAAGGGAAGTGTAGGGTCTGGGTGTTGGAGTATAGGTGCTGCGATGAACAAGTCCTTGAGTTGATCAAAAGCACTCTGAGCGTCTGGAGACCACTGGAACCATCCTTGCTTGTGCATCAATTGTGTGATTAGCGCAATGATGGCCGAAAACCCCTTCACAAAAAGCCGGTAGAAGTTGGCGAAGCCAATGAATCTCTGGCCCCCTTTCTTATCAGAAGGAGCTGGCCATTCCAAAATCACTTTCACCTTTTTGGGGTCCATTGCTATACCCCCGGTGGAGACCACAAAGCCCAGGAACTGTATGGTGGTCTTTTCAAAATTGCATTTCTCAGCCTTAACGTATTGTCTATGCTTTCTGAGGGTAATAAGAACTCTTTTCACATGGGTGCGATGTAGTTCCAACGTCGCGGAAAAAATGAGAATATCATTCAGATATACAATCACAAAATGGTCAAGAAATTCTTGGAAAATATCGTTCACCAGGTGTTGGAATGTGGCCGATGCATTACATAACCCGAAGGGCATGACTAGATACTCATAGTGTCCAAATCGGGTTCTGAAAGCAGTCTTCCATTCATCCCCTTCCCGAATTCTGATGAGATTGTAGGCTCCCCTTAGATCTAATTTATTTAAAATTCGGGCAGTTCGGAGGCGTTGGAAGAGTTCTGGGATCAGAGGTAGGGGATAGCAATTCTTAATCGTAATTTTGTTCAAGTCTCTGTAGTCCACACACGGCCTCAGAGTTCCATCCTTTTTTTTCTACAAAAAAAGATGCCTGCTCCAGCAGGGGAAGAAGATGGACGGATGAATCCCTTTTCTAGATTCTCGTCTATGTAGGTCCGTAAAGTCTCTAGTTTATTTTCGGATAAGGGAAAAATTTGACCAAAAGGAATCTCTGCTCCAGGCAACAATTCAATTGGACAATTGTATGGTCTATGCGGGGGTAATGTGTCAGCCCCCTTCTTGTCAAACACATCCGAAAATTCCTGGTATACTGAAGGAACCGTTGAGTGTTCACTGGGCTGAGACTGTAGCGCTAGGTAGGTCACAGGTCTGTTTGCTGGAGACAAACAATGCTGGAAACAGTAGTCTGAAGTGAAGGTTATTTCTTTATTAATCCATTTTGGGGATTGTGGGCTTGTAGCCATGGAAGTCCCAGGATGACAGGAAACATGGGGGAGCAGATTAAATCAAAGCGGAAATACTCCCGATGACCAGAGTGTGTGGTGGTGAGGATAGGCCGAGTTTCCTGCGTAACCGGCCCTGAGCAGGGCAGAGAGCTGTTGGCCAGGTGTATCTGCAGGCTGTTCTTTTTATCCTGAAGGGGTAAACAGAGTCTCTTGGCCAGGGCCCCATCCAGAAAGCAGCTGCAGGCTCCGGAATCAATTATTGCTAGCAGCTGGACCTCCTCTCCCGCCACCTGTAGGGAGACAGGGAGAACAATGTGAGAAATGGAGGGACCAGCAACTTGAAAGTTCATAGCAGGGAAAGACTGAGACTTACTAGGCCGGATGGGGCAGTTGCGAAGATAATGGCCAGTCTCACCGCAGTACAGGCACAAGTTGAGCTGGCGCAGACGTTGTTTTTCGTCCACCGAGAGGGGGCCCCGGACCAGGTCTAGCTGCATAGGCTCTTCTTCAGACGGTGTACTGGTGGGTGGCATGGGAGGGGAAGCTTGAGCCGGTGGGATTCTAGGCAACATCCAGGTAGGTGGAGAAGTCCGTAGGCGCTCTGACCGTTGCTCCCGCAGGCGTCTGTCCAGCTTAATGGCTAGCTGGATTAGGCCTTCCAGAGTAGCAGGTGCATCTATAGGAGCCAGTTCGTCTTTTAGAGTCTCTGATAAGCCTAGGCGGTACTGATACTTGAGAGCAGCCTCGTTACAGGCAGTATCAGCAGCCCATTTCCAGAAGTCAACAGTGTAATCCTCCACTGGGCGCTTACCCTGGAGGAGGTTATGCAGGGTAGCCTCAGCCATAGCAGAACGTTGGGGGTCGTCATACAGTTGACTCATGGCTTCAAAGAAGTCATCCACAGAGTTGAGCAGGGGACTCTTTTGCTCCAGTAGATGATGGGTCCAGGCCTGGGGTTCATCACTAAGTAAGGAAATGATCCCACTTTTACAGCCTCTGTGGCAAAGGTTCTGGGCTGAAGGGCTAAATACAGCAAGCTGGCATTCTTGAAAGCTTTAAATTTCTTGCAATCTCCAGCAAAGCGTTCAGGTGTAGACACTCTGGGCTCTGGCGGTGCACACATCAAGACTGAAGCGGTTGTGGCCCAATTGGGGGCTGAGGAGGAGCTTGCTGAACTGGTAGATGGTGACCCAGCATCAGTAGGAGCAGAGGATACCGAAAGGTGTTGTAGGAGACCCTCTAATTGGAAGTATCCCTCCTGAAGTCTCTGGACGGCCTGAGTGAGAGCCGTAACTTGCTGGCATAATGCATCCAAGGGAGAGCCGTCTCTGTCAGCCTCTGACATGGCTGGATCATACTATCACGTACCTGATCCAAGGCTGAGATGCCGAGAGGGGCTCCCCTTGCGGCTAAACGCAGCGTACCTCTGGACTGAGGACATAGGGTACAGTGCGCAAAGAAGCACGGGTCACAGGGGTGGATGGATGAAGCGTGCAGGATGGCTGGAAGGGCTGAGGAAGACAGCAGGAACAGTCCACAAGAAGGCCGCAGGATCAGGTGCAGGCAAGCAGGAGCAGGTAGGTCATCAGCCAAGCCTAGGGTCAAATGTCAGGAATCAGGCCGGTAGCAAGTTCGTTAGGCAAGCCAAGGGTCGTTAACAGGGAATCAAGCAGAGAAAAGCCAAGGGGTCAACACAGGAGAGAGCCGAGGAGAAATCCAAAAGCCAAGCCGGGTCACAACAGAAATCAAGCAGAATCACGGGAAGCAGGTTCAGGAACTCAGGAGAGCTGAAGATGATCCAGCAATTAAGGGGCAGAATGAGTAGCCTTTTATAGTGCCCCAAGGGATCCTATTGGACGCTACGTTCGTGTCCATTGCGCAGGCACGTGAGCCGTCTCGTCCCGTTGCGTGTGCACATTCGCACATGTGATCTTCTTCCAAACGATCATATAGGAACGCGCTGGTGCGTTCGTATCGGTACGTGCTGCCCGTTCTGAGCCAAGCATCACAGCCATATTTTTTACTGGCAACCTTTTACTGTCATTGGCATTTACTGGCAGAAAAGTGCCCATTTTTTACTGACTGCCAGTAAAAATACTGAGAGTTGGCAACACTGCTAGCAGGTAATAGCCAACTCTTAAAAGCTGTTATAAATTGTGTGAGGAACGTGGGTATCAGACCGCTGCCCTCCTCACCGACAGGTGACCGAGGGCCCCCTTGATCTCACACCGCGCTTGTCACTAACGTAAAAATACCACTCTTAGCTGCTTCCAGCATAAAGATTTCCCAGCGTGCAGTCTAAGTGCCAGCCGCCTGAGAGCGATTGTTATCGGGCTAATTCAAGCAATTAACCCTTTCTCTGCCACCACTTCTGGATGCCAGCCAGAAGATCTGGATTTTAGCAATATCACTTATGATTTTAGAATAATCACCTGTAACACACGCTGTCACCACAGACAGGAATATTCAGATGAGTTATCCTAGAAAGTAGCGCTCTTCAAAGGTAAAGGTTCGTTATAGCTTGCATTAACAGCTTTAGGGACAAGACTAACACTTTTCAGAATAAGGTTTGATAATGAAAAGATCAAAATTGGTGCAGATAAAATATTTACAGAAAAAAAAGATGTTACAAAGCAATAAAAGACACAATATACAGCAGCAAAGAGATAAGACAGAATGGGAGAGGAAAAAGTTACTTGCATTTAAATGTCTGTGATCAATCAGAGATTTGTTGCTGAGTCCACAGGTTCTCTGATGTTCGTTCTTTGATGGTAAGGTGAGAACTGAGAACTGTCCTTGGCATTCTTTTTTTCTCTGGGTGTAAAGGGGTGGGGCTGTATGCCCCTGACCACTGACATGGGTAAGGAGGGCCTGTGGGCTGTCCAGGGCGGACCGTGGAATAACAATCTTCCCTAATATGCAATTCGCAGTATAAAAACCATATCTTGGGATGGTTTTATCACGCAAATTCACCATTAAGGAATTCACATTCCGCATGCAGAGTGCATCAATATAAGCCTAAACATGATAGGCTCATCATTTTCTGTGACCCTGGGAAGAGGACTATCAGGGGGCTCCCTTACAATTGAATTCATCAATGTTTGGGTTAGTTTTAATCAGTATGCCTTCCCGCATACAGATATGTACGTTTTATTAAGATGTCACGTTCCTATCTGGAGTTATGAAATGTGGGTACATTTTTTACCTCATGAGATGGCTGAGGTCTCTGGAATGTCACAGCAGCCTAAGGGAGGGGGGGTTTATGGTTCTTATCATCCAGGCCTCCTGTGCGGTCTCTTAATGGATCTGACTTATTGGTTTATGATCGGGCCTGGCAAAACATTCCCCAGACTCCTTGGAGCATGGTAGAAGACTTAGAAATTCCTAAGTTGGAGGGAGGGGGGACAAGAGGTTTGTTCTAAGTTAGAACCATAATGTCTGACCCTCACAAAATGGTTGCCAGGTTTATGTGTCCCTACATGTGATATCATTACAATTTGAGCTGTGGATTCACCATTAAGCTGACCACATTGGCAATCATGTTTAATTTAGCCCCGGTTCACACATATGTGATGCAATAAATGCCACTATCCCTGCTCGTTTCCCGCACCACATTGCAATTGCACTGTGTTTGCAATCTGTTGCGGGTGTCAATACTAA
Organism: Glandirana rugosa; assembly: GCA_018402905.1. Taxonomy (NCBI): domain Eukaryota; kingdom Metazoa; phylum Chordata; class Amphibia; order Anura; family Ranidae; genus Glandirana; species Glandirana rugosa. The sequence goes on along the minus strand of BLSH010259830.1, from coordinate 974,248 downwards.
GTTAACAACACCCCAAATGGATCACAAATGGAGTGCCTGCTCCATATCGCATGGTACAAAATGACCATGCAATCCGGTTGCAGTGCCCCTCCAAAAAAGGTGCCTGCATGTTGTTGGGGCCATGCGGGACAATTTGAGCCTATTCAAAATGAAAGGGCTCAAATCACACCTCACTGAATCAGATGTGAATTGCACAGGAATGCTGTGCAGTTCTTGTGCAATTCACATGCGGGTTATAGTGTGAACCGGGGCTTAGGCACAAAGAAGCTATTTATTGCAATGAGAGCTGTATCATAAGTTCCATCTGCTGTTGATAGATTATAAAAAATACTATGTCCTTTTGCACCCTGCCAGTAAATAAGTAAATTACACTTTATAGCAGTAGGTAAGTCCTCCAAATTATCAGCAAATATGTAGATGTTAGGCTGGGTACACACTATAAGTTTTCATGTTGGAAATCATCAAGGGAAGGGATGTACCAACATGGGTGGAGTGCAGTAGAATATATAAATAGGTGTCTGGTCATTCATACTTTTGGCTCTGAGGAAGAGGGTTGTCCCTCGAAATGTGTAAGTTATTATGGATGCTGTTTGGCCTTCCCCTGTCATGAGTTGAGTGCTGTGGACCTGGAGGCAATCTAGTTTGCAATTTATGACATGCTCATTTGTGTCATACATTTGAGAGTATACTTGTTTTAATCATTCAATAAAATGATATAATGGTAATGCGCTAGGTCGGTGTTCCCTCTCTTTGTTGTTGTTTTACAGCACTGAAACTAACTTGTACAGAGTATAGAAAGTATTGTACAAGTAACAACTGTAAATAGTGACATCTACAAGCCAAAGGTATGAACACCACAGATTATTTTAACAGCTAGAGTAGAGAAGTGTGCTTTAGTTACATTACCGCACAACAACAAAAAAAGCCCATTGCTAAAATGTAATCACAGGCAGTCAGTCTCCATAAGCTATGCAGTAGCAGAGCCACGATGAATCATGTACAATGGCAAAGGAGAAATGTTCATATAACCCTAATATATCCCAATATTGTTAGTAACCCACAAACTATTCTTAACGTGAAGTATAATTGCCAATAAAATAGCAGAAAGGTGTTACTCGTGAGAGCAATTTGAATCAGAGAACAGCACAAGAATATTATTGATGTACACGATGTCTTATCCCTCTGGCAGTTGGGTGTTCTGCTAATAATGAATGAGTCAGAAATTACTTGATGTTATTATTTTCTTAATTACGGTGCTTGCAGGGGTTGATGCCCTTTGCATAACCTGGAAAGAACTTAACATCATATTTTATAACTGCAGAAGAACTTCCATTTAGTTTCCATACTGTATGCTCTATACCAGTGATCTACAAAATTCGGCCTGGGGGCCGAATGCGGCCCTTTGCTTGTCTTTATCGGGCCCTTTTCCTTCCACTGATACAAGACACTATTCCACCCGAACACCAACAATGCAATATTCCTGTTACTAACATCAACATTAGGGCACTATTTCTTCCAATAAAGCCAAGGATGGGGCACTATATCTCCCACTGATACAAGTGATGGGGCCATATTCCTCCCACTGACACAAGTGATGGGGCCTTATTCCTCCCATTGACACTAGTGATGGGGCCTTATTCCTCCCATTGACACCAGTGATGGGGCCTTATTCCTCCCATTGACACCAGTGATGGGGCCTTATTCCTCCCATTGACACCAGCAATGGGGTCTTATTCCTCCCACTGACACAAGTGATGGGGCCTTATTCCTCCCATTGACACCAGTGATGGGGCCTTATTCCTCCCATTAACACCAGTGATGGGGCCTTATTCCTCCCACTGACCCCAGTGATGGGGTCTTATTCCTCGCACTGACACCAGCGATGGGGCCCTATTCCTCCCACTGACACCAGCGATGGGGCCTTATTCCTCCCATTGATACCAGTGATGGGGCCCTATTCCTCTCACTGATACCAGTGATGGGGTCCTATTCTTCCCACTGACACCAGCGATGGGGCCCTATTCCTCCCACTGACACCAGCGACGGGGCCCTATTCCTCCCACTGACACCAGTGACGGGGCACTATTCCTCCCACTGACACCAGTGATGGGGCCTGATTTCTCCCACTAACACCAACGATGGGGCCCCCCAATACCAAAGATGGATTGTTTACTCCCACTGGAACCATGGCAATTTTTTACTCCCAATTGTCAGAGTCTGGCCCCCCCACCCTAAAGTCTGAAGGACAGTAAACTGGCCCTTTGTGTAGAATGTTTGGAGACTACTGCTCAATACTGTATATATAATAAAGAGTAAGGCTGATGACCACAAGCAAGAAGCTTGTCCTAAATAGCAGGGAAAACCCAACGAAGATGGAAATCCGTGTCCATTTCACCCACAATGAAAAAAGCAAGAACATCAAAATTTGCAACAAAACATTTACACCATGTTTTGTGTGTTTAACTATCATTCTTACATATTAATTTTTCTCTGCACACCATGAAAATTTAAAAAAAAAAAACCCTGACCATGGGATTTCTAGCACTGGCGGAGAAAAGGGACAGGCAGAGAACAAATGTAAATGACACAAACTAAAATCTGCAGTCTCCCTGGGGGCTTATAAACAGATGGAATGGAAGATGATGGACATATGTTTAGGTGTGCGTGATTAGACAGGTGGAGTGGCCACATAGTAGAACAAGTGTAGGTACAGAAAATGCGGTCCTATTATTGAGGGTAAATAAATGTATAGCATGAGATATAGTAAAATAAACAGTTCCTCTCTGCAAGTAAGATAATATTCACAGGGAGGCAATGGAGATCATACCTGCTCAAAATTGATTCATCTTTAGTAACTGGTATTACTCTTTAATGTTCTGTGGGTCTTTTTAATAAAAGTAACTAGTGCGCAATAAGCAGGATGATGTAACAGAGGAAAATGGCACGTATACAGCAGGAAAATAAATGGCTTTGTCTGGCTGGCACTGTGACATACTCATTGAGTGAACTGCAGTATTCAGATCACAGCATCCTTTCAGGAGAAGTATTTCATATTTTATCAATACACGTTCAACATTATACACTGCCTACATTAATTTCTGAAAGTTATCATTTGCTGATTAAAGGTTGACCTGAAGTGCACTTACCTTAGTGGGACCCCAATGCCCTCCTCCTACAGTCCTGCCAGTACATATTCTCACCTGTCTCTACTGTGTTTGGATCTGTTTGCCCAGCACCACATAATAGGATCAATTCACAAAGCCAACTATGGTAAAGATACTTATTTTCAGTATCAAGTATTTTCAGTACTTATTTTCAGTGAAGTTATTTTCAGTTGAGTCCAATGGGATTTGAAAATTACCATCACTAGGCTAAAATAAAGGTACTTATACTTGTACTAAATTGTTGTGAATTGTGCCTCTTTTGGACTATAGGGTTGATGTACTAAAGGCAAATCCACTCTGCACTACAAGTGCACTGCAAATGCACTTGGAAGTGCAGTCGCTGTAGATCTGAGGGGAAGATCTGAAATGAGGGGAATCCCTGCTGATTTTATCATCCAATCATGTGCAAGCCAAAATGCTGCTTTTTATTTTCCTTGCATGGCCCCCTCAGCTCTACAGTGATGGTACTTCCAAGTGCATTTGCAGTGCACTTGTAGTGCAGAGTGGATTTTCCTTTAGTAAATACCCCCCCCCGGTGTCACATGTGTTGCAGACTTCATTCATTCCACTTGACAGCCTGATCACAGCCTCTTTACATTGGGATAAATGGAATCTGAGCATTATGAATGTGATAAGCAAAGGCCCCAACTGGAACAGTTTGTAAGAAAATGCTGTATAGCACCAGACAATCCACACCGGAAAGATCTCATAGTTACATAATTACATTGTTGGTAAGGTTGAAAAAAGACAACAGTCCATCCAGTTCAATCTGTGTAGGTGTGTGTGTGTAGAAAAATCATTTCCCATAACCCTATATATTGTTTTCGCTAAGATGCCCATCCAAGAGTCTTTTAAAACTATCCATACTTCCTGTGGAAGAGAGTTCCACATCCTAACCGCCCTGACAGTGAAAAAACCCCTACGCAGCTTAAAGTTAAACCACTTCTCTTCCAGTCTCATCGTGTGGCCCCGTGTCCTCTTACACTCACTGGGACTGAAAAGTTTCATACTTACGCTGGGATCACAGTTGTGATTTTTGTATAATGCTATCATATCTCCTCTCAAGCGTCTCTTCTCCATGGAGAATACATTTAGCGCATGTAGTCGCTCCTCATAATTAAGGTCCTCCAGTCCCCATATTAATTTAGTTGCCCTTCTCTGGACTCTCTCCAGCTCTAACACATCCCTTTTGAGTATTGGTGACCAGAACTTGACAGAATACTCCAGATGCGGCCCAACTTTTTGTAAAGTGGCAGAATAATAGTTTTGTCTCATTAGTAAATTCCCTTTTTAATGCATGCTAATATTCTGCTGACTTTGGTAGCCGCAGCTTGACACTGCATGCTATTGCTCAGTCTGTCCTCTACTAGGACCCCTAGATCCTTCTCCATCCTGGAAGCCCCAGGGGTTCTCCTCCTAGTGAGTAACTTGCATTTATATTTTTACCCCCCAAGTGCATTACCTTACATTTTCATTTGCCATGCAGTAGCCCACTCCATTAATTTATTCTTCTTGTAAAGTTTCTATATCCTGCTGTGTTTTTTTTTGCCCTACATATGTTTGTGTTGTCAGCAAACACTGAGATCAAGCTATTTATCCCACCCTCTATATCATTTATAAATAAATTAAGCAGAATTGGTCCCAGGACAGAGCCTTGGAGAACCCCACTAACTACTCTAGACCATTCTGAGTTTATTTATCACAAACCTTTGCACATGCCCCCGTTGCCAGTTTTCTATCCAAGAACAAACCTTATGGTCCATGCCTACAGACCTTATCTTGTAGATCTTGTAGAATAAGGATCTTGTCAAAACGAGCTCCGTTCGTGTGAAAGGACCCTTATTGGTTTCTTGTGTGTATCCATTGACACTGTAAGTCATTTTCCAGGTCAAGATACTCTGTCTTATGTTTTGCATATTGATTGTAAAAGTATCTGATACTGTAAATTTGTATACATGCTATCTAGTACTTATTGTTCTTATTTTTTCAATATTAGAACAAATATTGTTGTTGTTTACTCTAAATCCCTGATGAAGACTGGTTACAGTCGAAACGTTCAAAGTAACTCATACAACTCATTGCTGTACTGATGTGTCTTTTTGTACATTTGCATATGTGAATTTATTCTTCTACAAGATTTTATATGTCATATTTCAATAAAAATAATTTTTATATCTAAACCCTACTTGTGCGACCATTGCCTACAAAGTCCCGCCAAAACTGTACTCCCTTAGCTGTACAGGTATGCCTGAGTAGCCTAAGCCTAGTTAGTGAGGAGAACGGAGTCTGCATTGTATTCTGTAATATTCAGAAGTGTTCAGTAAAGTTTCTTGAACTGTTCAAATGTCTGGTCTGAAGTCATTGAAAGGGTTGCATGGTGGTACATGGCGTATCAGAAAAACAGGGCCTGGAAAGCATACACGGGGAACAGGAGGATAGCCATCACCAAAGGCTTAACTCGGCAGAAGATTTAGAGCAGGGGAGTAGTTGCCAAGGATAATTAAAGACTGGTGGGAATGTATAGCAGCTGGTCAATACAAACCGGTACCTGGCATCGATGACCAGTCCTCTGGTAGCAAGGGGGTCAGTGTTTTGGCTCTCTCCCTGGCAGTCGGTTTCCCAAAAACAACTGGGACTGAACCCGCGGTACAGAGACCTTATGTACCTGGCCGCGGGGTACAGGAGAGTGGATGAAATTAACTAAGTGCATGCATGAGGTCGGCGCTAGGTGCATGGCGGGACCCCATTCTGTTCTGTCTCTAAGGCTCATCTGTCAGGTGAATGCGGCCCTGCCTGGTACTGGGCATTGATGAGCGCATACATGAGAGGAGAGTTACTCCAACGCGTGCACGGGCGAGCGGGCTTCGCCCACAACTATCTACCAGAAGAGAGGAACAATGACGGTTTTGGAATGGCCTTTATCATATATTACTGGAAATCTATGAGCCAACAAGCTGGTGCAGGGAAATCTAAAAATCTTTCTAAATTAGAAGTGTTTGCCAAGGAAGAGTGGGAAGAAAATACCTAAAGGAAGAGCAGATAGACAGCAGGCTACAAGAAAATTTGGAAGCTACTAAAGGATATGTTACTAAGTAAAGGCTAATGAGGTGACCAAACTTTCACACATGCCAGAGATACTTCTCCTTAGTTTTTAGTTTCAAGGACCATGAGCCACATTCTGCTAATGTTATCTGAAAGCAATGCCACTGGCAGCCACTGCTGTTGTCACAGGTAGAAAGAAAGTGTTTTTGTCCTATGGAGTGGGCTTGTATTTGGGGGTGTCATACCCATTTAAGAAATATATTCAGAGAAAACTAGGGAGGGGGCTCTCTTTAGGCATAAAGGGGGAAAACAACGCAGGTTGTAGCATTGTAGTGTGCTATTTAAAGAACATTTATCTTACACTGAACCTATTAGAGTAAATACTAATTATTGGAAAGGCCAGTGGGGAAGCTGAAATAAAGCATGAGTGGAATGTTTCAGGCACAGCAGGATGAACATTAGTGTCAATGCAGGGACACAGAGTGCACAGCGCAGTCAGGGGGAAGCTGGATCCATTCAGACCTAGCAGGAACAGAGTTAAAGGTCTTTCAAGGTCAGATCAGCAAGCTCACATGGGCAGGACTAGGGTAACCCACGTGAAAAACACAAAAATGCTGTCGGCAGATAATGAGTAAGCAGAGAATGATATTACAGATCAAGTTTATCCATGTCTGAAACAAGAACTGTCTGTGCTGGCTGGCAGCAACAAAACAGATTCATACCGATTATAATAGGAATAAATAGTTGAAATCTGAATGTTTGATAAATGTTTAGCACAAAGTCCTGCATTTATGTATTTAAATGACCAACAACACAGGTATAATATAGGAACAGTTAAGCACTGAGTACATAAAAACAGAAAACTAGAGACCTGTTGTTAATAGCAGCTAATGTTTTTTCCTTAGAAAATGGCAATTGTGGATCTGCAGTGCATCTTGTCTTTTCTTTTCCTTCTCATCCTATTCTTTCTTTTAATCTCTTCTATCATTACTAAATTTGACCTAATTTTCTTTTTCTGTACATTTAAGAGTGGGCTTCAAGGTTGCCCTTAGCCTATTCACACTCGGAAATGTGGTGTTCTTTGGATTAGTGTAGGAAAATTTTAATTCAACCATGCAGAATTCATTTTTCAGGATTTCCACCTCACCCCCCTCTTCTTTTTGGAACCAAATATGAATAATGTTTCTGAATTGCCGTATATATGTTGATATTCACATTACTATGCTTGTAGTGAACAGATCACACTATGGGGTTGATTTGCTAAAGGCAAATCCACTGTGCACTACAAATGCACTGCAAGTGCACTTGGAAGTGCAGTCATGTAGATCTGAGGGGAATATATTAAAGGAGGGGAAGCTCTGCTGATTTCTATCATCCAATCATGTGCAATCAAAAATGCTGTTTTTTTATTTTCCTTGCATATCCTCCTCGGGTCTACAGTGACCGCACTTCCAAGTACAATTGCAGTGCATTTGTAGTGCACAGTGGATTTGCACCCTCCCCCCACCCCCGTGCTTTTCACATGTCTCCATCTAGCCCCGTGGGTGGATATGGCTGTGGACAGTAACTATGCTATTGTAAAGTTATAACCAAAATATGATGATTTTGCCAATCTCCAATGTAACGCCATTGTTTAATATGTATTTGTACTATTTCGTACCTCATTGTTTGCTCAAACCTCTTTTCAATAAAAATTATTGAAAAAGAAAATGGCAATTGTAATCTGATCGATGTGAACACCACAAATCCTTTGTTTCCTCCATTTTATATACATAAGACAAATGTATTTATTTATTTCAGGTACTTATATAGCGCCGTCAATTTACGCATCGCTTAACACATATATATTCTACGTTCACATCAGTCCCTGCCCTCAAGAAGGTCCCCAACTCACATACATACATACAGTACATATACTAGGGACAATTTAGACAGGAGCCAATTAACGTACCAGCATGTCTTTGGATGAAATTAAATTGTTTTTAACAATATTGATTTAGGAGATGGTCAGACTTCATTTGGTTTGTTAGTGTACCACACTGCATGGGTGCAGAATCAAGAATATCATCCACCACCTGGCTTACTTGAAGTTCATATTCAATATGGTTTCCCTGAAGGGCAAAATCAGTAGTCTGGTATGGCCCACAATTTGCTTTCAAATTTTAGACCAGCACAAACCAAAGTCAAACGTGGAAGTGTTTAGTGAGGGGATCCAGTGACAAAGCTAAAGAGCTTTATTACCAATGTCTGACTCATAGGCTGCAAATTAGTTCCAAGGGAGCACACCAAGCTCACTGAGCTTTACTACAAGCCAAATATTGCCCAAGAGCTACCACATTGCCTTTGAGTCAGAGAATGGCACCTTCTATCATAGTTCTAGAGTGATATGAAATGGCCACTTTCCGTAGCAGGCGCTTCCAGATGCCTGTATATAATTTCTGATTCCCCCAACAGCTCCCTGAAAGTCCCAAATTCTAGAGAGCACTGATAAGCAAATAGCACCCAACCCTGACCTTCCTCCTACTGCCTTCTGTCTCTCAATGTTGGCTAGTGAGTGTGCCCATGTAGCACTCACCCCCGAAAGAGCCTGCCGATTTGCTACAGGTTCCTTTCCTAGATTAGTGCAATAGCAGCCAGGCACACAGCAACAGTTACTTTTTTGTGGCTCAATTAACAGTCTAGGGGTTGCCTTCTTTTAAATGTATTGCTAGACAAACTTTTATAGGGTTCAGGGAGCCATGGGATACTCCATTAATACTGAACAGTGATGAAAGTACACTCTTCACTTAGAACAGCCCCTTTAGTAATGGCCCAGAAAATGAACAGAACTGAGAAACCATCAGAAATATCTCAGGCCAAGCAAGCACTAGTACTAATACACAAGGGATAGCAGCAGCAACAGTCACCAGGATCCTATACTCAGGTCTGTGCTCACAATGTCCCTAGATACGTTGATGCCTCCTTCTAATAGCAGTCAAACATTTCCCCAGTGAGCTCTGCAGACCAGATCCTCAGTGAAATCCCTTGATTTCACTGAGACTTTCAGCAAACAGGTCCCCAAGCTTTAGGATAGCTGGGACCTCAGTGAGCATAAGTAGAATTTCAGCTGGACTGCCTAGAAGGGCAGTAGCCCTTCAGGCTGTGAACTTCTCCTCCTTGACAAGAACCAGGCTGCCCCAGGCTCCAGACTATTATGCAATCTCTCCCAGGGATTGGCTGAGACAACATAAATATTCAGGCTGCTGATTTGCCTCTTCCAGCCCACTACATTCCAGAATCCTCCAGAAAGCAGGGGCAAACAGTCAAACCTGCAGCCAGTGAAACCCAGAACAGCCCAAAGCAAACTGCTCCACGTATTACAGGGGAGCCAAAAAGAACTAGAATTACCAAACCTGTCCAGCAACCTACCTAGGAGGGTGCTACACCCATTATAGGGATGGGTCAGTAGTACAGCACAGGAGGCAGTAGGAGGAAGGCCGAAGTTGGCTGTTATTTGATATTTGACTTAGACAATCCAGAGCCAGTCAATGAGCACAGTAGCTGGTCTTTATTTGCATTTTAAAGCACATTATAAATTATTGAGAATCAGAAATGAGGTATAGACACATCTAGGTGGGGACACTGGGGAAAACAAGTGGCCATTTCATATGGTTCTGATATCCACAGATACGATTCAAGGTTGCTAAATTTTCATAATGAAATATGGGGGAATCCCCATGCTTTACCCGCCAGTGCAATCTCATCCAAGAGCATTGTAACAGAAAAGATCAGACATGCATTGCACAGTGCAAACTTCTATTAAGCATGGAATGATAAATCTTTTTCACTGAGAAGTTGTAAATAAATTTTAGAAAGAGGATTTTAAAATAATTTTTATCCTTGCAAAGGTTATGGTTGGTGACCAACGCATTATATTACGATGCTGTACATAACACATTGCTTAACACGGCAAGACTTAATGGTAACTTGTGCGTAGACTGGCAAAAATCAATGCTACAATTACAGGTCAATGACCGTCACATACAACTCTCTATCTATAATAACATTTCCACATGCTCAATAAAAGCCGTCATAGTTCAACAATGCAATGTTAAAGCTTAACACGAGGTATGAAATTAAAGGGAAAACTCTCTAATCGAGATACATGTAGCTATAAAAACACCCTTGCTTAGATAACTGAAGAAGGGTTAGACCCTCGTCAAAGATCCTCTCGCTGTATGTGTCCCAATGGGGGGGATATTTACCTTCACTCTCGCTATATGTGTCCCAATGGGGGGGATATTTACCTTCACTCTCGCTATATGTGTCCCAATGGGGATATGTACTTTCACTTCCTGTTCTACTGATACTCGGTATCAGTGGAACAAAATTACAGAATACAACGGCACTGGGAAAGGAAACAATTCTAACCAGAGATGACATACTGTATATCCTGTAAGACTCTGAAAGGTGTTCTAACCCTTTCCCTCTCTATTGGAAACTAAAAACAATGGTTAGAGTTGGGCTTTAAAGAGACCAATTGGGTTATATACTAAAACTGCACAGTGTAAAATCTGAAGTTAGAAGCTGATTGGCTACTGTCCAGAGCTGCACCAGATTCAGAGTGCTCCAGTCTTAGTAAATCTCCCCCCATGCCATTAACTTAAAAATTGCAGGTAAAATCACTGAAAAGAATACTTGCAGTGTTTCCCTTTCCATAAATGTTTTTTTTTTCATTTGCAATGTACTTTGAATATATTAGACATTTTGACTACTCTTAGAGAGTCAATTCCTTAGCACAGCCCCCTGCTGCATAGCCCTCTTCTCTTTTGGGAGTGTCTAATTACTGTCTGTGCTGGCCCAGCATCTACACCACACCTCCCTACAAAAGCTTTTATGTAGCAGCTGTAGCTGAGGAGGAGCAATGGGGAATACTAAAGAATGACACAAGAGTGTCTGGTGGGGCTACTTATTTAACATCCAAGATGGCGGCACCTGTTTGGTACCCAAGCTGGAAAAAGACTACTACTAGTACTCTAAAAAATCTTGAAGTTTGAAAATATACATTTGACATATGACGCATATTCACTGCTCTGTCACATTTCACAGAGCCTGCCTTCTGAACTACAGAGGTGCTGAGGGGAGGAGTCAGTACAGGAATCACAGCTTGCAGGCAGCAAGGTACCATGAGATATGTAGTCCTTAGCAATGGAAATGAAACATCAAAGGAGAAGCTGTAAAGCATGTAGGGCAGCTGTCCCCAAACTTTTTGGCACCGGGGACCAGCTGCGTGGAAGAAAATTGTGCCAAGGCTCGGGGGTGGGGTGCGTGGGGTGGGGTAAGCGATTTTTCACTGGCAATTTGTCAGGGCAATGGCTGGTGTTAGCGCTTTAACCATCCTGGCACCATGGTTGATATGTTGTCTGGTGATTGAAGCGCATTATTTCTATTATTACATTGTAATATAAAATTAAATAGTTCAACTCATCATAATGCAGAATCAGTGGGAGACCTGAGTGTGTCACTTGCCACCGTCGTCTGCCACCAGATGTAGCTTGTCACTAGCCACATCGCCTACCACCAGATGTGTAGAGCGGGGATGCAGGGCGGGCAGTGAGAGATGATGTCATCTCTCTGCTCCTCGCCGCACCTCCGACATTGAAGAGTCCCTACTGTGAGGGCAGAAGAGTGGTGATGCAGGGCCGGCGGAGAGAGATGATGTCATCTTTGCTTGCCCTTCCGGCTGCTTCTCTCATCCGACCGCCTACTTCTCTCATCCACCTACCCGGCTCTCTCATTCGCCCACCTGCCAGGCTGTCTCATGCCGCCGCCCCCTGTCGCACCCACGGTCTGGCTGCAGAGAGGCCACGGCCCGGTAGTGGCCCGCAGGCCGCTGGTTGGGGACCCCTGATGTAGAGGATGCAGAAAGTTGTGGAAAGAAATGTCCAGCAGAAAGGCAGTAAACACAACATGAAACAAGATTTCTTAAGTAATCCTATATTTGATTGTCAATAACAAATATTTGCATTGTTATTACAATGTTGGTGTCATAAAATGAAAGTGCATACTGTGGCTATAGAGCTTCTTTAAAGTATAACTTTTTTTTCATTATGGATATAGTAAGTGAGGCTTATAGCCAATCTCAGATATCGTAGAAGATTTCCCTTCTATTACTGTGACAGACCCAACTGGGACAGGGGCTTTTGGAGGGCACTAGGGGAAAGCCTCTGACCCACTGATTATGGCCCATGGAGGAGACTGGGGATTTTGGCTGCTTCTTCCAGTCAGAGCATGGTAAAGAGCTCAGTTCAACCTCTGATCTCATGTAGAGAGCAGATCATTCTCTAATGATGGACAACAATGTTATGAAAACTGAAAGCGAGGCTTAGATTAATTCTCTGAATAAGGACAATAAAGCTTACCTTCTGGAGTGGATGGAAAGGTGTATATATAATCTTGTACAGGTTAATTGTCAGAAGAAATATGGTGGCCCTCCTGTAGACTGAGTTGGAGAAGCCCCTCCACTTGGAACAGAAATATTTATCAACAATATCCCTCAAGAAATCTATGAAGATAAATTAATTCCATTTTTTCAGACTGCTGGAAAATTGTTTTGTCCCATAGACTGTTGTAGACTGTTGCCGGACAGTCTGAGGTGGGATCCCTGATTAATCAAAGCATTGTCTGGGTAGGCAGTGACCACCTAAGCTTGTCTAGGTGACTAATTGTTAATTAGCTTGTGGTTTAATTAGCTTAATGTTTATGTTGGCTGTTCATTAGATATACTGTTTACAGTTTGCATTGTTTAGGGTAATGTGATCAAGCTCTTACCTGATTTTGTGTGGTATATATTCTATGTGAATTTACAATAAAGTCAGTTCCAGTTTGTACCTAAGCTAATGTCGTCTACTTCTTGGGTGCAATGCTCAGCTATAATAACTGGTTCCTGGTTCCAGACTGGAGGAAGCTGTATCTTGGCGGTAGCGCCCAAGTTGTGTGCCAGGTGGTCCATCACAATTACCTTTCTGGGGACAACCCAGAAATTTGGGATTTTCTTTTACTTTCACTTTCAATGATAAAAGTAAACAGGGCAAATAGAGAGGGTGAATCTCCCTAACAGAGGCGCAGACAGCAATAAAAACCGGATGTTCTCATCGATCTCCACTCTATCCTAACCTGAAAATAAAAGTTTTGCCTCTAGTTAGTGGAACTTTTCTCTACCAATCAACATTTTTAATTATCATGCTGTTAGCATTAATAAATATTTCTTCAGTTACTTCCTGGTTTCTTGGCTAGGCAAAATTATGTCATACAACCCAGAAGTCTTTAGGAGGGGAAGAGAAGACGAGGGGCTTTCTCAGCTAAGCATGTGCTCCTGCATTCATGCTTAAGCTAAGGGCAGATGGATTCCAGAAAGTAACTGGTACATATATCCTTTGTCCTTACTCAAGATGGCCACGGTCAGAAATACTAGGGGGGTGTATTTCAAAATGATTTCTCAATAAAATAAAGCATAGAGATAATGATGGGTTGGGGAGTTTGCTTTGAATATTAAAAATGAATTAAATAGTGTTTTTGGTTTGTGGTGATCAGATGCAGTGAAGATCTGCTATAAGTACTGTGTTATTTACAGTATGATATTCTAAATATATTTTTGTGGTTTATTGCTCACTCTTTTTCTGTATTGTTTGCTAGATTAGTATGTTATGCAAGAAATGTACTCATCCTTTATTTTGAAATTGTGGTGGGGGAATTGTCTTACTAGTCCTTTGCTCTGTACACATGTACTTCTTATGTAATATAAGCAATCATCATAAGTATAGCATTTGGTATTTATGAGCTACAACTATATCTTAAATGGCTCATTTACACTTGCTGGATAATAGCTTTGACTAGCGTTCAGAGAGCTTTAACAAAGCGTGTCCGAAGCCTTGTTTTGAGGTGTAGACTAGCCCTTAGGCACTATTATCCAGATAGGGACTAAGTACTTGATATATCATGCTGGTTGTAAAAAGCAAAGTAAGGGACATTTATTACAGTTAAATCGGTATTAAACCCAAAATCAAAAATGTTATATTTTGCAGCCAATCATTGGATGTAGTGGTTACGTTAGTTTTTTTTCTTTTAGGCTTTTTTCTCTCTCCCTCTGTTTTCACCTTGTGATCTCCCCAGTAACACACCTCCTGTATTAGAGGGCCCCCACTCTGGATACAGGAGCAACAAAAACACCTTTTCAGATGTAAATGGCCCACCTGTTGACGGCACATGTCTACACTCCCCCCTTTTTAACACATGCTGTCCTTGGGATCACAATACAGTAAAAGCAACAACAACAACAAAGTGCAACAAGGACAAAGTTAATGCAGAACAATAAAAGCAATCTTAAACAATATAGTCCGAATATCTTGCAGGAAGTTGCCCATGGTTAGGGCGCAAATGGCGACAATTCTCTTGGCTTTCAGCCGAGTCACTTGGCAAAAGTCTATCTTCATGTAGTGACTCAGGAGCTTTAGGCAGCAAGGCACCAAGGGTGTTTTCTATTGTTTCTCCACCTGAACCCATGGGGGAATCCTCTGACAAGTCAGTACAGTCAGGGGTCCTGCAAGCTCCAAATCTTTGCACATGGAAATTGTATTCCATGACAGTGGCCTCTGACCCAGTGTCAAGTAAACATGGGACCTCTTGCCCGTTGACTAGGATATCACTGGGCTCGGAGCGACTATGCATTCAGACTTGTTGGGTTATTTGTCCCAGGGATTGTTCCTCTACCCCAGGAGGCATTGGTTTAATGACGGCCTGGATGGGCTCCTGGAATTAGACAGTTAGACAGTTCTTGGATATGTGTTCATAGCGACTACACCACCAACATTCTCTGTCTTTTTTCAGGGTCCCTGCGCAATGGGTTCTTGCCCCTAGGGGGTTGGGGTGAGTCCTTTTTAGAGGAGGCTACTTCCTGTTTCAAGATGTCCACATCTTGAGCCAGCTTTTTCAGTGCGGTTTGCATGGCTGACAGAGGTGAAAGTGCTAGGGCCTCCTCCTTGAGGTATGTAGGCTCATACTTCTTGGTGACTGCCACGGTTGCATCTGCCTCTTCTTGATCCCGTGCAACTGCATCCACTGCCGCTTTGTTGAAGGAAGCAGTGGGTTGCGCCTTAACTCTCTCTTGCAGGGCTCTCCAAACTGAGCCTGCCTTCAGACCAGTAATAAATTGGTCTCTCAGTATATGATCTAAATCAGTGATGTCAGCACAGCCGCAGACATCCCTCTTTTGCAGGTGCCTCCAGAGATTCTGCATGGCTACCGCATAGTGGGTAAGGCTTTTGTCCTCTGTTGCTTCCTTAGGAAGAATGTTCACTGCAGCTCAGGCAGTGAAAGCTTCTCCTCAAGCAGGCCTTCCAAGCCTAATAGCCAGCTCCGCCACCAGTCGTGCCAAAACCTGGTACAGATGCGCAGCACTCTCATTTGGAAAATGGCCATCTAACCCAGGAACAAGGGCCTAAAATATGGTCTGACCCAAGATGGCTGCCAGAGTCACATGGGGCAGCAGCATCCAATATGATAGCTTCCCCAGTGACCCAGGAAACCATAGAAGAACCCATCTCATCTCCAATGACAGTGTCCATGCTAAAGAGTGCCACTTGCAGTGGAGAAAGTAGACAGCACCTGCCTACAAGCTTGTGTTTTTAAAAAAAACAACAGACTTGCTGGCTGGATCACCAGATAAAAATAGATGAAAGCCTAAAGAAGAAAAACAATTACAGCCATCACATCTAAAAATTGGTAAGCTGCAATATAATAAATGTTTGCTTTTGAGTTTAATACTGATTTAAGTTAATTATAGAAGCAAATGAATACGCATTCTAGGAAATCTTGGCTATAGATTGAAAACTTGCAAATGATTGCTAGAGAAAGAAGTTTGAGTTTTTAAAGACATTAAATTACAGAATGGTTTGTATAGTATTTACCATTATTATTTCATGTTCAATGAAACTAGCTTTATACTTTCACTCCACGTGCTTTTATTGAAACATGTACTGCAATTTAGTAAACATGACCCAACCTGGCTGTGCATTGTTTAATTTACCCCCCTGAGAGTCCTAATCAAAAGTTATAAACTCACCTGTATAATTATTTTTGCATTGCACTGCTTCTTCACAACCTGGAGGTGTCACTCTTGAAGCTTATGTATGTGGATTTCACGGTGCTGACCAATAACTACCTATTCTCATTTCAGTGATGTCATTTCATGAGTGACCAGAGGCACTCAAATAACAAAAAACTTCCAGGAATATAATGGATTGTGTGGATGGTTTACTTAAAGTGGATCTAAAGTAAAAAGAATAAGGGTAAGAATAAGAGTAGGTAAAGTTTTTTTTGGCAAAAAAGAATTTGCATACCTCTTCTGCCAAAAAAATATCTTTTCTCCTAGCATTTTCTTTTGGTGTGTGTGTGTACACTGCCTGCTGTGCATGCTCAGAGCCGTATACACTCCTGGCCCACTCCCGGCATGTATAAGATGCCAAAAAGGGAGCTCCATGCCAGGACAATGGAACTACAGCTTGCATGTGCAGGAGTTGCATCCTCAGTGGCTGCCCAATGGATGGAGAAGGGAGATGCAGCACTAGAGGAAGCGGAGGAGAAGGTGGTGGCGGGCAGTGTGGTAAACAAAAGCACAGATCAGTCAGAACTGGAGGCGGGGTAAATTTGGGGGTAAGTCTGCCATCTGACAGATGGCAAAAAAATATACAGGTTGGCACTGCTAGCTTCACCTTCTTAAGGCGGAGTTCCACCCATGCAAAAGTCAGCAGCTACAAAAAGTGTAGCTGCTGACTTTTAACAATCGGATACTCACCTGTCCCTCGCTCCAGTGATGCAGTCGCTCGAGGGCTCGCTCTTCGCCCCCCCCCCCCCCTCGGCGGTGCTGGCATCATAACTGTGGGCACCCAGCTTTGGCTTCAAAGCCGGACGCGCACTGTGCATGCGCGAGTCGTGCTGCGCCTTGTGAATGGCCAGTTTATCTTCTGGGGCCTGTGACGTGTCCCAGAAGATCGCAGAGAGGGAGGGGGGAAGGTGGACTTCCTTCCTGGAGTCGCAGCGCCAGGGGCAGAAGTGGACCTGGGACCCTGTGAAAACAGGGTCCCTGGTCACCCCCCCAAAAAAAGACATGCAAATCGTGGCATGTTGGGGGGTCACTTTCCCTTAAAGCGGAAGTTCCACTTTTGGGTGGAACTCCGCTTTAAAATAGCTTTTTTCTTCAAATTTCATTTGTTGAATGTTTGTTCCGGGTCTGTCATTAGACATGTGCAGTTTGTTTTGAATCACAATAGTAACAAATTTAAACAAATCCAAAATAACTAAACTAAATTCGGCCGAAATTTGAATTCAAATCTAATTTGAAAACAAAT
>BLSH010259830.1:926138-956648 GCA_018402905.1 Glandirana rugosa | reverse complement strand
GCTCGCTCTTCGCCCCCCTCGGCGGTGCTGGCATCATTACTGTGGGCACCCAGCTTTGGCTTCAAAGCCGGACGCGCACTGTGCATGCGCGAGTCGTGCTGCGCCTTGTGAATGGCCAGTTTATCTTCTGGGGCCTGTGACGTGTCCCAGAAGATCGCAGAGAGGGAGGGGGGAAGGTGGACTTCCTTCCTGGAGTCGCAGCGCCAGGGGCAGAAGTGGACCTGGGACCCTGTGAAAACAGGGTCCCTGGTCACCCCCCCAAAAAAAGACATGCAAATCGTGGCATGTTGGGGGGTCACTTTCCCTTAAAGCGGAAGTTCCACTTTTGGGTGGAACTCCGCTTTAAAATAGCTTTTTTCTTCAAATTTCATTTGTTGAATGTTTGTTCCGGGTCTGTCATTAGACATGTGCAGTTTGTTTTGAATCACAATAGTAACAAATTTAAACAAATCCAAAATAACTAAACTAAATTCGGCCGAAATTTGAATTCAAATCTAATTTGAAAACAAATTAAAAAGAAATTTGAAATTAAAATTTTAAATTAAATTTGAAAACAAGAATAGAATAAAATAAAATAGAAAATAGAGGAAAGGAATAGAAAAGAATATAATAGGGGAAAAAAACAGTAAAACAGAACAGACTAAAAAACAAAATAATAGAATCAAATATAATAAAAAAATAAAGGAATAGAATATAAAAGAATAGAATAGAATATAAAATAAAAGAATAGAATAGAGTAAAACAGGACAGCATAGAAAATAAAATCAAAGAATAGAATGGAAAAGAAAATAATAGAATAGAAAAGAATAGCGTAAAACAGAACAAAATAGAATAGATATTAACGACTTCAGCCCCCAAAGGATTTACCCCCTTAATGACCAGAGCACTTTTTACAATTTGGCACTGCTCTGCTTTTAACTGGTAATTGTGCGGTCATGCTGTACCCAAATGAATTTGCGTCCTTTTTTCCCACAAATAGAGCTTTCTTTTGGTGGTATTTGATCAGCCACATATCTCGGGTAAAAAAGTCAATAAGCATATATTTATTGGTTTGCGCAAAAGTTATAGCGTCTACAAACTAGGGTACATTTTCTGGAATTTACGCAGCTTTTAGTTTATGACTGCCTATCTAATTTCCTGAGGTGTTATAATGGAAGGGCAGTATAACCCCCCCCCCCCAAATTACCCCATTTTGGAAAGTAGATACCCCAAGGAATTAGCTGAGAGGCATGTTGAGCCCATTGAATATTCTATTTTTCTGTCACAAGTGATTGAAAAATGACAAAAAAGAAAAACAAATGACACAAAGTTGTCACTGAAATGATATATTGCTCACACATGCCATGGGTATATGTGAAATTACACCCCACGGCTGCTTCTCCTGAATACGGGGATACCACATCTGTGAGACTTTTGGCAGTCTAGCCGCGCACAGAACCCCAAAAACCAATCACCGCCTTCAGGCTTTCTAAGGGTGTAAATTTTTGATTTCACTCTTCACTACCTATCACAGTTTCGGAGGCCATGAAATGCCCAGATACCACAAAACCCCCCCAAATGACCCCATTTAGGAAAGTAGACACCCCAAGCTATTTGCTGAGAGACATGTTGAGCCCATGGAATATTTTTTTTGCCACAAGTTTCAGGAAAAGGGCACATTTTTTTTTAACAGAGTTGTCACTAAATTATATGTTGCTCAAACATGCCATGGGTATATGTGAAATTACACCCCAAAATTCATTCTGCTGCTTCTTCTGAATACAGGGATACCCCATATGTGAGACTTTTGGCAGTCTAGCCACGTACAGGACCCGATTTCCAATCCTCGCCTTCAGGATTTCTAAGGGTGTAAATTTTTGATTTCACTCTTCAATACCTATCATAGTTTCGGAGGCCATGGAATGCCCAGATACCACAACCCCCCCCCCCCCCAAATGACCCCATTTAGGAAAGTAGACACCCCAAGCTATGTGCTGAGAGGCATGTTGAGTATTTTACTTTACATTTTCCTTTTCTTTCTTAATTTTCCAAAACAAATGAGAGCTGCAAAATACTCACCATGCCTCTTGTCTACTTTCCAAAATGGGGTCATTTGGGAAGGGAGGGGGGTTGTGCTATCTTGACATTTCAGGACCTCCAAAACTGTGATAGGCAGTGAAGAGTAAAATCAAAAATGTACGCCCTTAGAAAGCCTGAAGACGGTGCTTGGTTTTTGGGGTCCTGTACGCGGCCTGCCTGCCAAAAAGTCTCATATATGTGGTATCCCGTACTCAGGAGAAGCAGCAGAATGTATTTTGGGGTGTAATTCCACATATACCCATGCCATGTGTGAGCAATATATAATTTAGTGACAACTTTGTGTAAAAAAAAAAAGTAAATGTTCCCGAAACTTGTGACAAAATATAAAATATTCCCTGGACTCAACATGCCTCTCAGTAAATAGAGTATCTCACAAAAGTGAGTACACCCCTCACATTTTTGTAAATATTTTATTATACCTTTTCATGTGACAACACTGAAGAAATGACACTTTGCTACAATGTAAAGTAGTGAGTGTACAGCTTGTATAACAGTGTGAATTTGCTGTCCCCTCAAAATAACTCAATACACAGCCATTAATGTGTAAACTGCTGGCAACAAAAGTGTTTACACCCCTAAGTGCACCCCAAAGTGCTGCGTAAACTGTTGGCGCTATATAAATAATAATATATAAGTAATAATAATAATAAGTAAAAATGTCCTAATTGGGCCCAATTAGCCATTTTCCCTCCCCAATGTCAGTGTCATTAGTGTTACAAGGTCTCAGGTGTGAATGGGGAGCAAGTGTGTTAAATTTGGTGATATGACTCTCACTCTCTCATACTGGTCACTGGAAGTTTAACATGGCATCTCATGGCAAAGAACTCTCTGAGGATCTCTGAGGAGGCTATAAGAAGATTGCCAAGACCCTGTAACTGAACTGCAGGACAGTGGCCAAGATCATACAGTGGTTTGACAGGACAGGTTCCACTCAGAACAGGCCTCGCCATGGTTGACCAGAGAAGTTGAGGTCACGCGCTCAGCATCATATCCAGAGGTTGTCTTTGGGAAATAGACGTATGAGTGCTGCCAGCATTCCTGCAGAGGTTGAAAGGGTGGGGGGTCAGTCTGTCAGTGCTCAGACCATACGCTGCACACTGCATTCAATTGGTCTGCAATAGATGATGCACAAGAAAGCCCGCAAACAGTTTGCTGAAGAGAAGCAGATTAAGGACATGGATTACTGGAACCATGTCCTGTGGTCTGATGAGACCAAGATAAACTTATTTGGTTCAGATGATGTCAAGCATGTGTGTCTTGTCTACAGTCAAACATGGTGGTGGGAGTGTCATGGTCTGGGGCTGCCAGCACTGTGGAGCTACAGTTCATTGAGGGAACCATGAATGCCAACATGTACTGTGACTAGGGTTGCCACCTCATCCCTTTAAACCCAAACACATATTAATTACACAGGTTCTGTGGCTGATTAAGGTGGTAATTAAACTCACTTGGTGCCTTACCTGCATTAAGTTGGCCTCAGAACCTGTGTTATTCATATGTGTTTGGGTTTAAATGGCAACCCTATCTGTGACATACTGAAGCAGAGCATGATCCCCACCCTTCAGAGACTGGGCTGCAGGGCAGTATTCCAACATGATAGCGACCCCAAACACACCTCCAAGACGACCACTGCCTTGCTAAAAAAGTTGAGAGTAATGTTGATGGACTGGCCAAGCATGTCTCCAGACCTAAA
Source organism: Glandirana rugosa (assembly GCA_018402905.1). NCBI lineage: Eukaryota > Metazoa > Chordata > Amphibia > Anura > Ranidae > Glandirana > Glandirana rugosa. The sequence goes on along the minus strand of BLSH010259830.1, from coordinate 952,876 downwards.
CTCTATTGAGCATCTGTGGGGCACCCTCAAATGGAAGGTGGAGGAGCGCAAGGGCTCTAACATGCACCAGCTCTGTGATGTCATCATGGAGGAGTGGAAGATGTCTCCAGTGGCAACCTGTGAAGCTCTGGTGAACTCCATGCCCAAAGAGGGTTAAGGCAGTGCTGGATAATAATGGTGGTCACACAAAATATTGACACTTTGGGCCCAATTTGGACATATTCATTTAGGGGTGTACTGACTTTTGTTGCCAGCGGTTTAGATATTAATGGCTTTGTGTTGAGGTATTTTGAGGGGACAGCAAATTTACACTGTTATACAAGCTGGACACTCACTACTTTACATTGTAGAGAAATGTAATTTGTTCAGTGTTGTCAAGTGAAAAGATATAATAAAATATTTAGAAAAATGTGAGGGGTGTACTCACTTTTGTGAGATATTGTAGCTTGGGATGTCTACTTTCCAAAATGGGGTAATTTGGGGGGAGGGGGGGGGGGTTGTACTTGACATTTCTGGGCCTCCAAAACTGTGATAGGTAGTGAGGAAGTGAAATCACCATTTTACGTCCTTAAAATCCTGAAGGCGGTGATTGGTTTTCGGGGTTCTGTACACGGCTAGGCTCCCAAAATTTACCACACATGTGGTATCCCGTACTCAGGAGAAGCAGCAGAATGTATTTTGGGGTGTAATTCCACATATACCCATGGCATGTTCGATTCAATATATCATTTAGTGACAACTTTGTACAAAAAAAAAAATAATGTCAGTTTTCCCGAAACTTGTGACAAGATATAAAATATTCCATGGACTCAACATATCTCTCAGCAAATAGCTTGGGGTGTCTACTTTCCAAAAAGGGGTCAGTTGGGGGGGGTTTGAACTGTTCTGGTATTTTATGCCCCACATCACCCACTCTTCTAACCAATTGAACAACCAAGTCCTTTGTGACACTTTTTGTTTACATGGAAATTTTATTTTTTTTTTGCTAGAAAAATGACTTTGAACCCAAAAACATTATATATATTTTTTAAAGCAGATGCCCTATAGATTAAAATGGTGGGTGTTGCAATTTTTTTTCACAAAGTAATTGCGCAGCGATTTTTCAAAGGCATTTTTTTGGGGGAAAGAAAGACATCTTTGAATTTTAATGCACAAAAACACACTATATTGCCCAAATGCTTGGTGAAATATAAAAGATGATCTTATGCCGAGTACATAGATTCCAAACACGACATGCCTTAAAATGATGCACTCCCGCGCAGCGGCGTCAAACTATATACATATTTAAAAGCCTTTAAAAGTCTTTACAGGTTACCACTTTAGATTTACAGAGGAGTTCTACTGCTAGAATTACTGCCCTTGATCTGATGTTCACGGTGATACCTCACATGCATGGTGCAAATGCTGTTTACATGCGACACGAGACCGACGCTTGCGTTCACCTTTGCGTGCATGCACGGGGGACAGGGGGTGCATTTTTTTTTAATTATTCATTTTGCTTTTTATTTTATATTTACACTGTCCCTTTATTTTTTTTATCATTTTTATTGTTACCACAGGGAATTTAAATATCCCCTATGATAGTAATAGGTCGTGACAGGTATTTTTTAAAAAAAATTTGGGGTTTATTAGACTCTAGATTTCTCCTCAGCCCTTAAAGCATCTGACCACACCAAGATCGGTGTGATAAGATGCTTTCCCAATTTCCCAATTTATATCAGGCGAAGCCGAAGTCATGAAATGCTCGTAGATTCTGGTTTCTTAGGCCATAGAGGTGATTGGATTTCTAGTCTTTGATCATCTCTATGGTCAGCTGGCGGAACTACCGGCTGCATTCTCGGGTTCCCCGGTGGGACAGGAGAGCCCAAGAAAACCATTGAAGACAGTGGGAGAGGGGGGGTGGATGTTCCCTCCCACTGCTTGTAAAATCAGTTTAGCAGCTAATTAGCCACTAGGATTGCTTTTAAATGAAAGCCGACCTCCGGCTGAAAAGAATGATACCAAGATGAGGCCTATACCTGCAGGCATCATTCCGGTATAACCACTCAAAGTCCAGCAACATACCAGTATGTCGCTAGTCTTTGTTGGGCATATGTTGTAATGTTCTTATTTTTCATGCAGCCTGTGGGTTAAATGAAAAAAAAGAATCAATCAATCGATGGTATGCCCACCATTAAAAAACCGCCCTGCATCCACCCATTTCTAATGATGGACATAGCACCGTTCTAAAGATATATACCGAAGCATAGGGGCAATCTGCCCCTATGTCCACCCCTGCCCCAATACTTCGGAATATATGCTCTGTTTTAACTGTGGTGGTGAAATCACCTCCTACAGCGCTGGAGTCGCTGATTTACGTATCGTGGGAGCAAACGCTGTTGCTGTCAAGATAAATAAATCAGTGCTGCAGCTGAATGGCGTATCTGAAAAGCAAATAATAATTAACAATATAAGACAGTAAACAGTAACGTATAAAAGTAGAATTACATACCTGCAAAGCAAACATAATAAAACTCAGTAACAATAAAACACTACAGGTAAGCATGAAATACAGTAACAATAGAGAGAGAACGATAGCGAGAGAATAGAAAGAGAACAATAGAGAGAGAAGAACAAGAAAATGACACCTATCTTTGGCTTTTTTATTTTTTTTAACATTTTTAATTTTTTTTGTTGTTTTAAAAAAAACTTTTTTTTTTGTAACTGTAACGGTTCCAGGTTCGGGTCTCTCAAAATGGGGTGGCATCTTTGGAGATCCTATGAAAGTGTGCCCTGTGCCTGTGTAGTGCTGTACCATACGCTAATACTCCGCTAGTGTGTGGTAGCGACAGAAACATTTACCAATGCAAAGACTAGGCTGGTCAGGACAGGAGGGACAATAATAATGGGTGTCACGCCTATATCTGCGTCATCTGCAGACACAACACCTTCTTTGGGGTGCTCATTGGGTAGAGGTACCACGGAGGACTTCTGGAAGTGCCTCTCATGCAGCCAGCTCACTGCATTTGCATTGGGAAGTTGGGGAACAGCACCGTCTGGAAACAGAAGGGCTGTAATGATCTCTTCCTGGAATTTAAGGAAGGATCCAGTCCGTCCTGACGCTTTGTATAGCACATAAACGTTCAGCAGAGCCAATTGGAATAAATATACAGACACTCTTTTGTACCAGCGTCTGGCCTTACATACAATTAGGTATGTCGCCAATAACTGGTCGTTGAGGTCCACCCCTCCCATATTAAGGTTGTATTTGTGGACACAGAAGGGCTTCTCCACAAAACCAGTCGCCGTTGGAATTTGGACTGATGTATCTGCGTGAAGGGAGGACAAAACGAAAACAGTCCGTTATTCCCTCCAATTCACTGCAAGAAAATTATTACTTCTCAAGCAGGCTCTCTCCCCCCGTTTAAGTCAGGATTCTACAAGCCTTCCGGGGAAGTCCCAGCAATTAGATCACACGGTGCCACATGCGCCAATTCCATGATCAAAAAGGTAAGAGTAAAAAGTGGCACGCTTGTGTAATAATAATTGTCCATGTACAAATGATACCCCTTTCCGAATATGGGTGAAACCAAGTCCCAAACAATCTTGCCAGCGCTCCCTATGTAGTCTGAGCAGTTGGGGGCTCCACGTGACTATCTTTACCCTCGTAAACCATAAAACTATACGTATAGTCTGTGGCCCTATCACAGAGCTTATACATCATGACCTCTTGGCCTCGTATCTGGCACGCTTGCTGTGGAGAAATTGTTTGAAAGCAAGGCGGCCAGGAAATTTAACCACCTCCCACCCGGCCACTGTATATATACGGCCGGGTGGGAGCCACACCGTTCTGACTGGATGTTCATTTACGTCCTTCAGAACGGGTGCTCGCAGCGAGGCCATGCAGCGCACTGCGGCTCGATCCAGCCGAGCACAGATCGGGATATGGGCGCCGTGATTGGCCCTCCCGATCATGTGACGGCTGTGTCCAATCACAGCCGTCACAATGTAAACAGAGACACGTGTCTCTGTGTCAGTTCTCCCCCCCCCCGCCAAGCTCAGTGAGAGCTCAGTGCGGGGGGGGGGGGAGCTGCAGCTATGTGAGAACTCTCTGTATGAAAATGATTTCATACAGAGAGCTCTCACAGATCGCCCCCCACACAGTGCACCAAGCACCATTGATACCCCTGTCCACATACATGTCAGTGTTCCCATAAAACAGTCCCCAAAACATCTGTATGTCCCCCATCACATCTGTCACAGTCCCCAAAACATCTGTCTGTCCCCGTCACATCTGTCACAGTCCCCAAAACATCTGTCTGTTCCCGTCACATCTGTCACAGTCCCCAAAACATCTGTCTGTCCCCGTCACATCTGTCACAGTGCACAAAACATCTGTCTGTCCGCCATCACCGCCAACACCAAATAAACCCCGATTTGGGTTATTTTACCAAAGAAATGTAGCAGTATCATTTTTGGTCAAAGTTTATGAAGAGAAATTACTTATTTACAAAATTTTATAACAGAAATGAAGAAAAATGCATTGTTTTTGAAAATTTTTGGTCTTTTTTCATTTGTAGCGCAAAAAATAAAAAACCCAGAGGTGATTAAATACCACCAAAAGAAAGCTCTATTTGTAGAAAAAAATTATAGAAATTAAATTTGGGTACAGTGTTGCATGACCGCGCAATTGTCATTCAAACTGCAACAGCGCTGAAAGCTGAAAATTGGTCCGGGAAGGAAAGGGGGTTTAAATGCACAGTATTGAAGTGGTTAATCAGGGACTAGTCTACGCAGACAACTTGATCGGAATAAACAAGGCTGAAAATTGTTGGTTGATGTAGTTTACCAGGGGCCAAATTTTGTGGAGCCGGTCATATTCAGGGTCACCCCGTGGACGACAGAGTTCATTGTCATTAAAATGCATGAACCACAAGATCTGCTCATGTCGCACCCTGGTCATGGAAGCAGAGAACACAAGCATATGGTGAATTGGATCAGTGGACCAATATGACCGCAACTCAGATTTTTTACATAAGCCCATGAGGAGGGAAAGGCTCAGAAAGGTCTTAATTTCTGGAACCGTAATAGGTTTCCGGTCTCTGGCAAGTGACAATTGGGGATTAGCGGCGATGAATTGACCAGCATACAAATTGCTTTGGTCCACAATAGATCTATAGAGATCTTCTGTGAAAAACAGTGAATAAAAACAAGTGACGTAAAATCAACTGTTTCCACGTGAATGCCGGGTTGGCCAGAGAATGGGGGAAGTATGGACGTTGCAGAAGTGGTGGGTTGCCAATCAGGTCTTGCATATGCAGCAGGAAGGGCACTATGGTCTCTGCGGGACTGTCTTTGTCTTCTTGGTGGCTGTGAGACACTACTTGTGCTAGCCACCGCACCAGCTTGAACTGCACTTATGGGACTTGCCACGTCACCAAGTGTTGCTGCAGTGCTGGGTTGTCTACGACCAGGGTGTACTAGGCCTCTGGTGCTTCCCAGTTCACCAGAAGGATGAGCGGCACTAGTATTGGCTCTCTGTTCCATACGAGAACCCTGTGGTTCTTGCACCTCAACAACAGCAGAATGGGTTCTGGTAGGCTTGACCTTAGCAGGGAGCACTACTCCGTAGTTAGAGCTATCTGTCAGGGTGCCGCTGCTCTCTTCTTCGTATACTGAGCCTGATTCTGACAGTGAGGTTTCCCCATCGCTCTCATCTGTCATGCTCAGCAACGTGTAGGCCTCTTCACTAGTGTACCTCTAATTGGACATTTTGGCCTCTAAATTTATCGGCACAACTAGTGCAACTCACAGGCAAAAGAGCACCTGGTTGTCAGAGCCTGCTTCAGTTGCTAGCAAAATAACTGTTAGTGCTCGCAGGGATCAGGCGTGACTCTGCGAACACTGCAGTTATGTGTGCTGTGTTTTCTAATTGACAGTGGTCTATTAGGTACTGCACTTGGGTGGGCTGGGCTGGGCTGGGCGGAGGGGCTAAGCGCAGGTGCTAGCAGGTATCTGGGCTGATCCCGCTAAAGCCACGTTTTTAGGAACACTAAAGTACTGGGGACGCTAGTATAGATCTGATCAGATCACAGATATTGATCCGTTCAGATACTATGCTAGTAACGGACCTATCTAGTGTGTGTGTGTGTGCGTGTTAGAGTACCTGACTAATCTTACCCAGCCTGGTATTTACACTGACCCTAACTGGCGCTAAAACCTAACTGTCACCTGCCGGGCAATCAGGGGGTTAAAACCTTTATTAGGTAGATACGGCGGGTACCCTGACAAAATAAAAAACTTACTAACTAAGTAGCATCACCCTTGACACTAATACAGTGATCACTGGTGACGGGGCAATCAAGGGGTTAAAACCTTTATTAGGGGGGTTAAGGGGGCACCTGGACCTACTACTACCTACCCTAAGGTGATTTAGTGTCACAAGTGACATAAGTACAGTGATCAGTGAAAAATGTGATCACTGCAAGTGACACAGTAACAGGAGTGAAGGGGTTAACTGGGGGAGGGGGGGCGATCAGGGGGCAATCAACTAGTTAAAGGAATAGAATAGAAAATATAACAATAGAATAAAAAAAAAGGATAGAATAAAATAGAATATAACCATCTTCCGAAATTTGAATAGAATTAATTTGAATTAGAATAGAATAGTTTAAAATAGAAAAGAAAATATAGAAAAATAGATTAGAAAAGAATAGAATAGAACAAACAATAGAATAGAATAAAATAGAAAGAATATAACCATCTCCTGAAATTCAAATTTCTAATAGAATGAATTCAAATAGAATATATTAGAATAGAATAGAAAAGAATATAATAGAATAGAAAATAATTGAATAGAAGAATAGAATAGAATAGAATATACCAATTTTCCAAAATTCAAATTTCCAATAGAATAAATTTGAATTTGAATGCCAATGCTGTTTTGAATTAGAATAGAATGGATTAGAATAGAAAAGAATAGAATAGAATAGAAAAAAACATAGAATAGAATAAAAAGAATATACCCATCTTCCCAAATTCAAATTAGAATAGAATAGATTAGAATAGAAAAAAGAGAATAGAACAGAAAAAACAATAGACTAAAATAGAATAGAATATAAAAGAACAGAATGGAAAAAAATAGAATATAACCATCTTACGAAATTTGATTTTCAAATGGAATAAATTAGAATAGAATAGATTACAATATAATAGAAAGGAATAGAATAGAAAATAAGATAGTAGAATAGAATAGAAAATGGAATAGAACAAAACTGTCTTCTGAAATTTGATTTTAGAATAGAATAAATTGGAATTTGAATGGCAATTTGAATTTGAATGCCGAATTTGAATCGAATTAGAAAACGAATAAACATAATGAAGCACATTCCAAAAACAAATTAAACATATTTAACTAAACAAATTTATTAAAATAATGAGTTGAAATTAAATAAAACACATTTTTGTCATTCTGCACATGCCATACTTAGCAACAGTTCCCAATTTGCCTGGACAGTCTTTGTTTGTGTCCTGCCACAGCTGTGTCCCAGGTTGTGCACCAGGATTGAATGGTGAAATCTGCATAGGGATAAGAAAAAACAATGAAATAATTGCACGCTGCCACCTAGTGGTAAGTGAAAAAATGTTTTTTACCCAAAAGAAACAAAAAAGCTGCTGCTATCACCTATGTGTTCCCACATCAACAGCAATGTAATAAATAATCTATGTGATAGCGCTGCTTAAACTGATAAATATACAATAAAGTGTCAGTGCCAAATAGGATATAGTGCAAAACAGTCAATGAGTGCTTACAATTCATAAAAGCACATAAAAAGTCCATAAACAATAAACATGAATAAATAAATGGAGATCTTCTTATAGACAGTGCACAGCAAACTTCGCCCGTAAAGGGTGTGCCACACAACAAATTCCACTCCATGACTTGTGCTTTCTTCACCAGGTGCAATACGTGAGATCTGCTGGATTTGATTTTATATGCTGTCTTTCATTTTAATAAATGTGAGTGCAATGTCTGAAGTTGGGTTGGTGAGGTTTGTTTAAGATTAGTACCCAGGTACTGCACTATTGGAAGCATTCTTGTCTTTCTATGTCTGCTTGGAGCTGCTGGTAACTATTGTGGAGCCATTTCTAGAGAATCATATTGTGTTCAATGATTTGGGGCACAACTCTCATAAGAACAGGGCCCCCCTGTTGAGTTTCTAGGACAAGAAATGAATGGAATTCTCCCCAATTGTCCACAGGCGGCAAACCATAACTTTATATGGGTTTTAACCCTTCTCTACCATAATAGCATTAAAAAGGCTTATAATAATTCACTTTAAAGGGAAGTCTATCTGTAAGCTTGGGCAGGCACTACTGCTAAGTACAAGAGGATTTCAGTAGTGTCTAGGACAGCGTTTCTCAACCTTCTTTCAGTCAAGGCACCCTTTAAAATTATGGACAGTCTTGAGGCACCCCATTCTAAAATGTAAAAAATGATTCTAATAGTTTTACATAATCAGCAACATCCACACACACACACATGGGACACCCAACGTTAGAGGTCTTCATCTTTGCACACTAGTATTGACTAGTATTCTAGTGTTTCTCTTCTTCCTCGATTTCTCCCCATTGCTCAGCTAATGTGACCCCCAGTGCTGAAGGAGTGGGGCAGGGTCACTGGGCGAGTGATGGGCATCCTCCTTATCAACTGATGACATCATTGGTTGTTAGGATGTCAGCAGCTAGAAGGTCGTAACGTTGCACAATGAAAACCTGTGGCTTTGTGTAACTAAAGGCAGATTTCATTCACCCACTGTTATGTATACAATTTTTGGGCAATTTTTAGGTATTTTGCCAAGGCATCCCTGAAGAAACCTGAAGGTACCCTGGTTGAAAAAGGCTGGTCTAGGACATGCACTGCATGTACATACTCCTTTCTAGTTTGACCACCACCAAACATGGCCTACCCAAATTGATAAATTGCTACACCTACCATTTTATATCAGCTAGTCACAAGAAAGGGCTTTTCTCCTGCTAGAAAGGGATTTCCCTTATTTGCCTTACAATAAATAATCAGTCAGGGGAACTACTTATAGGAGATCATGCAATTGCTACTGAACCCAAGAGCAGAGGGATTCAATCTATAGGGCTCCATAATCCATGTAGCATTTAGTAAATAATTTTGAATAGAATGAACAGATAAACAATTTGGCTACTATTGTCTAATTGCTATGAAAAGTACAAATAGGCTTCAGTTATTTATGTATTTGTTTTCAGAATATCATAGTTATTCATTGTTAGATATTACTTTTGGAATATTATATATATATATATTATATTATTATAATTTTATATAATATTATATATTTTTTTATTCATAGCTGTTTATATTACCCTTAAAACTGAACTCTAGTCAGTAGTAAACTATTGGTAGTATGAAGTAATTCAGAAATGTAGAGGCATTACTCATATTGGTAGTATGAACCCCCTCTCCCACAAAAGAAAGTTTTATGTACTAATTCAGTCTCTGGGAGGTTTAAAGTAGAGAGCTAGGCCCCGTTCACACCTTGCGTTCCTGCACGCAATTTTGTTTATGCATTTTACACGTGATTCTGCTTGTTTATTGCAGAAAAGCAGCTCAGGGATCAAATTTTGGCCCTGAGCCAGGTACATTTTTAAATGTGTTGACAGTCGCAGCAAAATCACACCTTTGTGATGCCCTAAACACACATTGCACATTCTGCAACAATTTGGAATGCCTTATTCTGTTCCTTCCCATCAGCAGGCACTCCCCTCTGCTCCCTGTATGTGGGTGGACCGTCAACAACCTCACATATAATTCAGGGTTGCTGGTGACGAAGTCAAGGAGGCCACAATTGGAAAAGAGGAGCAGCTTCATGGTACTGATGGAGGAGGAAGCCCATGGGAACAAGGAATAATGTGAGTATTCGTCAGCTTAAAACTTAACTCTGGGCAGAAAACAAACCTCCCCTACCGCTCCCTCTTACTTCCCTCTAGTTGAATGCTGAAATGCAAAATACAAAACCTTTCTAGTTACCCAAACTCGCAGTCATGTGACTTTCCGATCCTTTACTCCTCTTCTGTTTTTTTCCGTCTGGATCCTTTTTTGGGTGTCTGCATCACTGCCTGCGTGATGTGGACACTTCCTATTGGCTGTCCAGTAGTGGGGTCCTCTCAGGATTGACATCATAGTGAGGGGATGGCAGGGGACTGGACATTGGGGGATAACCTGCACATCTGGAGAGGCAGTCCCCGCAGCAGAAAATGGCAGCAGCAAGGGCTTTAAACCTGCACTAAACTAAATGAGTATATAAGCCAATATATTTGGAAAGGGGAGGGGGGGGGTTCCACTTAGAAACAATCACCTGTTCTGTGAAAGGTGTGTTTGTGCTGCCGAGGGGGGATCTGTTTTGCCCATCAGATGATATAACCGGTTTGCTTTAAGCTGGTGGTTGGAGAACTTGGAGGCCCTGCAATCAATTTGCTAAAGCTAAATACAAAGATCACCAAATATTGTCCAAACATAAGAAGCATGTACATTCTTACTTGAATCTTGGTGTGCTTTGTGTATTTCTTCCAGATCTTTGCAGTAGCAAGAAACTTTACCTCTGTGCAGGAACTTCCTGTATTAAAGACCAGACCCTGCTGCTCTCTCTCCTTGTGTAGGGTAACTGGTCTTGTCTCCGCCCCCTCCTGTAGTTTTCTGCAGGCAGCTTGTAGTGCAGTGATTCTCAACTCCTGTCCTTGGGGCCCACTAACAGGCCAGGTTTGCAAGATATCTGAAATACATCACAGGTGATATCATTTGCTGCTCAGGGATTGCAGTATTCTAGTCTGCATCTCCCCAAGGTAATACTTAAAATCTGGCCTGTTAGTGGGTCCTGATGACAGGAGTTGAGAACTACTGCTGTAGTGGGTTGACTTTCTGGGATTCTCCCTCAGCTCTGTTCTCTGCACATGCTATGTACTGTACAATCATGGTGTCACCTCTACTGTTACAATGTAATATCTGGTTTTGCAAGCGTATTGGGTGCACACAAAGTCGATCTATAGAGTATATTTTGTGGCTATTACAGAATGTTTTTTTTAAATGTCATAGTGCCCAGATTTAAATCGCTTTTCAGAAAGCGGTACAGGAATAGGCATTCAGGATACTGCCACCTCCTTAATGCCAGCTTTTTTCTTTTTGACAACCAACTGTGGTTGATGAGTGGGAATGAACAACCACGTGCCTAGTGTTTAACTTGCAGTAGCAGCGCAGTCCCATTCACTTGAATTGGTCAAATCTGATGACAGTACTACCTGCCGAATGCAACAGGAGGTGTAATCTTGGCTATGGCGCAAGGCATCTTAGAACTCTGTTGGCCACTGTGCTAGGTTAAGTGGGTGGTAAAACCACTGCTCAGCATTCTATTTTTATTGCCCCCGACCGCAAGCGTAGACGAGCCCTAATAGTAAAATCTTTGGCGTCAATATTTTGCATTTTCTAGGAGGAAAGATAACTGCATGATAATTGTAAGTGGAAAACAGAGCAGGTGCTTGTATCTAAGAGGGAAATCAACAACCACCTAGACTTCTTACAGTTGATTGAAGTAAATTGATTTCACTCGACATAAACATGTATACATACAATTTTAATGATCTAGATTGGAAACTTTTACATATATTTTCTGTGTTATATAGAGTGTCTTTTCATTATTCATCAGCAGACGAAACGGAGCTGATTATTGCGAACTAAAAAAGCAGAGAAGAGTGGAATGGTCTTACAGATATACAGTAGTTATATTGTATACATTTCAAATTAGATAGGATGTAATCAAATTACCATCTTGTTTCTGAAGATGTATGAAAATGTAACTGAATGAATCACTGACATCTGGCAAAAAAAAATAAAAATGCACAAGATAAAACTTTAAATTGATAACCTCACACTAGTATAGTTTATAGTGCTGCAAGCTGTTTTTCTTATGTACATATGATTGTGACTAATCACATTTTTGCGCCCTGTCTACTTGATTAGATTGAAATTCCATTAATTTTCATATTGCAATTAGTTCTTCTGACCTGAAGATGTCACTGCGACAATTCTAGCTAGGAAGTGCTGCTTGTTCTGTAATGCCATTTACTAGGACAGTGACACCTAGTGGTACTGTTAAGAAACATTAATTAAAGGGGACGCTTACCCCCAGAGCATCTATGGCTCCCTGCACTCCTTAGTCCCTTCTCAGTACAAATAGCTGCTTTTCTATTTTTATTTCAGTTTTTTCCCTTTTTAATACACTTTTTTGGCTGGCCACGCCCCCTAACTCCCCCAACAATGACATGTCTCTGCACCCGCAACCTCCTGAGACCACTATGTCACATATCCCAGGGTGGAGCTGGCGCACGTCATTGGAGGCTGGCTAGCTGAACCGCGAAAAGGCAGTCGACTTTAAATCACTGTGGAGGGCCATTATACAATGTGCACTCTCCATTGTTCCCTGGCATGATCCCTCTGTTTTTGTTATGTAATAATAAAACTATAAATAAAGGATGGGAAAAAAATATCTTAGGAGGTCCAAGATGGGGGTGCAGGACCCAGGCTGCTGTGCCTAATCAACGTATCATAGCAGGAAAACGCTGCTTCTTCTGGGCAGAGGAATATGTAAATCAAGGATAATGCTGCATAACAGGTGAATGGGGATAAAGAAAAATTTAGAAGAGCAAGTCAAGTTCCACTGTTAAAAAATCTCATGTCGATGTGCGTTTTTTTACTGTCTTTGACATGTGTCAAATGCATGTCAGAAAATCCCATTGACTTTAGATAATCAATACACATGGCAGTTCAGATGCTGAATATTCGCTATTGTAACACTGATCCTCCTCCCAGCCAATCAGGAAGCTGAAAGGACAGGCAATCCTATTGGAGGAAGAGGAGTGGAGACGCACAGCCACCGAGATGGAGGAGCCGATGCCTGCTGCCGATGCCCGCCACCTAGATGGGGTAAGACAGCGAGCGGGCGGGGGGGCTGGGAGGTTTGAGGTGCTGTCGGCCATCGGTGGGGTGGTTGTTTGCCACCCCCCCAAAATCAAAAAGCCACCAGCCACCACTGTAGCTTGCACTGAAATAATACAAGGTGATCCTCCATAAAAGTCCTTGTTCAGGCACTTCCAATATCCCTATCTCTCAATTGTGCTGCTGCCTACCTCTGACACATGCGCTGCCTATGGAGATTATAAGCAACTGGGTTGATGTTCACTGCATATGCATGCTTGGCTATTGTCACCATTGTTCTGACAGAAATCTCCCCAACAGGGACAGAGGTTATAATCTTTCCCTGTTCTATCAAAAAAGTTTTGCCTTGGGTTGGACTTTAAAACATACCGTATCTGGACCGCAAAAACAAAAATGTAATATATTGCAGCTAATCAGTTCTTAGATGTTGTGGCTGCATTTGTTTTATTCTTATGCTTTTTTCCTTTATTTGCACTGGTGATCCAGCCAGTAAGTCTATTATGTTTCAACACCCTACAACAGACCAAGCTGTTCAGCAAAAGTGGCAGTTAGAAAGCTGAAATCATTTACCAATGACAGGGGTGTTTCCAATGGCCAGCTCTTATTCATTTATGCAAAACCTTTATCCCAAAAGGAAAAAACTGTTGTTGTAACTGCATGAAAAGTGTTCGCTGGAGTTCAAGTTCAATTTGTTAGTCAACTGCATCTAAATCTGCTAGTGTATCTAACACTACCCTCTCCCCAGACTGACAATGCTTCTATCCAAAGTTGTGTCCGATGCTCCTCCATCCAGAATGGAGACACCCTAAGGGCTGGTTCACACTGAGGCGATCCTAGGCGATTTGTGATTCGACTTGTGTCACCCCAATTCGCCTCAAATCGTCTGACATCAGAAATCCCATTGGAATGAATGGAGCCGTCTTAATATGCGCTATTCAAGTCCAAAGCGATTCCAAAAAAGGTTCCTGTACTATTTTCAAGCGGCTTCTAGGCGAATTGAGCCCATAGAAGTCAATGGAAGTTCGCTTCCAAGTCGGATCCCCGTCTATGAAGAAGTGACTTTCCAGGAAGAAGAACATAATTTTGCCATAAGACACATCTCTCATGTCCCAGGTACTCGAGTTGAAAAATCGCCTGAATTCGCCTAAAATCGCCTGATATCGCGCAGAAGTCGCGCCGCTTCGCCTTTTCAAATCGCCTACCAAAGTCGCCCCGAAGTCGGATCGCCTCAGTGTGAACCGGCCCTTAGGCTGCTTTCACACTGATCAGTTTTCACGTTAACCACTTGCCGACCACCCACCACACATGTACTGCGGCAAAGTGGCTTGGCTGTGCAAATTTGTGCACTAGCTTTCGTGCACTAGCTTTCGTGGGCGCTTTCTTGGGCATGCGTGCCCATTGGCCAGTGGGGGAGCCAATCAGTGGCCCGAGATTGTTCCCCACATAGACAGAACGGGAATCTGCCGAAGTAAACAAGGCAGATCCCCGTTCTGTCAGGGGATGACACACAGATCTGTGTTTCCCCAATCACACAGTCCACCATACAGTTAGTAATCACAAACAGGGAACACATTTAACCCCTTGATTGCCCCTGATGTTAACCCCTTCCCTGCCAGTGTCATTAGTACAGTGAGAGTGCATATTTTTAGCACTGATCACTGTATTAATGTGACTGGTTCCCAAAAATGTGTCAAAAATTCCAGTTAGGTGTCCGTTCTGTCCGCCGCAGTCCCGCTAAAAATCACTGATCACGCGATTACTAGTAAATAATAAACAAATAATAAAAATGCCATAAATCTATCCCCTATTTTGTAGATGCTATAACATTTGTGTAAAGCAAACAATATACACTTATTGGGATTTTATTTACCAAAAATATGTAGAAGAATACATATTGTTCTAAACTGATGAATACATTTGTTTTTTTATAAAAAAAAAATTTAAGGTATGTATTATAGCAGAAAGTAAAAAATATTGTTTTTTTTTTTTTCAAAATTGTCACTCTTTTTTATAACGCGAAAAACAAAAACCGCAGAGGTGATCAAATATCACCAAAAGAAAGCTCTATTTGTGGGGAAAAAAGGACGTTTTATTTGGGTACAGCATCGCACGTCTGCGCAATTGTCAGTTAAAGTTATGCCATGCTGTATCGCAAAAAATGTCCTGGTCATTAAAGTGGAGTTCCACCCAAAAGTGGGACTTACGCTGATTGGATTCCTCCCCCTCAGGTGTCACATTTGGCACCTTTCAGGAGGGGGAGGGGGGAGAGGACACCTGTCTTTAGACAGGTGTCCTTTTCCACACATCCGGGAGCTCGGGCCGGCGGCCGCTGAGGACCGCAGCCCGGTTCCCTCCTCCATCCTGGCTATGCTACAGGCCGCCTGGCCAATAGCAGAGCGCAGCAGAGCCTCGCGCATGCGCAGTAAGGTGCCCGGCGTGAAGCTGCAATGCTACACGTCCGGGTGCCGACATTGCTGGACTCCAGGACAGGTAAGTGTCCTATTGTTAAAAGTCAGCAGCTTCTCTATATGTAGCTGTTGACTTTTAATTTTTTCAGCCCTGGGTGGACCTCCGCTTTAAGGGGTATATCCTTCTGGGGCTGAAGTGGTTAAACAAAAGCAGAAGAAAAACGCATGAGCATTAAATTCTATACAACTCTTCATATTGATCAGTTGCAGGTCGGTTGTGTTTTTCAAAGTCCTGCTTGCTGCATTTTTGGTGAGGTAAAAAAAATTCACCAAAAACGCACCTCCCCATTGAAATGAATGGAAAACGCATCAAAAACGTGGCAAAAATGCATAAAAAAGTGCACAGGAAACGCGGTAAAAATGCATATGCATTTTTACTGCGTTTTTGCAAAGGAGTCGTTTGAACGTAGCCTAAGACAGAAAGTGTGTTACCATCCAGATTGTCAGGTGAAAATAAAGGAAATGTAGCCTAAAAAAGAAAAGAAATGCAGCCACCAGATTTGAGGATTGATAAGCTGCAATATATTACATTTTTATTTTTTGGTTTAATACTGCTTTTCTACTTTTGCAGTTGCAGTCAAATTTGAGAAAACCCCACTATATGTTTAAGTGTTCCCATTCACACAAGCTTGTTTTTTTCAATATCTTTTTTTACCTTTCTCAGGGGAAGGTGTCATGGCTGAATGCAAGATTTTTTGAACAATGTCAAATGGAGTCTGCCCCAGGTCTGTCTTTATTTAAGAGGTTGTAAACCTCAAAAAAAAAAAGAAAACCTGCAAGACAAAGGCATAATGAGCTAGTATGCATCGCATACTAGCTCATTATGAAATACTTACCTTAGATCGCAGCTGTTGCAGCGGTCCCCGCACACTGCTGTTACGGCCGACATGTCTCCCGGAGCTTCTTCCAAGTATGCGGGCTCTGGCGCTGTGATTGGCGGAGCCGCAGGTCACGACACGGGCCCTGAAGAAACAGCACCAGCGGGCCGTTTCTTCAGTGCGCATGCGCTGATGACGTTGGCACATGCGGATACAGTGAATATCTCCTGAACTGTGCAACGGTACCTACAGGTAAGCCTTATTAAGGTTTACAACCACTTTTACATGCAATGCAATAAGCCTAGCTTCTATACCTTTAACCCTTTGTTAGACAGTGTTCAAATCTAGTTACAACTGATAATGAAGGCCTACCTGCACAGTATAGACAAGGTTAAATGGATTATAAGGGCAGAAAGTTTTTTTATCTTAATGCATTCTATGCATTAAGATTAAAAAAACATTCTGTGTGCAGCAGCCCCTCTAATACTTACCTGAGCTCCATCTCTATCCAGCGCTGTTGTACAAGAGACTTGGCTGTCCACGACTCTCCTCCTCATTGGCTCAGACGCTTGGCTGCAGTCAATCAAAGTCAGTGAGCCAATGAGGAGAGAGAGAGGATGGGGCCTAGAGTGGCCTCCGTGTCTGAATGGACACATAGAGCTGTGGCTCGGCTTGGGTGCCCCCATAGCAAGCTGCTTGCTGTGGGGGCACTTGTCAGGAGGGAGGGGCCAGAAGAGCCGAAGAGGGACCCGAGAAGTGGCGGATCTGGGCTGCTCTATACAAATATACTGCACAGAGGAGGTAAGTATAACTTGTTTGCTATTTTTAAGAAAAAAAAAACAAGACTTTACAATCACTTTAATTATTGCAAACACAGCTGCCCAGCCCCTCATAAACAAAGAGAACTATGCAGGATTTTTCCTTGTTGGAGCGTCCAGAATAAAGCATCTAAAAAAGATAAGCTGCTATTTTTAAATATTTGTTTGAAATGATGCTATGTGAATGGGCTCATGTAACAAAGATAAAGTAGGTATTATCCCAATCTGGCTTCAAAAGTGTAAATACAGTACAGTACACTAAGCTGATCACATTCAGGAATGGAGGGGAATTATCTGCTACCCAGATAGTACTGCATGCATGCATCTGTATTGCTTTACAGCTTATTTATAAAAAAATGTGCTACCAAGAACATTTCTTGTTGTCTCATAGCTCCCAACTGTCCCTGTTTTCCAGGGATTGTCCCTAATTTGTCCTTCTTTCCTCCGCATATGTCTTTCATTTTGGTCTGATGATCTATACAGTTATATATAAACTGCAGTTGTACTATTTATCTTTCATAAAGTGTTTCCCAGTGCTAAACCTTTCATCCAAGTTCTAAATAGGTTTTTTTTAATTTTAAAAGCCAGTGTAAAGGAATAATAGTAATAAAAAACGCACTTTTGGGTTTAATCACTTGACCTCTGGAAGATTTACCTCCTTCCTGGCCAGGCCATTTTTTGCGATACGGCACTGCATTACTTTAACTGACAATTGCGCGGTCGTGCGTCTTTGTACCCAAACAAAATGTATGTCCTTTTCCCACAAATAGAGCTTTCTTTTGGTGGTGTTTGGTCACCTCTGCAGTTTTTATTTTTTGTGCTATATTTTGAAAAAAACAAAACAATGTTTTTTACTTTCTGATATAAAACATATCCAATACATTTTTTTTAAAAATTTCTTTATCAATTTAGGCCAATGTGTATTCTGCTACATATTTTTTAGTAAAAACATAACCCAATAAGCGTATATTATTTGGCTTGCACAAAAGTTATAGCGTCTACAAACTATGGGATAATTATTTTTGTTTTTATTTTTATTTTTTTACTGGTAATGGGGGCGATCAGCGACTTAT
Organism: Glandirana rugosa; assembly: GCA_018402905.1. Taxonomy (NCBI): domain Eukaryota; kingdom Metazoa; phylum Chordata; class Amphibia; order Anura; family Ranidae; genus Glandirana; species Glandirana rugosa. The sequence continues at coordinate 934,702 of BLSH010259830.1, read as the reverse complement.
AGCAGGACTGCGATATTGCGGCAGACAGTTGGACACTAACTGACACTTTTGATACTTTTGGGGACCAGTGACACTAATACAGTGATCAGTGTTAAAAATATGCTCTGTCACTGTACTAATGACACTGGCTGGCAAGGGGTTAAACATCAGGGGCGATCAAAGGGTTATAAATACAAAAATAATACTGCGCATGTGAAAAGCTTAATCAGTGTGAAAAAAAAAGCCGCACCACAAATGTGAGATATTACCACAAAAAAACAAGAAACAATATAAAAGTGTGCTGTGCTACTGTGATTGATATTAAAAATACTGAAAAAATGTATAGATAAATAAACAGTCCAGAAAAAGCAGTCTCTCAAATGGACCATAATGATCAAATGGCAAACTCCACTATTCAACTGTGGATAAGGTTATCCAATCCCTTCACCTGATGAACACGCCACCACCACAATAGGTTGGACTACCGGAGAGGCTGGACCTTTTATTACTAAGGGTCAAACAGACTTGATGAATATGTCCCGGTAGGGGTCATCAGCAGGGGATGTACAAAGGAACCACATCAGGAACAGCTCCAGAGCATCCAGGGGACTCCACCCAAACAACGATCCTGTAGTCAGATCCAAATAAAACATAAAACGCTGGATAGTGCAAAACTTCTTAAGGGTTGCATTTAATATAAAGTATTGCAATTACACATATCCATAGTAAAAACAGCATTGCATGGTAAAAAAGAAAGGAGGCCACCACAGGGCATCCAAACTTGTAAAATGTGCAATAGCAGGAACATACAGCTCAGCCCGACTGGTTTTGTCGACAAAAGGACTTCTTACGGGGTGATCAAAGGGTTAGCTGTGTTACTAGGCAGTGTTTTAGTGTACTGAGGGAGGTGCTTTTACTAGTGGAAGCCATGGATTCTAGTCCTTGCTTTGCAGAGACACTGGATCAATGCCTACCATCCTATCAGAAGGGAGATCTGCCTTTTCTACATAGGCAGATCACCGTTCTGCCTCTGTGCTGGATGATCGGCAGGTGCCGGCGGACACCGAGTCTGTGGGTACCCGCAGATCAGCTCCCGCTGTGTATAATCACAGCACGAGTGGGCTGCCGGCAGCTCGCCATGTGCGCCACCTACCCTGAAGTGTCAGATCACGTACTAGGTACGTGATCCAGCGCAGCAGTGTCACCTTGCCACTGTATATGTAAGTTATACGGTCAGCAAGTGGTTGATCATTTTTTTTTAAATAATTCTCCTTTAAGGGGACGTGGCAGGGGTGAGTCCTATGCCTACATGCTCTTGCTAATAGGTGTCTCTCGTTCCTATCTCAAAAAGTTGAGAGGTATGCTGTCTGTAGCAACCAATCAGCATCCTGCTGTCATTTTTAACAGTCTGTTATGGTGCCATCCAACCAAAGAAATAAATAATAAATAAACTAGCCCACTTAGGACTAGTTACTTATCATGAACTATAAACTTGAAATCTGGTTACAGTCACAAATACCAGAAAATATAGCATTTAGGCCTCATTCCTATGGACATACTGATCCCTACAGCCACGCGAAAGGGCAGTTTTGGAACGCACAGGTTTACATACGCAGCTCTGGGCAGACATCCTGTCCACATGAATGACAGGTGGCTAACTGCACAGACCTGCACATATCACCAATAGAGTTGCTAGTTTTTCTTCAAGCCAAACCCGAACACTTTAGCGGCACACAGCAATTTTTTTTTATTTGTAATATACACTATAGGATTGTAACAGACCTGGGACTCCTTTGGGCACTCCAAAGAGAATAGTAATGTGGCGCACACAGTGCCCCTTCACACTCCTCTCAGGCCCTGTTCTGAGCCACATCCCTGTCTGAATAATGTGTCTGGGTATCAGGTGGACTGAAACCCGGGCACATGATTCAAAACCAGGACTGTCCAGGTGAATCCCTAAAAGGTGGCAACCCTAATCTCCAAGTGCATCCTGGGGTATACATTAATGCTGGTCCAATGCTCAGATCAGAATGCAGACAGACTGATTTGGACAGGCTGCCTATAGAGGGCTGCACAAGACACCTGTGCGGTTGAAAATGGCCCTAATAATAAGGCCTCATACACACGGACGTTTTTTACCACCGCGCCTTTTAGCATTTTTTGCAGCTCTCCATGTTATTCAATGGCACCATAAAAACGCAGACGTTTTTGAGCTGTAGATGGCGTCGGTGTTCTTAAGCTGTAAATCAAACGCAGGACCCACACGTTCAGAGGCTGTAACGTTATGGCGTTTTTTACGCTGAGCCGGCAAAACGCTCACTAACGCGCATTAATGGCGTAGCAAAGTTAACCGGTGTTTTTAGCGCTGGCGTTTTCAGGTTAAAAAATAGCAGAAGAATGGGTTTTCTTTAGCAAAACGCCTATTGACGCCGATGCTCACTGACGCTCACTAACGCTGATCCAAAACGCTGATGAAATTGCATTTTTTACGCCGATTGTTGCCTGATGTCGGTCCCGAAGTTTTGCTATTATGACCGTGTGTGCAAAAACTTAATGTTCAAAATAGACATACAAATGAAATACTAGATATATTAGAAATGAAAGAAATCACTAATCAATGGCCTTGTTACAAGCCTCAACCTTTAAGCAGGGCTACAGCGTTTGGCGTAAGACCCATACTTTACTTTAGTACTATCATACGAACTGCAGGACTTTCTTGCGCAATTTTAGGAAGTTTGTAGACGTTTGTACATTTAATATGGTTATGTACATCTAATTTGGTATGTTAAAGAACCTACACTTTTTTGGCTAAGAATGTGGCTTTGATTTATGGACTATCTTAGTTCAAGATCTTATTGTATAGTAGACCCCTTTTATATGCCCTATGTAGGATCCAATGACAGAAAAGAGTGCAGGGAAGAGTTTTTTTATATATTGTTATTAGTAGTTTCTATCATTTATAATATTTTGTCAATTTATTGCTGTGACCCCAGAGTATTTTCTTTATATTTTTAAATATTTTTTTAACATTTATTATGAAAGGTTATATTTTATGATATTTGTTACTGTTTTTCCCATATCTCATGTTGATAGCACCTGATAAGGAATAGGATCCTTATGACTAATCCTATCATGGCGAAACACATAAAGGAGGGACATTCCTTGGGCAGGGAAATGATGCGCTTTATTGCACTGCTTGTGTTGCTTGTGGCTGCATAAAGCTGTCCAGAGCAGCTGACGTCATTGGAGTGCAGCTTATATTCTTTTGCTTCCCGAGGATTGTGAGCTTGGACAAGCTCTTTTGCTGGCACCAGGAGTCCGCGGTGGAGGAAAGGTTTTGGTCCGGAGCAGTGCTATTCAGTCTGGATGGCATCTACTTTTATTACTTTTATAGAAAGGGTGCCAACTCATTAAAATTACAATTCCCCCCCTCTGTTCAGTGTTTGGTGCCAGCTCTGCCTGCCAATCAGTATGAGAATGACCTGGAAACTGAAACATAATTTTCTCATCCGCAGATGTATACCATTCATATCATTGGATTTTGTGTGTGAGGTAGACTGAGATGGCTGACCCTTCATCCTTCTCTAGCCCTTTGCTATTTTTGCTCACCACAGGGGTCACACAACCGAGAGACGGACAGTTAAGAACAGTCCATCGTCCCTCTGTCCGTTCCTGCGATTTCTCTTCTTTTATTATTGCTGTTTATCTAATTATTGGCAAGGAAACAACCCTGTAGTAAATGAATGTGCCTTTACTAAACAACAAAACTTCATAGACAAATTATTTACACTTAAAGGATTATAAGCCATGCAGAGTGCTTCAAATCTGCATAAATACACACATGCACATACTACCTACCCTTTCCTAGCAAATGCACTAATTTGTATTCAATAGGGATGCACACTAAAATTCACTTAGCTTCCGTTATAGTTGGTCCACAATTTCCATAGCAAACAGGACTCCAGGCATTTTAGGCAATTGCAGGAAACCGGGTTCTTGATCTTGGCAGTCCCTGTCTCTTTAGCAGTGTGGCTTCTAGTGTTGTGCCCTGGCAGAGCCCTCCTTCCAACTTGTGCTGCTGGCCTTTTATCTTGGAAAGTTTGCTAGCCATTTCCACATGAACATAGCCATTTGATATTGGGTATCTACTGTACATCAGTTGCTATGAGGAACACATTTCTGTCTAAAGACTCTCAGGGGCAGCATATTGCCAAAATGCCATATATCAAATATGTAAAAAGGTCAGGCTATTGTTGATTCTTATTTACAGAGCTACAGCTAAGCTTGGGTCCATTGTTTGACAAGAGCTCCTCTAAAACAATGGGAACAGCTAAAATGTGTACTTTCTTGTGTACATTTTAAGCAATTGCAGGAAAATTGGTTCTTGGTCTTGGCAGTCCCTGTCTCTCTAGCAGTGTGGCTTCTAGTGTTGTGCCCTGGCAGAGCCATCCTTCCTACTAGTTTTCAATGCCACCCTTCCAACTAGTTTTCAATGCCATCCTTCCAACTAGTTTTCAATGCCATCCTTCCAACTAGTTTTCAATGCCCACATATACCATAATAAGATATATTTTCCTATTGTATTAAAGTACTGCAAAATGAGTCTTGTACAAACATTCAAACATTGTTTGTTTTACAATGACATGTGGTTGACAGATGTTTGCACAAGAAAATTTATGTTTGTTAAGAAAACTGAAAATCACATCACTCTCTCAATAAATAAATATATATACAGTACTGTATATGTATATATATATATATATATATATATATATATATATATATATAGATGCAAAACAATCTGATGCCAGGTTTATTACTGTACTGTGGTTCATTACACTGGACCCTACATCACTACAGGGCACAGTGAACAAGGTAGTAAATATGAATTTATGGAAAGAACCACAGGCCGCCATACCTTTTGAATGATGTGAAGATTGGAGGACCAAGAAAGGTCAGCATAAAGCCTCTTTTTTTGCAGGTCCATCTTTGTTACATCCTTCTAACCAAATGTATTTACTGTGTTATTAAGGGAAAACATTAAGGGCCCATTCACACACAGACATGTGTACATTACAACATGTCCTGCAACATGTGTGCATTGGAGTAAGTAAGCCCTTAAAGTGTTTCTAAACCCAGGAACACAAATTGCCTTGCATATTACAAGCCATTAGATGTGAGGCTGCTAAGCTTTCTTTTTTTTCAGGCTATTTGTCCCTTATTTTCACCTGGTGATCCTGCTAGTAACACACTTCCTTTCTTGTACCTGTACTGTATCTACAGAGAAGCAGCGTTCTAGGACAGAACTACAGAAAGCCTACCCCTAGTGGCAGCCCATCCATACGGGGTGCGGGGGCGACGCCCCCCAATCCATGCGCCCGGCCCCAAATTTACATGCATGGCGCCAGATGCATGGATTCCAACAGGCCTTTTTTTTTTTAAGGACATGATTAGAGCCTGAGGCTCTAATTGTCTTAAAAAAACTGTGGGCTCGGGGCGCAGAGCCCACCCAGTTGTGTGACAATAGCGAATTAATATCCGCTATTGTCTTCTTGATTCTCCTCCTGGCCAATCAGGAAGCGAAGCGATCCTGAGATCCAATCATGTCTCAGGACACACTTCCTGGTCAGCCGGGAGGAGAACCAATGGTCCGGCTCTTCCTTCCCCTGCCTCCTAAGTTAAAGCGGAATTCCACCCTTTCCGAATGTTTATTAAAAGTCAGCAGTTACAAAAAGTGTAGCTGCTGACTTTTAATAAACAGACACTGACCTGTCTCGCGGTCTAGCGATGGGGCCGCACGGAGCCTCCCCCTCCCCTCTGCGGCGCCGGCACTGCTACTGTGGGCACCCGGCCATGGCTTCACGGCCAGGCACGCACTGCGCATGCACGAGCGGTGCTGCGCTTCGTGATTGGTCCCGAAGTCTTCTAGGACCTGTCCTGTGTCCCAGAAGACTTCAGGAGGGAGGGGGAAGGAGACCGGAGCTGAAGTACCCGTAAAAATCTGGTATCCGCACCCCCCCCTCCTCCCCAAAAGCTCAGTTTCAGCATCCGGAGCTGGGGAGGAGGGCTTAAAGTGGAAGTTCCACTTTTGGGTGGAACTCCGCTTTAAGGTCAGTCTCCTGTGGGGGTGGCAGTGGATCGCCGCTGCGTTCTCATACATCTACCGCTGGGGGGGCGGGGGTGCTTGCGGCGCCTTCCCATCCACCGTCCATCTTCCACGGGGGGTGCTTGCAGCAATCGCCACCGTCCCGGCTGTGCCATTAGTTTGCCACCCCCCCAAAATATTTAGCACCAGCCGCCACTGCCCTAACCTCTTCTGTATGATATGGGATGTGGTGTTTTGTACTTCACTGAGATAACTAGAAACAATGTAAGGCCTATTTCACACGGACGCCACCGTCTTGCAGATTCCACTTGCTCAGTGGGGTATCACTCCGATGATCCCTGCTGAGCAGACGGATGACAGGTCCTGTCCGCTCCACTGTGCAGAGCAGATATGGACACAGTAATGCTCTCCTTTATGGGGAAATCGGGTGGAAACGGACCGCCTGTCTGTTTTCATCTGATCCTATCCGATCCGGCAGACGGATGGAAAATAGGTCCACCATCCATTTTTTTTTTTTTTTTGTACTTATTGAACAGATATACTAAAACACATTTCGCCCAGGTTCACACTGACAGTGGGATTGAAATCGTGCGAGTTCAGCTGAATTGATTTCATACCCGCATGTCAGTCCGACTTTGGGAGCGATTTCAGAGACACTTGTGTGGGTTGTTGCACAGATGTCTATACACCCTGAAGTCGCCAAAAGTAGTACAGAAACTACTTTTGGGAACCGGAACAAATGCGCGTCGCACCAGTGTGGACGGTGCCATTGCCAGCAATTGCCACTGATTTGGCATGCGATTTGACATCAATGTGAACCTAGGCGTTAATGTATTAAAATTTAACAGACCAAAATGGAACAAAAAACATTCCAATGTTAGGATTTACATACACTTTAAAGATTTACTCCTGCAGTTTTTAGTATAGGCAATCTATGGATCGAGCAATAATATATAGATAAGAACATAGATTTTTTGTATTTGATATATAAAATGTCTTAATTTGTCACTGAAATTCTTATCTGCTTACAAAGTTAATATTACACCACCATCATGGTCAAGTGGTTAGGTCAGGACGTGACACTCCATCTGAACTACACCCTTTTCTGACATGCATGCCAAGTAGCCGAGTGTGTCTGAGAGATACTGTATATACTGCACATAGACTTGTCTGGGAGATACACAGTGGGTACGGAAAGTATTCAGACCCCCTTAAATTTTTCACTCTTTGTTATATTGCAGTCATTTGCTAAAATCATTTAAGTTCATTTATTTTCCTCATTAATGTACACACAGCACCCCATATTGACAGAAAAACACAGAATTGTAGACATTTGTGCAGATTTATTTAAAAAGAAAAACTGAAATATCACATGGTCCTAAGTATTCAGACCCTTTGCTGTGACAATCATATATTTAACTCAGGTGCTGTCCATTTCTTCTGATCATCCTTGATATGGTTCCGCACCTTCATTTGAGTCCAGCTTCGTTTGATTATACTGATTGGAGTTGATTAGGAAAGCCACACACCTGTCTATATAAGATCTTACAGCTCACAGTGCATGTCAGAGCAAATGAGAATCATGAGGTCAAAGGAACTGCCTGAAGAGCTCAGAGACAGAATTGTGGCAAGGCACAGATCTGGCCAAGGTTACAAAAACATTTCTGCTGCACTTAAGGTTCCTAAGAGCACAGTGGCCTCCATAATCCTTAAATGGAAGACGTTTGGGACGACAAGAACCCTTCCTAGAGCTGGCCGTCCGGGCCATACTGAGCTATTGGAGGAGAAGAGCCTTGGTGAGAGAGGTAAAGTAGAACCCAAAGATCACTGTGGCTGAGCTCCACAGATGAAGTCGGGAGATGTGAGAAAGTTGTAGAAAGTCAACCATCACTGCAGCCCTCCACCAGTCGGGGCTTTATGGCAGAGTGGCCTGATGGAAGCCTCTCCTCAGTGCAAGACACATGAAAGCCCGCATGGTTTGCTAAAAAACACCTGAAGCACTCCAAGATGGGGAGAAATAAGATTCTCTGGTCCGGTGAGATCAAGATAGAACTTTTTGGCCTTAATTCTAAGCGGCATGTGTGGAGAAAACCAGGCACTGCTCATCACCTGTCCAATACAGTCCCAACAGTGAAGCATGGTGGTGGCAGCATTAGGGGTGTCGTACTACGACGGTGGTGGTACGAAGTGACAACCCTGACATAACCTGTCCACTACTCGTCACGGACCAAAAGAGGTGTGTACGGCGAATCTTAATTCCGGTTTTTCAAGATAGAACTAGAGTGGCCTGGTCTCTTAGAATAAAGAGGGGTAGAACCTCACGAAGTCCACAAAAAATCGTTTGGTACGCCCGAAAGTACACAGAACGTGACTCCTCTCCGAAGGTAGTCCGGTGAGACGGTATTTCGGGGCTGACCACCTCCCGACGTCACTACCAACTGAAAGATGTTGAAAGAGTGTAGAGGGCTGAAGTAGACAC
>BLSH010259830.1:908029-921705 GCA_018402905.1 Glandirana rugosa | reverse complement strand
ATGTCATATATGGAGGGTCTGTTCAGATACATGTCATGAGATATATACTGTACATAGACTTGTCTGGGAGGTATATACTGTACATAGACTTGTCTGGGAGATATATACTGTACATAGACTTGTCTGGGAGGTATATACTGTACATAGAGTTGTCTGGGAGATATATACTGTACATAGACTTGTCTGGGAGATATATACTGTACATAGACTTGTCTGGGAGGTATATACTGTACATAGACTTGTCTGGGAGGTATATACTGTACATAGACTTGTCTGGGAAGTATATACTGTACATAGACTTGTCTGGGAGGTATATACTGTACATAGACTTGTCTGGGAGGTATATACTGTACATAGTTCATCTTGGGCTCTAGATGACCTTGCCCCAGCACTCGTAGTGCATTGGAAAAAAAGATGCACAAATATTCATTGGTCCATTGAGATGTGTTGACAGCCTATTCATGATAAATGGGCTACCAAAGCCCCCCCCTCCCCACACACATAGCCTGTCAGGGTATAGTGGTTACATCTTTGGAGGAATTTTATTTCCCTCTCTCTCCATTGCCCTTTCCTGTCCCTCCACACTAGGGATAGGCTGGGTTCAGTGCGAACTTGTTCAAACTCCGGGTTCAGCAGAAAAGTTGTCACATGATCACATCCTTGTGGGTCAGCTACGGCCAGGGCATTGCCCACACTGCACCTGTACATATGCAAAGTGGCAGGGGTGCTTGTGATATCTTTGACCAATATGGCCATATTAGGTCAATGACATTGGCCAAATTGACCTCCAGCCGGATTTCTACCCAGCCGACATTGACTATGGCTTAAGGTGGCAGGCAGTGGCGGCTGGTGTTTTTTTTCTTTTGGGGGGGCAGCAAACAACTACCCCCCGGTCCCGGGCAGCACCCCCTTTCAACCCCCCCGCCCCCGGGCGATCGGTCAGTCGGCCATCCAGCCCCGCACTTACCTCATCTAGGTCGCAGGCATCGCTCCTACGGGCGGTGCCTTCCTTTGTGTCTCCTCCTCCTCTGCATCACAAAAGCTCCTCCCTCCTCCTCTTAGGCATCCAATAGGATTGCCTGTCCTTTCAGTCAATAGGGTGACGGGTCTCAGGACCTGCTTCCTGATTGGCCGGTAGGAGGATCAGTGTTACAATAGTGAATATTCATTCGCTATTGTCATACAACTGGGTGAGCTCAGGGCACAATGCTCTGCTCCCTGAGCCCACCCTTTTTTGAAGTCTATTAGAGCCTCTAGCTCTAATCATGTGCTTAAAAAATAATAACACACACCCCCATTAGAATTCATGCGCCCGAAGCCCTTCATGTAGATCAGGATAGGGGAGATGGGGGGGTGGTGCCATGCGCCCCTAACGGACAGGCCTTCCATTAGGGGCCATCACCCATATGTTCATATTTCCACTGGCAATTACATAAATGCCTTTATAGGACATTTCTAAATGCATAAAAATGCACATTACAATTTTAAATGTTAAAAGGGTGCATGCACACATGTGAAAGGGGATCATAGAGCGTACATTTGGGCGTAATACTCTGCCCAGGAGTCACAGGTGCAGTGAGCAGTCCATTGCCAACAGCTCATAAAAATCAATGGCAGGCTGAAATACTCAGAAGCTGTATGCTGATATATGCACATCCAAGTGGTTATGCACTGACCCAGATACAGTGAGTCTGTCTGCATTTGGGGCAGCGTACATGTTCCCATAGGCAAGTACCACTCAGATGTGTGTATATTTGTGTACAGCTGCTCATTGATTTTGACAGGATGCCAGCATATGGCTGTCAGCTGCAGCAGTAACTCCCAGGAAGGGAATTCTGGCCGAACATATGCATAGCTCCCAACTGTCCCTCATTTCGAAGGACTGTCCCTGATTTTGAAAAAAGTCCCTTTGACCCTCTATCCTCCTCATTTGTCATTTTGGTCTGATCTATATAGTTGTATATAATACGCACATTTTATCTTTCAAAAATTGTCTTTCATCCAAATTCTAAATTGCCGCATTTGTACATTTCAAAAGCCAGTATAATGGAATAGTAGTATTTAAAAAAAAACAGTATTTTTGGGTTTAACCATTTGAAGACCGGGCATTTTCTGGCACTTTTAGTTTACATGTGAAAAATATATTTGTTTTGGTAGAAAATTACTTAGAACCCCCAAACATTATACATTTTTTTAAAATAAATCTTTTTATCTTTTTATTCACCTTTTTTTAATTAACCAACAAAACAAGAACCACAAAGAAGACCAAGAACAAGATGAACCAAGAAGACAAAACAAAACATCATACACATTGAACTAAAATATTAATGCAAGTTCCAGATCCTGCAGAACCCTGCATAACAGCCATCCATTCAGAGTAACGCAGAAAGAAGAGAAGTATAATTAACCAAATTATCTTTTTTACCAAAAATGTAGTCATAATACTCAAAATTTAGTCCTGGCACTTATTATTTAATCATAACACTTATTATTTCAGCAATCAGCCCATGCACTGTGTAACAGCACTCTATTTAAGTCACTTCTATCCACAGCAGCCCCGCACACCCTATATATAAACAGATGCCATATAGGGCTTTGTCATACTTACTCGGACACCCCTTATTCATACAAGTGTCTCTATACAATGGAAGATTATTATTAACCAATTGCTTCCAGTATAAAAGCATAGGAGAAAAAGATTTAATTCCAATATAATGCGATAGCTTTTCTTGCATATAATAATGTGGTATTAGCAAACACACGCTCTGGCACTATAGGAAGAATAGCCTCCACCAACCCCAACAAACATACATACATTGAGAGTGGAAGTGGGCGGAAGTAATGGAATTCAGCAGGTCCACCACTTCTGCCCAGAAAATAGCTATATGTGGGCAGGTCCAAAAATGTGTGAAAAATCCCCCTGGGTCGCACCACACCACCAACACTTAGAAGAGCACTCAGGATTTGTTTTATGAAGTCTACATGGCGTAAGATATGGTCTATGTATCAATTTAAATTGGATCAGACGGTCTCCCAAGGATACAAAGAACCAAAGTAGGAAATCCCACATATCTCCCCAGTCTTCTAAGTTCAAATCCTGTATGTCTCGTACCCACTTAACTCTAAGGCTTCATGCACACAGGACTTTTAAAAAAACATCCAAAAAAGCTTATCAGTGATTTTTTTCAGCTTTTACCAGCGTTCTATTACCGTCGTTTTTTCGCGTTTTTAACCACTCCAGGTCCGCGCTATAGCCGAAATATGGCTCCAGCGCGGACCTGAAATGCCGGGAGGACGTCCATGGACGTCCTCCACTGCGCATGCTCCCGCGCGCCCCCTGGCGGCAGCGGCGGCGGCGCGCACGTGTGTCGGGCGGACTCGATGTCCGCCCGAGACCCGCGATCACTTTCAGGAGCCTCAGAACGGGGAACCGCCGTTGTAAACACGGCGGTTCCCCGTTCTGTGACAGGGGACATGACAGATCTACTGATCCCTGTCACTGGGATCAGTTAGATCTGTTATGTCCCGGCCAGCCCTGCCCCCCCACAGTTAGAACACACCCAGGGAACATATTTAACCCCTTCACTGCCCCTGCTGGTTAACCCCTTCACTGCCAATGACATTTACACAGTAATCAGTGGACATTTAAATTTCTGATCGCTGTATAAATGTCATTGGTCCCAAAAATGTGTAAAAAATGTCCGACATTTCCGCCCCAATATCGCAGTCCCGATAAAAATCGCAGATCGCCGCCATTACTAGTAAAAAAAACCAAAAATAATAAAAACGCCATAAATCAATTCCCAGTTTGTAGACGCGATAACTTTTGCGCAAACCAATCAATATACGCCGATTGCGATTTTTTTTTTTACCAAAAATATGTAGAAGAATAAATATCGGCCAAAACTGATGAATAATTTTTTTAATGGATTTGTACTTTAGCAAAAAGTAAAAAATATTGTTCTTTTTTGCAATATTGTCGCTCATTTTTTGTTTATAGCGGCGATCAGAAATGACGCAGAGGGGATCAAATACCACCAAAAGAAAGCTCTATTTGTGGGGAAAAAAAGACGCAAATTTTATTTGGGTACAGCGTCGCACGACCGCGCAATTGTCATTCAAAATGCGACAGCGCTGAAAGCCAAAAATTGGTCTGGGCAGGAGGGGGGTTTAAGTGCCCGGTAAGGAAGGGGTTAAAGGGCCAGCGTTTTTTTTTTTCAATTGATCTAAAACGTCCAAAAACTTTGGGGATCTACGTTTTTGAGCGTTTTTGGGCGTTCAACCGTTTTTACAGCCGAAAAACATCTCTCAGAACCCTCTGGTCTTGGTTTTTTTTACAGCTCAAAAACGTCACTGCTAAAAACAGTTGATAACAGCCTGTGTGTGCATGAACACATAGGATAACATGATGGAGGGTTTATTGACTGTATAAAAAAAATGTCTGCAGCTAAAAACAACTGCTGTAAAACAGTCAGAAAACGTCCTGTGTGCAAGCCTAAAGCCTCGTACACACGGGACGACGATCGTACGACTGCAGAAGAACGTTCAGGTGCATGTAATTAGCATCCGGCCGTTCCTGACTTCTGAGCATACGTGTTTTGCACAATACAACTTGTTGTACCAACTGCTCTGTACACACGATACAACGGTCATATGAGCGCTTGTTGGTACGACCAAGTTTTATAGTCTGCTCATACAACTCCCCTTGTACGACCGTCGTATGTTCAGCTGTTCAAATTGCGCATATGAACGATCGATTACATATACGACGGCCGTTAGTACGACCTGTTGTATACGACCGTCGAACCATGTGTACGAGGCTTAAGACTCTCCAATGACTGGAGGGAAATTGAGATAAGATGAAAATACAATCTTGAGGTGGGCTTCTCCAGACAATCAGACCTAAGTACTGATTCTAATGTAGATTGCATAATCATTACGTTATCCTGTAGAAACTGAACATGAACAGCATGGGAAAGCTGAAAATATCTAAATAAATACCTGCTAGGCAGGTTAAAAGTTGAGGTAAGTGTACAAAAAGTAGACAGTTTCTGATCAGTGACCACCTGAAAAAGTAATTTAATATTATACTTAGTCCAGAAAACAGGCTCTCGTAGTTTATAAAGTTGAGAAAAGGTAGGGTTTAACCATAGAGGGGCATTTGGAGAGATCGCTTCTTTGGGATAATGCTCACATCGAAGGCCAACCTCCCAAGCTTGAATAATGTTGAGCATTGAAGCAGTCAAATGGTAAGGTGCCCTGTGACCCCTAAACACCAGAACCTTAAGAGCTTCTACGGATCCTACCACCGGGGCTTCCAGCCGGGTGGAGGAATTAGATAAATCTGGATTCAGCCACCATGCGGCCGTAACCAACTGTGTGGCTAAATAATATTTATATAGATTCGGAAAAGCTAGACCACCCTCATCACAAGGTCGCATCAATGTGATCAATTTATACCTGAGGTTCTTAGATCCCCACTAAAAGAATAAAAAAAAGTTGATTTAATCTCGTAAAAAAGGAACCAGGAAGCCATTGCGGAGAATGTCTAAAAAAATACAAACGATTTGGTATAATTTTCATTTTTAAAAGATTAATACGTCCCAATAAGGATAATGGTAGAGATTTCCATACTTTTAACTTTGACCCAATGTCTCCTAGGATCGGGGTCAAATTCAGAGAGATGAAATCTGAGGTTTGGCGAGAGATTACAACTCCTAAGTATTTAAAATTTTCTACATACTGTAATGGAATATCATTTGAAGCCATATTATGGGCCTCAATAGCTATTGGAAAAAACAAGGATTTAGTCCAATTTACCTTCAGCCCAGTAACCGCTGAAAAGGAGTCCAGTATTTGTAAAGCCCCTTGCAAAGAGGGTCCAGCGTCATTCAAAAACAGTAGAAGATCATCCACATACAGGGCTACCCTCTCCTCAAGCCAGCCAATCCGCAGCCCCCTAATATTGGGGAAGGTACACGGAGCCTCTGCGACCAGCTCCATAGCAATAGCTTTTCTTTCTTGGCCACATCTGGATGTGAAATCCAGTGAGTTCCTAATCTCCACTGAGCTGCATCCCGAAAATGATGTGGACGAACTGTAAGTATTAGCGGGGCGTGGTCCGATAACCCACTAGGCAAATATTTAGCATCTACTATATCCGCTAATATAGCCAGATTTGCAAAGGCCAAATCTATATGAGAGGTAGTTTTATATTAAGTTGAAAAGCAAGAGTATGATCTAGTTAGTGGATTGTTCCATCACCAGACCTCTACCAGGCCTACCATCTGTGCCCAAATCAAGAGCTCTCCAAAAAAATATTTGGAGGGGGTTGGTCTAAATATATATTTTTTTAAAAAAGCAGAGGCCTAGAGAATAATTTGGTGGGTTTTGCAATTTTTTTATGTCACAGGGTATTTTGCGCAGTGGTTTTTCAATAAAATACACTATTTTAATTTTGAATGCAAAAAAACACAATAACAAATACATAACCCAATTTTTTTGTAAAATATAAAAGATGCTGTCATGTCGAGCAAATAGATACCAAACATGTCACGCTTTAAAATTGCACAAACCTTTGTACGCTAGCACGGTGGGACGGGGCCCTTTAATTTTTGTTTTTGTTTGTTTTTACACTGTTGCTTTGATTTTTTTTTTAATCACTTTTATTGCTGTCTCAAGGAATGTATACACCTCTTGTGATAGTAATAGGCAGTGACAGGTACTCTTTATGGAAGGATCTAGGGGCAATAAGACCCCAAATCCCTAGTTTGCACTTGAAAGCATTTAAAACGCCAAGGCCAGCGTCTATGAATATTTTCAAAAAATGGTGCTGTTGACATCCAGGTAAACCAGAAATAATGTAATGTCAATGCTCCCGGGTTACCATAGGGGAGACCCGATTAATGGCATTTCTAGCTTTGTGCCGACTAGTAGCTCGGGTCTCGGGTGGCGGTAGGGGGGCGGGGGCATTCCTTCCCACTGCTTGTAATAGCAATTGAGTGGCTAGTGTAGCCATGCCTCCGTAGGGGTCGCTGGAAGTAGTGGTTCACCTTATGATCAACATGTACAAATACATAAGTGGTCCATATAGTGAACTTGGTGTGGAGTTATTTACTTTAAGGTCATCACAAAGGACAAGGGGGCACTCTTTACATCTTGAGGAAAAAAGATTTAATCTCCAAATGCGGAAAGGTTTCTTCACAGTTAGAGCTGTGAAAAGGTGGTTCTGGCCAGCATGGTAGATTGCTTTAAAAAAGGCCTGGATTCTTTCCTTAATGTAAATATAACTGGGTACTAACATTTTTAGGTAAATTTGATCCAGGGTAAATCCGATTGCCTCTCGGGGGATCAGGAAGGAATTTTTGTCCCCCGGTATAACAAATTGGATCACGCTTTGCTGGGGTTTTTTTGCCTTCCTCTGGATCAACTATGGGTGAAGGATTGTATATGGGATTGTATGGTTATATATAATTTTTCTATTTTTTTTTTTTGGTTTAACTAGATGGACTTGTGTCTTTTTTTCAACCTGACTAACTATGTAACTATGTAACCTGTCACACTGCCCTTAGTCACTCCACACATCCAGAGTCAGGAAGAGCTGGCCGGTACTTGTGTTTTTTGTTTTTATTAGGGGACTTAACTTGGATGGGGTATAGGGTATTCATGGGATGGCCAGCAGGTTGAACAGTTCTTGAACGGGACCATGTATATACACTCCTGTATATACACTTATCTCATCCTCCAGCCCAATCTTCTTGCAGTTACCTCTCCTTACTCTCTCCCCTGCACAACACTTCTCAGGCTTAGCTAGCACGTGGTGAGACCTGCGTTTGACTCTGACCAGGCCTCGATGTACCTCCCATTACAGGCAAAGGGTCTCGGACCTCTCAGGTGCAGCAAAAAGTACAAGTGTGCTAGCTAGACTCGGTGGACTACTGCTCCCAGCCAGTCCCTTCTTCAAGCCCTGCCAGCCCACCTAGCTGCAGTGACCCAACTCCACTGTCCAGTGACACCACAGTCCCAATTGGGTCTTACACCCTTCTCAGACTGTCTCTCTCTCTCTCCCAATCTGCTTTGGTGTGCCTCTTCCTGCATCCCTGGGTGTGTGTCACTCACTGACACCTGATGGATCCCTCCTGGAGACTTGCCTGGCAGCACCACTACGTTGCTCTCTCCTGCTCCTTGGTCAGAACTCCCCATAGGATGTACTGAGGGGCCCCTTCCACTCCCAAGCCTCCAGGCCCAAGGTCACCCCCCCAGACTAGGGGCTCCCTCAAAGGCCTCTGCAACTAGTGCTCCATCTCCCAGTTCTTCCACCCGAACTCTCCTCCCTGGCTGGGCTGACCCCAGGTATTTAAGGAGGCGTATCCCCTACCAATCCAGATTGAGGATTGGTCAGGGCTACCCAAATATCCCAGGCAGCCCCACCTTTCTTCCTCACCCTCCCTGAGCCACTCCCCTGCCCAAAATCAAAACAATCAGGCCTGAGTCAGGCTTGACTAAATTTACCTCCCCTACCAAAAATCCTAACACTTAGCACCTACATAAGGGTAGAGGGCGCTACAATAGTTAGCTGCAAGAGAGCCGAATGGGGGCATCACCCCGGAAAAAACACTTGAAGGGCAGGGGGTGTGTCCTATGCACTACATTATTTTGCTAGTAGGTGTCCCTCGTTCCCATCTCAGAAAGTTGGGAAGTATGCGTATGCTGTGCGGCCCTCTTGAGGCAGTGTGCATCAAGCCTAATTCACATTCTTTGTATTTCTGAGTTCAGATGCATTTAGTTTAGCTGCGTTTAGAGAAAATAGAATTTTGTGTGTCCAGGAGCAGATTCGATACTCTGAGCATGTCTAAATGCATGTAAACACACATGTACATAAACGTGTAAACGCAAGTACATTTAAACACAGGAGAACTCAGGAAACAACGTTTTTTGTACTTTCCACATAATTTCTCCTGCGTTTAATAAACTAAATGCAAGAGGCTTGTGTGAATGTAGGAGGCCATAGGAAGCAGGAGCTAGATATAGGGGACACTGCAAGCTAAGTGTACCTGTACTCTGGGAAAAATGACATCTGAATATTAATGCAGGTACCTAGAGGCGGTGGCACATATCGTCCTCAGTTACCTTCTGGCGCCCTGGGTACAAAAACAAAAGGTGTGGACCACTCCTTTGCCAGTTTACTCTGGGAAAGGGAGCTAATATGTTTTTAATTCAAATTATTATAAAATAGCCAAGGGGTCAGGCAGTGCTTGTACTGTGCAACTGCATTTTACTTGGCATGCGACCAGTCCTACAGTTTACCTCTCAGAACTCACCAGCTATTTATACATTCATAGTCCTTATAACTTAAAGCAATGTTAAACCCGAAAACCAAAATGTATTATATTGCAGCTTACTAATTCTTAGACGTGGTGGCTGCATTCGTTTTCTTTTTCAGGCTTCTTACTTTTATTTTAACCCGGCTATCGAGCCAATGAGTCTGTTATGATTCAACTTCCTTTAACAGACCAAGCTGTCCAGCAAAAGTGTCAGTTAGAGAGTTAAATCTATTGAGTTAAAACTATTTAACACTGAAATGGGTGTTTCCAGTGGTCAGCTTTTCTACATGTAGAACCTTTATCAAAAAAGGAAGAAAAAACTGTTGCTGTACCTGCTTAAAAAGTGTTAGTTGGAGCTGGTTTTAATTCGTTAGTTAAAGCAACACTAAATGCACTACACTTGTCTCCTCTCTAATGGTTTGAAATCTGGAAAGTGACCCTCACTGACACCAGCATCTTCTCCCTGGGTGCCAGCATATTCATTGGCATACCTCCCAACTTTTTGAGATGGGAATGAGGGACACCTATTAGCAAAAGTATGTAGTCATAGGACACACCCCCTGCCACGCTCCTTTAAAGGAGAATTATACAAAAAAATGAAGGGTAACTCCACTATCGTGGGGAAAAAAATAGCAAATAAAGATAAAATAATATAGCATGTACAATTGCGACACAAGTCATATTGTAATTGAATGTTATTAAAAAATACCTTTCCTTTTCAATCTGCAGCCTCTCTAATTTTCTGAGAAAGCATTGCAATATGGCTACCTGGGGTTGTCCTGTACACAGAGTGTGTACTGACCACTCCCCAGAAACATAATTTCCTGCTTGTGTGATTGGCTCACCAACTTCCCAGAAGTCTGCCTAAGATACAAGTCAGATTTCAGGCAACAAAAATGTCATTATTGGTGAGATACTTCCAATAAGAACACGTCTAAAGGGATGCAGGCCCAGCAGATTTCCTCATTAGTGCTCTGCTGCTGTCACAGCTGACTGATAATTATCAAACCACTCCCATTAGACCCACTCACCACAGAAGCACAGAGGAACAAACAGTTATTTCTTCAGAATACAGAAGGTAGGAATCTGCAACAAAGTTTGTTATAATCCTTGCAATGTACATAGATCATCCAGAGGGGAATGTTTTTTTCTCAACAAAGGTGGAGTTACACTTTAAACCCACAAGTGCTTTTTACCACTACGATTCCTTTATATTGACTTTTGAAATGTACAAATGCAGCAATTTAGAAATAGGATGAAAGGTTTAGCACTGGGAAACACTTTTTGAAAGAAAAAAAGTGCAATTTGGATACAGCTATATAGATCAGACCAAACTGAGGGACAAATGAGGAGGAAAGACGGACAGAGGGACTTTGTTTCAAATCAGGGACAGACCCTCAAAATCAGGGACAGTTGGGAGCTATGCACTGGCTGGCGCAGGATGACATAATTCCAGTGCATGTGCAGGAGTCAATTCATCTGGACACGCAGAGACCGTGCCGGCAATGTAAGCTGAGCTGCGCAGCTCAGTTTACATGGTGCAGAAAACTGTTACATAACTGCAATAACAATCTCACTTAAAGTGCTAGTTCAAAAACATTAACAGATATTGCATTGAAATATCACATATATCATATATGTAAAGTACTAAAAATATATATAAAATATTCAAAATAATATATGAATTGCTAATGTGCAATCCACAAATTTATTAAAAAAACTAAAATTCAATTAATACCTCTCATATACCCCATCATACCCCTGCTCCATGAGGACGTCGAATGACGAAATGCGTAGAACGGGGCAAGGATGCTGATGTAACTGCACACGCCTAAATCGTACTCTGGGTTTGGCGTTCCCGGCCGGAGACGACAGGCAATAAGAAAGAGTGTTTTCATCCTAGTGTGACACTATGGACATGTGAGTGGAAATATATATGTTATAATAAAATAGTCTTCTAGGCTGACGGGGTATATGAGAGGTATCATTAAACAGCCTGGACTGGAGTGGAGTTTATTGTTATAGAGTCGATTTATCTTGGCGTAGTAGCTGGTTTATAACTTTACCAGCCAGTGGTTCTGGTGAGTTCATTTAGTGTGGACTTTGTGGCTCACATTGGGTGAAGCACAGTGGCATGAGCAATATCAATATGAAGATTTTTCACGCTTATACACAGCACATTATGTGGATGGAATTGGGACTTTACCATTGGGAATAACCAGTGGCGGCTGGTGTTTTTTTGTTTGGGGGGGCGGCAAACAACCACCCCCCCGCAGCACTTCAGAACCCCCCCTGCACTTACCCCATTGGTGGGCACAGAGCGGCACATCGGGCAGGGGATCAGGCTGTGGCGGGCATCTGGCAGCATCTCCTGTGTCCTCTCCTCTTCTGAGATCACGGTGGCGTCCGCCGTACGTCTCCTCCCATCCTCATAGGTGTCCAATAGGATCGCCTGTCCGTTCAACCAATTGGGTGATAGGTATCAGACCCGCTGCCCCAATTAGCCGGGAGGAGGATCAGTGTTGCAACAGTGAATATTTATTCACTGTTGCAATACAACTATTTTGAAGTCTATTAGAGCCTCTGGCTCTAATCAGGTGCTTCAAAAACCGCCCCCCGCCCCTCATCCCCGCCATAGGAATTCATGCGCCCAGCGCACAGGCAGGAGGTAGATAAACAGCAGTACACTGATCTTCCCAGTGAAGAGCTGTTCAGGGGGGCATGTCAGCAAATGTCTAGCCATTGGAGTACAGGCAGGCTTTGCTCCCAAGTAGAATGCAAAGATGCACACTTTCCACACTGGGAAGGATGTGCTTCCACGTCTAGTGTGGTCAGTTTAAAATAGGAAAGTGGGGGGAGTGGCAGGATCAATGGGTATTTCACTCAAAGGAAGCAAAGAGAACAGGATACTTTTTAGTACAAGCAGCGGCGGCTGGTCCATAAGGGGCGCTTGGGAGCCGCCTCCCCGCTGGTAAGAAAAAAAAAAAAAGTCAGCCCGACCTCCTAAAGGAGGCGCCGGTATATTGACTTTTTTTTTTTCGTTTCCTTGCTGTCTGCTGACAGCAAGTAGTGAGCCTATTGGGCAGTCTTAAAAGTGAAAGTAAGTGCGCCAAAGAGGCGCACTTACTTTCACTAATTGGCTGCCCTGAGCACTGGAGTGCCAGTGATTGGTGCGGTGGGTGGGGGTGGGACTGTATGGCGATGGACAGGAGAGATGGCAGTGCTGAGCAGACATGGAGCGGCTACTCCATATTCAGATCTGGGACTCTGTATACTCCTATCTAGTGACTGTATACCCTATCTGGTGCTATGTATACACCTATCTGGGGATCTGTATACCCCTATCTGATGACTGTATACCCTATGTGGTGCTATGTATATGCCTATCTGGGACTCTGTATATTCCTATCTGGTGACTGTATACCCCATGTAGTGCTATGTATACACCTATCTGGGGCTCTGTATACCCCTATCTGGTGCTATGTATACACCTATCTGGGACTCTGTATACCCCTATCTGGCGACTGTATACCCTATCTGGTGGCTCTGTATACCCCTATCTGGTGACTGTATACCCTATCTGGTGCTATGTATAGTGCTATCTGGGGCTCTGTATACTGTGATATGGTGACTCTGTATACTGCTATATGGGGGCTCTGTATACTGCTATATGGGGCTCTGTATACTGCTATCTATGGCTCTGTATATTGCTATATGGTGACTCTATATACTGCTATCTGGGGCTCTGTATACTGCTATCTGGGGCTCTGTATACTGCTATATGGTGACTCTGTATACTTCTATCTGGGGCTCTGTATACTGCTATATGGTGACTCTGTATACTGCTATCGGGGGCTCTGTATACTGCTATATGGTGACTCTGTATACTGCTATCTGGGGCTCTGTATACTGCTATATGGTGACTCTGTATACTGCAATATGGTGACTCTGTATACTGCTATATGGTGACTCTGTATACTGCTATATGGTGACTCTGTATACTGCTATCTGGTGCTCTGTAAGTGTATACTGCTATCTGGTCACTCTGTATACCCCTATCTGGTGATGCTGTATACCCTATCTGGTGATGCTGGGCTGCATATTCCTGACACAAGGGGTGGAAACTATAAGCTGTGTGGCTTATGAGAAGTGGGGAGGGTCAAAAAGGAAGGGCGGGGTCTGGCACCCCCCCATCCTAAAATTTCACCAGCTGCCACTGAGCACAAGTACGAGGCAACGTAAACACATATCAGGAATATGACATTTTGGGGTAACATACACTTTGAGGTAGATCTAAACCCAAACTTGTTTTGTTTTCTTAAAATGCTGTTTTACTTTTTCATCCTGTTTTGA
>BLSH010259830.1:869623-896834 GCA_018402905.1 Glandirana rugosa | reverse complement strand
CTTAACACAGTATCTCTACGTAGAGACCTGACTCACTGGAGTCTTACACGGAAAAAGAAAAAGTATCTACTGTATACCACGTCACTACCGAGAGTACCAGTCGTGAGACGAAGTGGGTTTCACGTACCCTTAACTCGTCACACCATGAGAACGTTGAGATGGTTGTCGTTCGTCATTTGACTCAACAAAAGTCAGTTTAAAAATTGAGTGCTGTGCCTGCTGACTACAATGGTCGTCAGTGGAGCTGTCCATGATGTTTAGCGTGGAATGGGGAAATTGATCAATATTTATTTTTTCTTTTTTTCCTTGCGGGCTAAAGAAGGTAAAATTTGAGTTGTGTATGGATACGTTTACTGCTTGCTGTTGGTAGAGTTGCAAGAGTACCACACTGCTCAATTCCCATGCACTTTGGGTGAAGCAGAGTGCTGACCATGAGAGCCATCACTGCACCATATGTCATCTATGAAAAAGAAAAAGGCACATTCTGAGGTCACTCAGTCCAGAGATGCATCTCTATGACACAATTCTTAGGGTGAAATGCGCCAGTTAGGGCTTTTCTCTGACCGGGACATGCAGCGTACCTACTTGGTTCAATAAAGTTTTCTATAATAAGTGATGTCATCACTCATGCCTTTTGTTTCTTGTATAGATAACTTTACTGCTTGCTTGACATTTATTAGCTGCTAGATTAATATTCTACTGATCTGTCTATGTGGAAGTAAAGTTAGAGAATACTATTTATACAAACAATATAGTAATAGTTTGTACTATAAATATGTCCGCAATTATTTCCTTTGCTTCTGGTACATGTTTAGCAGAGGAATGGGCCTTTTCAGTGTCTTGAAAAAGCTGCTTGTGAAGAGAAGGGGGGGCCTCTGGTGCAGGAGGGAAGCGGAAGAGGAGGGGGCCCCTGGTGCAGGAGGGAAGGGCAAGGGGGCCCCTGGTGCAGGAGGGAAGGGCAAGGGGGCCCCTGGTGCAGGAGGGAAGGGCAAGGGGGCCCCTGGTGCAGGAGGGAAGGGCAAGGGGGACCCTGGTGCAGGAGGGAACAGTGATGGTGTAGTGATTCCATGAATGGGAACACTGCTCTAAAGGACAATCTATACTTGTTAGGCTAGCCATAATAGGTTCCAATCTCGGCTGGTTCAGCAGAAACCCACTGAGATTTGAACTATTAATGGGCAGGCTGAATCTACCAAGTTGATCGATTTGATCTACTAGGTTAGGTTGCAGGAAAGAAATGGGCTTCCTGTATGGCCGGCCTTTTAGGATGGGGAGAAGTTCAGTTGCTGACTTTTCTACACCGCATTTGTTGTGGTGGAATAGCAATTGGATTTCCATTCCTGATATGCCCAAATGGTGGTGAATGGCACACTGATGGTGATGGTTTGGTACCTCCATGAAGCGGAATGCTCTACAGAACAATTCGGCCAATAAGTGTCATAAATAACTTGGATTGATGGGGGTGGATTCCTCCAGCCACACAAGCAAGGTGCATGGAGGAATCCTCCCCACGGGGACATTCTATTCTGATGGAGGGACAACTCTGCTGTCATATACTGATCAGCAGCTGCAGATTGACAAGTTTCCCAGTGATCAATTTCCGTTGAACGGGGACAGCCATGCATGGTTCAAAAATTGGCCAGTCCCTGCTGAACCGGACGAGTTTTGATCCATCTCTGGCCTGCTTTAGGTTTGGTTTCTGAAGAAGTGTCTGGTTTTAATCAGAATATGAGAACACAAAATATCGGCCTAACTGGAGTGTAAAAAAATATCTGTATTCCCCCTCAGCAGATTCAGATGTGCTCTGGAAAATGCCAGCTGAAGAAAAATAAAGTTTCAAGTCCAACTGCAGACTGCTTTTCAATTTTACCACCCCCACCCCCTCCCCCGCTTTGGTTAAATGCTCATTTTGGGAAGGGGGAGGAATAAGTACAAATACTCTTCCTGCAGCCAGAGTCACGAAGCAGCCTCACTTCGCTGCCTGGCAGGTCTCATCTCTCCAATCTCATCACGTACAATGTAGGACTACCAGTCCTGCATTGTACATAAGAACAGCGAGGGCCAGTCTGCAGCCTGGACAGTTGAACAGCAGAGGAAAGAGGTGGGTCCAGGAACATATATATTAGGTTTTGAAACGACAATGTAAAACTTTATTCATATGCACACCAAAAAAATTCCATAATTTACCCATTTTTTTCCCCCGGAGTGCAGTTCCCTTTAAGGCCTGGTTCACAGCTATGCATTTTTAGTGCGTATTCAGTTTTGCAGAAACACCTTAGTCCATATAACATGGTTTCCTATGGATCACATCTGTGCAATTTATGGAGAGGACCAGGGACTAGCAGGTTGTGTTTTTGGTTCTATAGACTTCAATGGATCAAAAACATGTATTGAAAAACGCAAAATGCACCTGGAGTATGCAAAATGCCACCTGCATAGGTGTGAACCAGGCCTTACGGTGGAACGTATGGTGACGTGCCCATAGTGTCAGCCTAGTTTTGGTATTTTATACAAAAACAAATGGACATTCTTTTAAAGTGTTACCCCCTCTGACTTGTACTCGCCTGTCATTGATCCAGTAAGATCTGGGCTGTTGAAGCTGGTCACATCGCACAGCTGCTTGCTGCAATCCTCTGTTCCGGGTCTATGCATGCATCATTCATCTACGCAGACTGAAGAAGCCTCCAGCTTTTGGGAGTTAGAGGTGAGAGGTCACTTAAAATGTGGCACTTGCACTACCAACTGTCTGACCTCTTCTCTTAAGTGTGCATAACCTCTTCATATACTAGAGCCATGTGGTTAAAGTGCATGTGAACCCAAGAACAAAAATGTAATATATTGCCACTTACTAGTTTCTAGATGTGGTAACTACATTGTGTGCGTGGTTTTTTTTTTTTTTTTTTCTTTCTTTCTTTCTGGTGGTCCTGCTGGTAAACGCGCTTCCTGCCCTGGGGTGACATTGTTTACTTACAGTGGAACTTCAGATAGAGAGAGATATAAAAAATATATATATATATATATATATATATATATATATATATCTTTCCATCTATTAAATCTGATGCCCTTGTTTTTTTTAACTTTGCATAGTAAAATGCTTTTTTGTGCCAGTAAATACCTGTTTATGCAGCTCACTTCCTGTTTTCTTGTCTGGTAAAATGCCACAGCGTTTGACATCATCCACAGCTCTCTCTCACTCACTTCTCTGCCGGGAAGAAAGGGGGGGATGAGTCATAAGAGAGCCAATGAGAGCTGCTGGGCTGGAGGTGTGCTTCTGTGTAAATCAAGGAAGTGAACAGGCAGCAGCTTCAGCTGCCCACAGTTAAAATGGCTGCAGCCAGACTTGGTGGAGGGAGATGCAGCATATTTGGCAAGTACAGAATCACAGTATATATAAAATATGCAAAGTGGTTGGAGGGAAGCTTCAGAATGGCAAAGATGTTTTTTTATTACAAATTATGTGAGCAGACTGCAGTTTCTCTTTTAAAGTACTGTACCAACAGAAGCGTCAAGTTGTCGCCCTCGGACAAGATTCTAGAACACCACCCCCTCTTCTCTTCATCGTAACATACAGGGAATATGTTTTGTAGTTCATAGCCCAAAAGGGAAGAAGAATTTCATTGTCATTGCTGGAGTTTACATACACCTTGAGGAAAAGGAGAGCAACTACAAGGCTTGGGTTTATGCCCTAAATAGGAGCTGGGCAATGGCATGTGGTGTCAGAAACTCTCAACAGGTTAGGCCTGATTTACTGCCCCTTCACATGGGCAGTAAATCGGGAGGCTGATCCATGTTTTTTACTACCCCCCCAACTGCCAACCTACAAAATAACATGGCAGCTGCTCGGTTATGCACACATTCGCAAAGCTTTGTGGTGTGGTAGATTTAAAGTCAATTGGACCGTGTAATGTTTGTGTGACAACCGCTTGGCATGTGGTTGCAGCGCAATATTGCATTGTAAAATATTGCCAGGAAAAAAAAAAGGCATTCAGGAGCACGCAGTATTGTCCCTGAAAATCGCCTTTCAACTGCATCTAAAAATCGATCCACCATAGATTGCTTTTCAGAAGGATAGTAAACTCACCACCAGTGTGAATGAGGTCCTGGAGAAAATGAGTTTTTTTTTTTTTTTTTTTCTCCTTTTTTATGCCTCATACACACCAGCATATGCAAAAAAATTAATCAAAATGTCGGACCCGACGTCAGGGAAAAATCTGTGTTTTGCATCAGCGTTAATGAGCCTCGGAGTCAGTAGGAGTTTTTAAAAAAAAAATAAAAAGTCCTCTGCTATTTTTTAACCTGAAAACATTGGCGTCAAAAACGCCGGTTAAGATCGTTACGGCTTTAGTGAGCATTATCGGTTTGCGGCGTCGGCGTCAAAAAACGGCAAAACTTTACAGCCTCCGGATGCGCTGCCCGTGGGTTCTACTTTCAGCTCACTAACGCCGACGCCCTCTACAGCTTAAAAATGTTGGTGTTTTTAAGGGGCCATTGAATAACATGGAGAGCTGTAAAAAACGTCTGTGTGTATGAGGCCATAAAATTCTGTTTGTCAGGCTGATCTGATGACATACATACTACTTGAATAATCATCAGGCTAAAGTGTTTTTTTTTTTTTTTTTTTTTCCCCCCCATATGTCCATCCTCGCACCTTAGTGGGGAACATTGGGGGTCATATATATGTCACGTAATGCACGTATCTGAGAATGGCGTACGGAGCTCTGTTTTACCACGGGTAGGGGGGGGTTACGTTAGCTGTGGTTCATTAGGAGGATATAGTACTTCCCATTATTTGCTGGTAAGCTGAGCTCTTGCATTTATCTATATATGATCTTTGTGATTCTGCCATTGTCGTTCGGTGCTTTATTTAGTACCTGTTAGGCTGGCCATGCATGGATCGAAATTTTTCTCGGATGTGTGGAGGGGGAATTGGTTCATTATATTTTATTTTATTTTTTTATTTTTTTTCCAACCTGCTGGTTGAAATGAACAATGTATGGGCTGGGAACGTCCATCCATTTTTAAGTGCCCTGCAAGACCGCAGTCTGGCCTCTTCTTAGTTAAAGCTGAACTCCGGGCAAACAACTACAGCACAACTGAAATGTCTGATGAGCCTTGCCTGCCAAAACACAGAGACAGGTCTGTGACATCACAACTGGTTATAGGGATCCTAATCAATATTCTTAAATAATAATAATAAAAAAAAAATATATATCTGTTTACTTTATATCCTTGTTTGATCTGCTGTTAGGTCTGTACTCCGCAATGCATTTTGTTATCTCTTGGAACTCAAAAAAAGCAAGCTGTTTTGTTTTGAATATGCACATTGTGCGTGTGTCATCTTTATCTTTTGTGCCCGTACTCGGTGCCCTGCAGGAAGCATGTGCCTTGACTTCTGATGCAGGTAGTGAAAGAAGCCTGAAGATGACGGCTCTGTAGTGTGCACTGTGAAACACATGCTAGCAATGGCAGCTCCCTTACATCTGCTTTTTGTTCTGATCTGTGTACTTGTTGCATCCTGAAGGCATTGGACTAGCATTGCAGCCAACGAAATGACAGAGGGAATTGATCCTGCTGTTGCTGACCATGTGTCTAAAGCGGGGAGATCGCTGTACTATCCTTGCATAGTTGGTGCTAGGGATTGGCCGATTGTTATTTTTTCGGTGCCAATATACCGATATTTCGCCCACTTCTCCTGCCAATATTATGTACCGAAATTTTTGTACATTTAAACTTTTGTTTGTAACAAAAATTGTCTGCACAAATCTGGTATAAACTGCTGTGGTTGCCTGGGTGACTTGGTGGCCTGGCACCCTGCTGTGGGTGAATGGGTGTGGTTGCTGGCTGGCACATTGCTATGGGTGAGGGAGTCCTCACCAGACTCAGGATGTTGGGTCCAGTCAGCGGAGGCGTAATGACGTTGCGTGCGTGTGCTGCGCGCCCCTGTGCACTGGGACTGCAGGCTTCTTGGCCTCAAAAAGATGGCCGCTGCCTATTTTGTAACCGATACCGATTTTTCGGAAAATTGCTGATATCAGCTTGTAATAATTGGCCATACCGATAATCGGTCGATCCCTAGTTAGCATCAGGCTCTCAACCCACATTCATGCATACACCTACTATAGGGCCAATTTAGAAAGGAGCTATTTAACCTACCAGCAGGTCTTTGGAGTGTTGGAGGAAACTGAAGTACCAGAGGAAACCAGCACAAGGAGAACGTGTAGACTCCAGCAGGAAGTGCCGTGGTTGGGATGTAAAGCAATGCCGTGAGCCTTGGACCCCATTCACACTTGCAACAGCCTAAACCCCATTCATTTGAATTGTAATTGTTCACATATGAGAACGTAGACGCTTGTTGCTTGACACCTAACGTTCTAAAAGTTACTTTTGAGGCAGATTTGGATGTTTTTGGCCCCATAGTCTTCAATGTCAACGCTTAAAGGAGTTGTAAAGGCAGAGGTTTTTTATTTTTTATTTTTTTTTTATCTTAATGCGTTACTTAATACATTAAGATAAAAAGCCTTCTGTGTGTAGCAGCCTCCCCAGCACCCCCCTAATTACCTGAACCCCTTATCTCTGCAGCGATGTCCATGAGTGTCTAAGCTGTCCCAGAAACTCCTCCTGATTGGCTGAGACACAGCGGCGGTGCCATTGGCTCCCGCGGCTGTTAGTCAAAATCGGTGAGCCAATCAGGAGAGAGAGGGTCGGGGCATCATGTCTGAATAGATACACAGAGCTCTGACTTGGCTCGGGTGCCCCCATAGAAAGCTGCTGTCGGAGGGGGCACTCGCCAGAGGGAGGGACCAGGAGAGCAGAAGAGGGACCCGAGAAGAGGATCCGGGCTGCTCTGTGCAAATCCAACTGCACAGAGGACATAAGTATGACATGTTTGTTATTTTAAAAAAACAATAAAACAAGCCTTTACAATCACTTTAAGTCAAGTGTATTTGAAATTATTATTATTTTTATCTTCAGGTGTTTTTCCCCAAGTTCTCTTCCACAACAGCTTACATGAGGATCCACCCACCTAAACCGGAAACGCAATCCACATTAAAGTAGAAGTCTGGTCAAAAGCTAACTAAGCCTGCTTCCACCCCCATACTATGCCCTAGGTTAACTACCTTGTAAAGGCAAGATGGCTACACTTACTAGTCTAAGGGCACTCTGGTCTCTCTCTGGGGAGAGGAGAGAGCAGAGACAATGGTTGCAGATCTTGGGTGGTGACGTCACCCACAGACTTACTATGGGGCATCCATTGTCCGCTATCACTCCTCTACTCTGAAACTGGTACTGTGACCCGATTACGTAACCGGACCGGAGTGCCCTTAGATTGGGCAAATATAGGCCTCTTTCCTTTACAGGGTTGTTACCATAGGGCTTAGAATCGGGCTGGGAGCAGGTTAAGGTCCCTTTCACACTGCCGCGATTTCGACGCGGGTGCGATTTTGATGCGATTACAAGGAATGCCTGTGCAAACTTGAGGTCTGTGGACCTCAGCTCGCATGAGTCAGACCAAAGTAGCGCAGGGACTATTTTGAAGTCGGCACGACCTTGAAGTCATACATCTATGAATGGTTGTCATTGGAAATCATGGGGAACGACTTGTCATGCGATTTTGCAGTCTAACATTGCAGGATAAGTGTGAAAGGGGCATTGGTTAGCTTTTGACCGGACTTCTACTTTAATATCAAAAGCTTGGTCCAAGCCTCAGTCTCCAGGTTTTTTTTGTATTTCTTCCGGCCAGACAGGATCGCAGAACTGTTTGTAATTTTACTTTCCACTCAGACCATCATGCTAGTGGCAGGGGCCTCCCAGGGACAGCGCTCCCTTAAAGCGGTAGTAAACTGCAAAAAGAAGAAAAAAATCTTCTCCCTGCAAATTTAATGTCATAATGTGCATCTTCACCCATTCTTCCTTCTGGCGTCGCTGGTAGCTGCCGTTTGATTGGCCGAGCAATGATGTCACTCCTGCGCATGTGTGCGGGAGTCACGGCTCTCTATGGATGGCACACTGTCCATTTGAGAGTGCAGCGCACATGCACCATTGATCTCACCGGTGCTGCCAAAGTGAATCTCAAACGGTGCATGCTTAGGAGATATTTAGTGTACCTACAGGTAAGCCTTATTATAGGCTTACCTGTAGGTATAAATTTAAAAAAAAAAAGCCTTTACTGCCACCTTAACAGGAGCAGTGATCCTGGAGTGGGTTCTGATACCTGGGTTTCTCCAGAGGCTCATAAGGACCGGCACCTTGTTTCCCATAAAGATCTGTCCTGTGTTCCTTCTCCATGAGGCAGAGGTCCATGCGGGGTCAGGAGCTCTAGTGGCGCTCCATCCTGGCTGTATTTTATGGTGCAGCTGACTTCTCTATTGGGAATCGGCTGGGGAGCGCGCAGCCAGGGGACAGGTCCTATGGCTGACCGCAATCTCTGGTTGACACGCTATAAAGGAGGAAGTAAAGGAGGTGCCCTTGCTGATGTCATTTTGGTGCAACAGAATGACCATCCTTCCAGCATTGGAAGACTGGTGATCCACGAAACAGGGACGCTTGTAATCTGCTTCTAAAAAAAAAATGCTCATGCATGCTTGCAAAACCCTCAAATGTAAACTCTTAAGGCACAGTTCACATGCATGAGAATTGGATGTGTGTTTAACCTTATCCAATTTGCATAGCATTTGAATCAGACCGGCATTCACATGTGCGGGACGGCCGTGGTGCGGTTTTAAAAAGGGTCTTGTATGATTTTTGGGTCTGCTTCAGGTGTGATTTCAGGTAATTTGCCCCTGAACCGGTGAGCAGAACCCCACTGGACTGCCGCACTGAAACTGCGGCCGCATATGTGTGAACCCAGCCTTAAGCTGGATACACACTATCCAATTTTCTGTAGACTTTTTTTTCCTTCAGATTTACCAAAACCATATAATATGAGTTCAAACCTTAAGTTTCAATTTGTATGCAATCAGGCCGGCCCTTGCACTATATGGTTTTGGTAAATCTAAAGAAATCTGACAACAAAAGTTGTATAGTGTGTATGGGGTCTTAGGCTAGGTTCACACATGCAAAATGGGTGCGTTTTTTTGAAAAGCATCCAATTCATGACATGTGAAAGAATGTTGCTTTTGTATTGTGCCTGTGCATATATGTCCGGTGCAGCCGGGGTGCGAGCTCAGTGCGAATTGAGAGTTCTGTCCGTTTTCTGAGCAGTGCGGTCCGGCTCAGGTGTGCATTCAGGTCCATTGACTTCTCTGGGAATGCTTCTGAATCGCAGGTCATTCAGTTGTGAACAAAATAAAATCCTGACCTGAAACTCTGCACAACTACTTTGTCAATTAGCTGTGAAAACGGAGCTTTAATTTGCAGCGCACATGTGTGAACCAGATGCGTGAATCGCTCTGCTCAGGTGTGAATGCATTCTATGGCCTGCCTCATGCATGCAGGCATGGGAGTTTATGCTCCACATAGGCTGGATTTATTTCTGCCACAAAAAAATGCCTCTGTCACATTTATGCACTTATATCTGCTTGCTTGTGCGTGTGTTGTTGATTTTGTGATTTTTTTTTTTTTTTTTTTTCCTCCCTTCGCAGTTCAAGATGAGTGTGCGCTGGAATCCAGTAGGTTACTATAGGTCATTTTATTGCATAAGCCCTCAAATGCACGTTTGTTGGCCTATGCAGCCCTGTAGTGGAGGATGGTCAGTACTGGAGTAATACGTTGTTACAGTTAGTATGTTTGTTCAATAACTGTTAAGGAATGCTGCGCTATTGGTAAATTCCTGAGGAACACTGTTCCTGCTATATACGAGGTGCGTGTGTGTATAATGGTTGTCTGGTAACGGCAATCCATGACATACATCAGCCTCCGTCGTTGTACAGATGCCTGCTCTGCTTGTGTTTAATCAAAGACCTGATTCCGTCAGTTGGAGAAAGCCCCACCCATACATCATAGTCTGCTGTAATGCCTGCAAGAGACCCGCGCACTAAATCGGGATACTCACTCAAATTGTTTTGAATCGTGCAGGCTTTATTATGAAGGTTTCCCCTTGGATTTAGCATTAATTACCTTGTTAATGTCTGACGCCTAAGCTGGGGTGTTGGGGGCTGCTGCCTGACAACTGTCTGACCTCACACTATGCCCATTCAGATGAGAGGGTGGGTGAGGTCAGATAGTTGGCAGGTCAGTGATTGTCAGACTTCAGGTGACCTCTGATGCTCTTCATTACCACAAATCTATCCTGACGTGTTCCTTTTCAGCCCTGGTTCACATTGGTGCGCTTTGGCATGCGATTTGACGTGCCAAATCGGCGACACTTGACAGCAACCTGCACAGAGGTCTCTGAAATCGCACCCGAAGTCGGGACTGACATGCGGGAATGAAATTATTATTATAATGCAGGATTTATATTGTGCCAACAGTTTGCGCAGCGCTTTACAAGATGAGGGCAGACAGTACAGATACAATTCAATACAGGAGGAATCAGAGGGCCTGAACTCGCACCAATGCGAACCAAAAAAAAAAAAAATACATACATACGCAAACTTTTAGGAACTCCTGACAATTTCCATGATTGTCATTTATAAATATTTGGGTGTTTGGATCAGCAATTTCATTTTGATCTATCAAATAACAGAAGGACACAGTAATATTTTAGTAGTAAAATGAGGTTTATTGGATTAACAAAAAATGTGCAATATGCATCAAAACGCATACATTTGGGCACCCTTGTCATTTTGTTGATTTGAATACTTGTAACTACTTAGCACTGATTAATTAGAACACACAATTGGTTTGGTGAGCTCATTAAGCCTTGAACTTCATAGACAGGTGCATCCAATCATGAGAAAAGGTATTTAAGGTGGCCAATTTCAGAGGAGAGTCAAAGAGAACAACAACTTGCAGAGTGGTAACATGGGGGCCTCAAAACAACTATCAAATGACCTGAAAACAAAGATTGTTCTACATTATGGTTTAGGGGAATGCGACAAAAAGTTATCGCAGAGATATAAGCTGTCAGTGTCCATTGTGAGGAACATAGTGAGGAAATGGAAGACCACAGGCATAGTTCTTGTTAAGGCCAGAAGTGGCAGCCACATAAAATATTGGAGAGGCAAAGGCCAAGGATGGTGAAAACAGTCAAAAACAGCCCACAGACCACCTCCAAAGACCTACAACATCAACTTGCTGCAGATGGTGTCACTGTGCATCGTTCAACAATTCAGCGCACTTTGCACAGGGAGAAGCTGTATGGGAGATGCGAAAGAAGCCTTTTCTGCACACACGCCACAAACTGAGTCGCTTGAGGTATGCAAACGCACATTTGGACAAAGATTGCTTTATTTGGTCATAACAAGGGGCGTTATGCATGGTGGCAAAAGAACACAGCGTTCCAAGAAAAACACTTGCTACCCACAGTAAAATTTGGTGGAGGTTCCATCATGCTGTGGGGCTGTGTGGCCAGTGCCGGTACTGGAAATCTGGTTGAAGTTGAGGGTCGCATGGATTCCACTCAATATCAGCAGATTCTTGAGATTAATGTTGAGGAATCGGTCACAAAGTTGAAGTTACGCCGGTGCTGGATATTTCAACAAGACAACGACCCAAAACGCTGCTCAAAATCTACTCGGGCATTTATGCAGAGGGACAAGTACAATGTTCTGGAATGGCCATCCCAGTCCCCAGACCTGAATATCATTGAACATCTGTGGGGTGATTTGAAGCGGGCTGTCCATGCTCAGCAACCATCAAACCTAACTGAACTGGAGATGTTTTGTAAAGAGGAATGGTCCAAAACGCATTAATCCAGTCACTCATTACAGGCTATAGGAAGCGTCTAGAGGCTGTTATTTCTGCTAAAGGAGGCTCTACTAAATATTGATGTGATTTTTCTGTTGGGGTGCCCAAATTTATGCACCTGTCTAATTTCGTTTTGATGCATATTGCGCATTTTCTGTTTATCCAATAAACCTCATTTCACTACTGAAATATTACTGTGTCCTTCAGTTATTTGATAGATCAAAATGAAATTGCTGATCCAAACACCCAAATATTTATAAATGACAATCATGGAAATTGTCAGGGGTTCCTAAACTTGTACGTACGTACATACATACTTTCAGGTACTTGTATAACGCTGTCAATTTACACAGTGCTTTACACATATATATTGTACATTCACACCAGTCATATCTGTATAATATCACACATTTCTCCCCGCCTTCACCTGGTGATCCTGTGAACAACACACTGTAGGGCAGGGGTGTCAAACTGGAGGCCCTCTAGCTGGAAAAACATTTATAAAAACCTTTTGTCCTTTCC
This sequence comes from Glandirana rugosa, assembly GCA_018402905.1. Classification (NCBI taxonomy): domain Eukaryota; kingdom Metazoa; phylum Chordata; class Amphibia; order Anura; family Ranidae; genus Glandirana; species Glandirana rugosa. The sequence continues at coordinate 884,522 of BLSH010259830.1, read as the reverse complement.
AATCCCCTTCTACTGGGAAAACCTAGGAATTTGTTCATTAACATCCCGTAAATATATTAAATATCCCCGTTTTTAATAGTGTGCCTCCATGCATGTTTCCTTGGTGTCGTGTGTTTTTGCCGAGCTGCGGGTGTACATTCAAAAATGTAAAATTTCCTAACGTCCTCTGTGCCTTTTCACTCTTTTGTGTTTTACACATCCAGAGAATCCTCTGTTTCTCCAGCATAGGCACAGGAATGTAGTTTGTGGTGAGGGTGAGAATGCCCAAGTGACAACCGCTGTTCTGTTAAATAGCTGGTGTCATCCAAAGGTGTGTGTATATATGGCGCTTGGCATTTTGAGGTATGCAGGAAAGCAGATGAGTGACCAGTAAAAACATGCAACCTTTTTTGTAAACTTTAGGGCCTAATTTATACTGGGGTATGCGCAGGTGTTTGTGCAATGTGCAGGCAGATCCATTGAAGTCATTTGGGATGTAGCGGTGTCTGCACAGACAGATGCTGCTCCCAATATGACATCTGTTCGGGTGCACAGCCCCAAACGCACTCTGTCCATGCAAATCTCATATTGGGAGCAGCGTCTGTCCGTGCAGCCACAGTGCCCTAATTGACATCAATGGGACTACCTGCACAGGTATGCATGGCACAGCTGTGCAGGTAAACATGGCCCTTCATGGGCATATGCTTTAGTACAACCTGTGTAATCTTAAGACTTGGTGTTTGGGTAGAACTTTTATTTTGTGCGGTTTCAGCTGCTTTCTCTCACAGCTCGATTGGATGGATGTATACATACTGATCAGCCATAACATTATGACCACCCACCTAATATTGAGTATGGGCCCGATTTTGCTAAAACAGCTCTGACCCATTGGGGCATGGACACCAAAGTAACATCCACATGAATGGCATGACCCAAGGTTTCCCAGCATCACACTGCCTCTGCCAACTTGCCTGCTTATCCACAGCGTTCTGGTGCCATCTCTTCCCCAGGTAAGTGACGCGCACATGCACCCAGCCATCCACAGGATCTAAAAGAAAATGTGATTCATCAGACCAGGCCACCTTCTTCCATTGCTCTGTAATCCAGTTCTGATCATGTGACCATTGTAAAAGCTTTTGGCTGTGGACATGAGTCACCATGGGCTTCACAGCCCCATAAGCAACAAACTGCGATGCCCTTATTTTTTTTTTTTTTTTTTTCTGCTTTCACAACATCAATTTCATGGACAACAAACATGTTCGCTTGCTGCCAACTATATCCCACCAATTTTCAGATGCCATTGCAATGAGATATTCCCTTTTACCAGTCAGTGGTCATAATGTTATGGCGTGTGTGTGTGCAGAAACTCACAAAAGTGAGTACACCCTTCACATTTTTGTAAATTTTATTATATCTTCCCATGTGACAACACTGAAGAAATGATACTTTGCTACAATGTAAAGTAGTGAGTGCACAGCTTGTATAACAGTGTAAATTTGCTGTACCCTCAAAATAACTCAACATTCATTCATGTCTATAATGCTGGCAACAAAAGTGAGTACACCCATAAGTGAAAATCTGCAAATTGGGCCCAAAGTGTCAATATTTTGTGTGGCCACCATTATTTTCCAGCAATGCCTTAACCCTCTTGGGCATGGAGTTCACCAGAGCTTCACAGGTTGCCACTGGAGTCCTCTTCCACTCCATGGCGTCATCACGAAGCTGGTGGATGTTAGAGACCTTGTGCTCCTCCCACCTTCCGTGTAAGAATGCCCCACAGATCAATAGGGTTAAGGTCTGGAGACATGCTTGGCCAGTCCATCACCTTTACCCTCAGCTTCTTTAGCAAGGTAATGGGTGTCTTGGAGGTGTGTTTGGGGTCATTATTTTGGAATATTGCCCTGTGGCCCAGTCTCCGAAGGGAGGGGATCATGCTCTGCTTCAGTATGTCATGGTGTTTGCATTCATGGTTCCCTCAATGATCTGTTGCTCCCCAGTGACTGCAGCACTCGTGCAGCCCCAGACCATGATACTCACACCACCATGCTTGACTGTAGGCAAGGCACACTTGTCTTTGTACTCCTCACCTGGTTGCCGCCACACACGCTTGACACCATCTGAACCAAATAAATTTATCTTGGTCTCATCAGACCACAGGACATGGTTCCAGTAATCCATGTCCTTAGTCTGCTTGTCTTCAGCAAACTGTTTTGTGGGCTTTCTCGTGCATCATCTTTAGAAGAGGCTTCCTTCTGGGATGACAGCCATGCAGACCAATTTGATTCAGTGTGTGGCGTAGTCTGAGCAATGACAGGCTGACCCCACCCCCTTCAACCTCTGGATATGACCCTGAGCATGTGCACTCAATTTCTTTGGTCGACCATGGCAAGGCCTGCTCTGAGTGCAACCTGTCCTGTTAAACCGCTGTATGGTCTTAGCCACCATGCTGCAGCTCATTTTCAGGGTCTTGGCAATCTTCTTATAGTCTAGGCCATCTTTATGTAGAGTAACAATTCTTTTTTTCAGATCCTCAGAGTTCTTTGCCATGAGGGGCAATGTTAAACTTCCAGTGACCAGTATGAGAGAATGAGAGCGATAAGGCTCCATTTACACGGGACGCTATTTTAACCTCCCCTGAACAAATTTCAGATGCCTCTGAACTGGTGTCTGAACCCATTTTTTTGCATTCCAAAAAGAGGCCTTTAAACACAACTGCCTGGAAACTACCTTAAACAACCCTGTGTAAATGTACTGATAAGATAACATAGAGGAAAGTTCAGGGGCAGCTGAAAAAAATGCCCAAATGCCTCAAAACGTCAGTTTACCAGCAGCAGTGTAAATGAGGCCTAACACTAAATTCAACACACCTGCTCCCCATTCACACCTAAGACCTTGTGACACCAGGAAGGGAAAATGGCTAATTGGACCCAATTTGGACATTTTCACTTAGGGGTGTACTCACTTTTGTTGTCAGCGGTTTAGACATTAATGGCTGTGTGAGTTATTTTGAGGGGACAGCAAATTTACACTGTTATACAAGCTGTACACTCACTACTTTACTTTGTAGCAAAGTGTAATTTCTTCAGTGTTGTCACATGAAAAGATAGAATAAAATATTTACAAAAATGTGAGGGGTGTACTCACTTTTGTAAGATGTATGTATGTATGTATGTATCCATCTCCCTTTTTTTTTATATATTGTTGTTGTTTTTTTTTGTGTAGGAGGAAGCGTTCGAAGCTCTGAAAACCTTTTAGACCCCTTTTACACTGGGGTGTTATAGCGCTAAAATTAGCGCTCCAATAACACTCTAAAAATTATCTTCATGCATCTCAATGGATGCTTTCTGACTGAGGCGTTGCGCTAGCGCTGCGCTGAAGAAAATCATGCAAGCATGATTTTTCAGGAATGTGGGGAGCGGTGTATACACCGCTCCTCTATCGCCCCTGCCATTGGAATTAATGGGCAGCGCTCCTGAAGCGGCTGTACACGGCTTCGGGGGCGCCGGCACTTTTCACCCCTGTTGATCCCCTTGTGGGGGGAGTTAAAAGTGCCGTGCTGCCGCCCAAATAGCTGCGCCATATACGCTGACGAGCTGGCGGTCCCAGTGTGAAAGGGGCCTAAATGTTGCCTGTGTTCCCAGTAGGGAGATTTCCAAAAGCTTCCTGCCTGTGAAAGGTGTCTGAACAGGGAGAGAAATAAACCTCCCCAGTGGGAACAAATCTCACAGAAAAGTCTCCACCTGGACACTGCCAAAAGTTCTAACTTTTACCAAGGGCTACAAAATAAAGTTTTTGATAGTTGGACCAAGTATGCCACCAGCCAATAAATTCTCCTGAGTGCAGTTGTAACACAGCTTAGTCTGTGCAGCCGCTAATACTAAGGCCCATCTTGGCTAGATGTCTTTCTGAGGTGTGCTCATTTTCACAATTCAGTGGATAGTACCGTGGCCTTGGCCTATACTTATGTGGCATCTCTGGCCTTGAGCCTGGCATAGTTGTGAGTGAGGCCTACTTTGTTCATAGTTTGGAAAAGTGGAAATATGTGGACGAGTGAAATAATGTAAGCCTCAGTCATGAAATAGAGGGCCAATTGCTTTTAATAGATAGGGGAATCACCCAACTGTGGGATGATTGGTTTTTATAGATAGGTCTTATCACTGGAATGTGCATGTTTATGCACCATGCAGGCCTTCCAGGCACTCGTCTTATCTTGGGAGGACACTAGTGATTGCCTGTGGAAATCTGACATGGCTCGCTGACTGTTGTGCTCTGACCGGTCAGCTCTGTTTAAAAGTACTCATAGACCACAGGGAAAACTGTATATCGTGTATTTGGCGTTATCGTTCTAGCGTTTACCTGGAAAGTACTTTGTGATTATTTATTTTAACTACACAGTTTGGTATTGCATATACAGGCTTTGTAGTTTTCCCTTCTAGCATATTGCAGTAGACCTACTGAGTGGTGGCCTAGGAATTGTTTGCAATTGGTCCAAGCAGGCTTCTTCAATTTCACTGACTACAATGATTGGGCACATAAATAATGACTTGTGCAGTTGTAAACCATCATAATTTAAAGTCAACAATTCGAGTAGAACTAAAGGCAAAACGCTTTTTTTTTTTTTTTTTTCCCCCCCCCTTCCATTTTGGATAGAGTAAGGAAGGGTTATAACCTCTGTCAGTTTCTAGCCATCTATGTCTTATTGGGGGGATTCCTTTCGCTTACTGTCCCATAGCCTAAACGGGAAGGGAGAGGAAACCCCTCCATTATCAGTTGTTACCAAGGTCACCAGAATGCTAGAGTCCCAATGGGAGGATTTCCCCTGTAAGTCTGTTCTGGTGACCTCGCAAAATTTTAAGATGTGCTTTCACTCTCTGCGATAATAGGCCAAGTGGAGAGCATGGATCTCCTTAATGGGGACATAGACAGACAGGTTTTCATTGCTAACAGATGTTCTAATCCCTCTCCACTGTATCCAAAAGTTTACAATAAATTGTTCTTGACGATAGCTTTCAAAGCCCAACCCCAGGTATTGCAAAAAAACATCCTTTTGCAGTGGCAACCCCCCCAATGCATGTGTTTTTAAATACTTGTTAACTGTAGTGGAGGAGGAATAGGATGTAATACATGCCTTACTCCTCACTCTGGCCCCAGTACTCTCTCCTCCGTAAAATGCAGGGCTATTGGTGGCCCTCGAAACACATGGGAGTACCTAAAAGGTATATTAGGCACTCCTACTGAAATCTTTGAGGCCAAAAATATGCATTTCTTCAAAGCACTTTTTCAAGTTACGGGTGACAAGCAACACCTTGCTCCGGTGCGACTTGGCTCCCTAAGAAAAATGGGATTCTATATCTTGAGCATTGTAGAGTTTTGGGAACTGCAAGACAAAACTACCAGGTGTGAATGGGAGCAAAAGAGAAGGAATATGGTTTTATGACCAGGGAAAACCACTTCCAATAAAACACCAGGTCACACCAACAAATACTGAAGACGCTCTAAGAAGCCAACGACAGGGTTCTGAGCAGGGGTGGTCTTGAGTGAACACTGCAGGAACCATGGTGTGGCCATGTACAGAATGTTCCTCAAGTATGACAGGAAAGGTCGAGGCTTGTACCATGGGCAGCTAATGTGCCCCCACTAACATCCCCCTGGTATAGTAGGAGAGGACAGAACTTGTAGCCTGGGTAGCTAAAGTACCTCCACTAATGTCTGCAGTTATGGCAGAAGAGACTGGCTTTGTTCCCTGGGTAGGTAGAGTACCTCCACTATTTTCCTTATAGGTATGGCAGGAGAAGACCAGGCTTGTACCTTGCGTAGGTAAAGCACCTCCACTAACATGTTTCAGGGCCCCAAAAGTGTTAGGAACAGTACCTCCACTATCTGGGGTACAAGTCCAGTCCTTTCCTGCCTTCCCTTGGGAGTCATTTTTGTATGTTATTGCCCTTTGTTTACTGTATTGTTCACTCCAGAAAATATCATCTCTGCTCATATCTCTCCTGATGCCAGCTCCCTAGAAATAGTTTCAACATCTGTTGGTGTGACCTGTTTTGTTAAAGGTATTTTTCCCTGATCTGCCCTGATCAAGGCACTTTATCAGGTGTATTTGCATATTTACCATTCTGATTCTTTAAAAAGTGTTAGGCTCGGTTCACACAGGGGCGATCCGACTTCAGAGCGACTTTGCTAGGCGATTTCAGCGTGACTTTCAGCGTGACTTCAGGCGACTTAAACACGACTTATGCCAGGCGACTTTGTCTGTGGCCAATCAGAGAAGGGAGGGTGCTGCCCCAAAATAAATTATATTCTTTTCACTGACAGTCGCTTGCATTAAGATGGGGTTGCGACTTGGAGGCGACTTCCATTGAATTCTATGGGCACAAGTCTGGTAGAAGTCGCCTCCAAGTAGTACAGGAATCTCTTCTGAAGTCGCCTTGAAGTCTGAGCGACTTCAGTAGCGTACATAAAGACATCTCCCATTCACTTCCATGGGATTTCTTATGTTAAGCGACCTGGGGCGACTTGAGGCAACTCAAGTTGGATTGCAAGTCGCTCCTGTGTGAACCGGGCCTTAAGATTAGTGCACTTTGTTTTGGTTCTGCATGCATTTATGGTCTCTGGATATATACTGATCTTGCAAGGTCCAGCAGATTGCTCTTGGTACCAGGGAAGCCCAGTACCTTTGAAGATTTTCCTGTATACTTACAGGTTATAAACCGCTCTATGATTAGAAGCTTTTTGTTTAGAAAAGAGTTCTTGTAAGAGTGCATTGTGTCTACCCCCAATTCTTGTAAGAGTGCATTGTGTCTACCCCCTGCAGAGCTGCAACAGCTTGGCGTAAGTTTGGATTGGATTTCACCGCCCTCCCATACCTTGATGGGGGAAGGGCTGAGAGTGGAGGATTTAGTAATGGTTCGTTCTTTCCATACACTATGATAATTCCTGTTCCACCACTGATGACTTCTGGGGAACTGCGCTAATGCTGGGACAGACGTGTCACCATTTTTGCTCTATTCCAGAATTTGTACAGTTCCTGAGTGTAATGCAGCATGGGATTGGATCCTCGGGTCTCTCCTTTTAGGGCCCTTTTCACACTGATCCAGTTTTTGATCTGTTGTTCAGTTAAAAAGAGTGCATAGCCTTTTGTTCTCATGGTTTTACACTTTCCACAATCGTCGTTGATGTGACGTGGTTGCAGCACAGAATTGCCCCCAGACAGACATTTCAGAACTTGCACTGACTGAGGAGATCAGGAGCAATGTGTATTTGCTCATGCAGCTGGTATTGCCACATCTCTGCTTCAATAGGGACACAAATAAAAGCACATTCTTCAGGCCTTAAAAGGGAAACAAGTAGGAATAAAAATAACCTAGAGTCTCGTCCATATCGCAGACAGCGCTCAGTGCTGGGATTTTTGTTGTCTTCAGGGACGTGACGTGGGTGGGGGGTCGGGGACTATACTACGCTTGGAATCTAGGGTGAAATTTGCCATTCCATACATTTGGGCCACATTAACTCCTTGGGTCAGCCTTACATAGGTCTATACTCCAGGCAAGCTTCGAAAATAAGCCTTTCTTGTTACAGGGCTACATGAGAGAACTTTCTTCATGATGGACATTTTCCTGAAGTCCCTGACAGATAATTTTGTTGCCTATGAATCCTTATTTATCATGTTGTGTACCTGTTATTAAAGTCTGGACAGATGGAAGGTAGCCAGTGTGTCTGCAACATATTACAGTTACTACTGTTTGTTCACTAAAGTGTTCTTGCTGTTCATATTACAATAAGGGCTTGTGTTGGCGGGCTTCTGTTCATGTCAGACGGATTTTGCATTGCTATACAAGTCTATGGAAATGTAAAACCCATTGAAGCAGGTTTATTGCAGGTCAGGAGGAGGTCCATTGCAGGTCATATGCACCTGTCAATGAATTCTGAATGATATCCGAAGATTCAAAAACTGATGTCAAGCAGTTGATATTAGAAAATGCAGAAATATATATATATATATATATATATTCTATCTATCTCTCTCGCCTTTCACATGTTCTGTGTCTGGCTGTACAATAGGGGGGTCCATAAACCAATCACCTGTTAAATCTTAAGAGATGAAGAATGTTACTTTTTGCAACAACTGTGCCAGTTCAGTTTTTTTTTTTTTCTCTGTTTTTGATGCGTTTATTTGCATTTTGACAGCAGACCCTTCCAAATTCATGTTCGATATATTGGTGCTCCAATGAAAACGGATTGGCTACCTCCGGTCTGTCACATTTAGGTCTGGAAAAACGTTTTTTTTTATTTTTTATCTGGACCTGCATGGGCTGGAGGCGCACCCAAAAACCCGTGTGAAAGGACCCTAATGCCTTTATTTCTTTTTATATGTATTGAATGACTGTTAGATTGGGTATAGATGGGCAGGAATTTCAGCCATCTGTGGAGTCTTTTTAGTGTTTAGGCATACAGAGGGTGTAGAGACCAACTGCAGAAATCTCTAATGCCAGGTTATCATGGGGAAAACCAATAGTGAAGGAGCAAGTTGTGTTTTTTTTTTTTTTTCTAATCCTTCCCACAGTTGAGCCTCAACCAGCAGTATCTGCAGGTGCCCAATTGCCATGGGATTTTGGCCACAAGGGATACTGTCATGTATTTTGTATGTCTGCCTTCAAGTGACCCTGCTGGGAGGACTGTGAGGTGAACCAGATTATCAAGTCCTTGAAGTGTCAGGTTCTGAAAGCTCAGCCAGGGATTTCTCTTTGAGGGCCAATTCACACCGCAGAAACAGTCCGGATGCGTTTTTTTTTGTTTTGTTTTGTTTGTGTTCTGCAATGCATTCCAGTGCATTTTTGATGTGGTCCAGTGCAGTTCCTTGCAGAAAAAATGCAGCATGTTCTACTTCTGTTGAATGTACTGGAACACACTGTAATGATGTGAACCATGTAGCCTACTGTTAATTGCATTTGTCATGCAGAAAAAAATGTACTGGACTGCATGTGGTATTTATTTATTTATTTATTTATTTTAGGTACTTGTATAGCGCCGTCAATTTACGCAGCGCTTTACATATATATATTTTACATTCACATCAGTCCCTACCCTCAAGGAGCTTACAATCTAAGGTCCCTAACTCACATTCATACATATACTAGGGATAATTTAGACAGGATCTAATTTACCTACCAGCATGTCTTTGGAGTGTGGGAGGAAACCGGAGTACCCGGAGGAAACCCACGCAGGCACAGGGAGAACATGCAAACTTCAGGCAGGTAGTGTCGTGGTTGTGATTCGAACCAGTGACCCTTTTGTTGCCAGGTGAAAGTGCTACCCACTACACCACTGTGCCGCCTATAAACCAGCCCTTATGTTTCTTTGACTTTTGGTGGCAGGAGAACATTTTGCTCTCTTTACAGGAACATTTTCTATTTGGACTTGGTTTAAAGCGAAACTAAACTGCATCTGAGCACCAAAAACACTATTTTAATTAATTTTTAATATTCAAAGCAATATCCCTCATCCATCCATCCATCCATCCATGTCTCCCTGCTTTATTTTGCTGAGAAAGTTTGAAAAACACCCTTCTGGCATTTCTGGCCTTGGCCATCTTCAGTAAGGGCAGAAGATTCATCTAGCATTTACTTCCTGGAATCCATCTGCCCTTAGCTCAGCCATGCCTGGCGTGCTTAGCTGAGAAAACCCCTCCTAAAGACTCCTGGGATGTATTAAATCATTTGCCTAGGCATGGGAACCAGGAAGTAACTGAAGAAATTTAAAATAAAAGCCTAAAACACGTAAATATTATATTATTTCCTATGTATTTACTAATGCTAGCAGCATAAGGATTATTAATGTTGATTGAGAGAGTGAAGTTCCACTTAAAGGAAAGAGCAACATTAATAACTATTGAAATCAGTTATTGGCCACACATAGAATGTAGTTGACTTGCCTTGTGAGAAGGATGGACATTGTTGCATAGTTCTCTGCAGCGTCTGAATATGTAATGAGCAAATATGGCTGCACCATCTACATCATTAAATTCCTACAGGCGTTTTTTTTTTTTTAGACATTGACACACATTGATATAATGTGAAATAGAAAAGACACATTCCCTTTAAGACGGAACTCCTCTTCATGCTTGTATCTTCATGTGGAAGGAGTTCATGTTGGATCGTTGGTTCCTATAGGGGGGTTGTCACATGACTCACAAGAGGAAAAGGAAACCGCATTCTCTTCAGAGAACAAGTGTAGGTGGCACAGCTGTAGTTCTGTATTCTCCTTCACAAACGGCTGAGATAGTTTCTAATAAAAGAGAATCTGAGGAAACCAATTAAAGGTACATTTGAAAACCTTCACAGGCTAAAGACATGCAACGCTGGTAGTTCATAAACTGGGAAGTGGCATGTAATTGCGTGCTACAAATTTAGACATACAGTGCGGTATTCAGCATGTGTAAATATGTTCATTCAAAAATCATTAACTTTGTCTTTTTTAAAGCAGAAGTAAACCGCCAAACATAAACTACGCTTCAACTGTATGGGTTTTAACGTCCACCCAACCCAAAGTCTAAATGAGCCCTAAAATGTGTTTAATACATGGGGCTACTCCTATTATGTTCACACATGCTATAGAAATGGCGAGGAAATTGTGACATTACAGACAGGTACTTGGTTTACACAAATGACGGTTTCACAAAAAACACACTTTCCCCTTTACTCTTTATTTTATTTAGTTCAGGTACTTCTATAGCACTGTCAATTTATGCAGCGCTTTACATATACATTGTACATTCACATCAGTCCCTGCCCTTGAGGAGTTTACAATCTCTAAGGTCCCTAACTCGCATGCATACATGCATACATACATACATACATACTTACTTGCTTACATACATACATACATACATACATACATACATACATACATACTTACTTGCTTACATACATACATACATACATACATACATACATACATACATACATACATACATACATATACTACAGCCAATTTAGACCGGATCCAATTAACCTACCAGCATGTCTTTGGAGTTTGGGAGGTAACCAGAGGAACCCACCCAGGCACAGGGAGAACATGCAAACTCCAGGCAGGTAGTGTCGTGGTTGGGATTTGAGCCAGTGACCCTTGGTCTACAATTGCAGTTGAAAACATATTTTAACTAAATTGTTCATTTAACACTGCCACCCTAGAGGCAGAATGTATAAAGTGGTATTGGGTTCCAGCCTGTATTGCCCATGCTAATCCGACTTATAGTGATCGTTGTTTTTCGGGAGTGTGGCCATCGTAGGGGTGCTCTCCATACCTGGTGGACCTGCCCTCGATTGGTGTGCTTCTGGTGCAGAGTGTTTGGTCTGCTGTATTCTGTTCTACTTGAATGTCCGAAAGGAGGCTAAATTTGCTTTGCTACATTGCCTTATTCTGGGCCTTTTCACTCCACAAAAATTGGCATCTTATTTATTCATAGCAGCCAAAAAGACGATTGCCCAGGCCTGGAAGAAACCTACAGTCTCTTTCCAGGGAATGAGGAGCCATATTATGGCCATGATGATTAATGAGCAAATGTCTAGTATTCATGACACGCACGCTAAATTCCTTAAGATCTGGGAACCATGGTTGATGTATGTCTTCCCTTGGCAAGTGTGGGTCGAATTTAGTTTGATGTCTCTGGTGACCCTGGGTCCCTAACCCCCTTCTCCATCTTACTTTTCCTATCTTACCTTTCTCTCTTGTCTTGCTTTCCACTATGTCCTTTTTTGATGGATTTTTCAGCCCTCTTTAGCTGCCTGTTGGTGTCCAGGACTACCCATTGAGGGATCATTGTCACACATGTCCTGGCTTCTTTGGCAGTTTATGGGGTTTTCCCCCAAACTACATGGATGTCTGTTTTAAAGCGGTAGTAAACCCATCCATTTAACAGTTTAAAAACCAGTTCCATTTCCGGCACGTGCCGGAAATGTAACACTCCCATTGGTTGTGCTCTAAACCAAACTGTCAAACCATCCAATGGCTGGTGTCACAGTTGAATACATGTGCAGCATCATGGCAGTTGTAGATTAAACAGAGGCCAAGATGGCAGCTTCCTTGGCTGAAAATGATGGGAGGGTTTACTACCACTTTAAGTTAGATGTGCCTGTTTGTCCTTTGCCTATGCAGTTATGTCCATTTCATGTGTGTTTTGTTTTTGTTTTTTTTTTTTATTTTATGTTGACATTCGTAGCCCATGTGTGGTGTTGTGTTTTTTTAATATTATAATTGCACACATTGACACAGATTTGCATTAACTGGATCACATTCACATGTACATTAAAAAACAAAAACATACTCTTTAAACTCCCCCCGAATATTACAAATACACTTTCAGACTGCTATCCTAAATTGTTCCTGTTGCCCACTTTTCAGGTTACAGGGATGTGAGGCACAAAGTCTGTGTCACTGTGACTTTATTATTGTGCACTGACTTGACAGGATGCGTTCTTATGACTGTCCTCTTAACAACGGGCGGTGAGAGATCCACCCATCCTTTCTAAACTTGTGCTGAATTTATCTGTTACTACAGTACATCCGAATAGTTCATAGGTCTCCTTTTTGTACAATGGGTCGTAATGATACGGAAGTCTGATGAACCCCAAAATGTTTGGGAATAAGAGAACACAATACCACCCCGTATTTAAAAGTTGGTAACAAAGCAGCCAGATTGAAATTTGATGTCTTGTGTTAAGCAGCTAAGGAGGAGGGCACATTTCACAAAAAAAAATGCATGGCATCATAAACTGTAACAAGCCCTGGGTCTTCAAAGGACTTCTGATGAGGCCCTGTTGTAAATGGTCACATCATAAATGGTCTGGAGTGAAGTTTTAGGAATATACATCTGTGAAGCTAAAGCTTCGTACACACAATCTGATTTTCGGACGACAGAACGCCCGTTTTTTGTTTGGTGTCTTGACTCATGCCGAGTGACGAGCGTACTAACAACACGGAAATTTTTGTGCGACCGAACTCAACGTCAGAAGTAACGTAATGTTTGGAATATTTTTTCCAACTTTTTTTTTTTTTCTTTTCTGAGCATGCGTAGTCTCGGTCGTACGATTTTTTTCATATGAAACTCGGATACGCTGTCGTACGAAAAAAAATTTTGTAGCATGCACATCCAGCTTTTGTCTGAAGAAAAAGCAAAATCCGCTGTCGAAAGGAGCATACGAATGGCAAGAATTTCAGACGTTGAACTACAATTCCCATCCGACATACGCATCGTGTGTATGGGCCTTAAGCGTAGTGCTATACGGCATGCTGAACTATAGCTGAGCTCCCCATTGTCAAGCTTTATACATATTCCTACGGTAATGGAGTTGTTTTACTGAAAAGTGATTACAATAGTGCGGGGATGGGCAAATTAATATGGAATTCAGGAGCCAGCAGGATTTTTTTTCGGAACCAGCTCCATTAATAACTAGGAAAAAAAAAACCTTAAAAGTTAGGCACCTGTTGTAATTTTTAAGGAGCCTCAGATACCTGGCTCCTGGGATTTGGCCATCCCTGCATTTTAATGTAGAAGAAAATTCAACTCGGACACCAAATATGACCTATATTATAGGGTTCATAAGGCTAATAAGATGCATATTTGGTATCTAACAAATTATAATTTTATGCTGTTAAATGATCTACCAGTTTACTAATTATGAAACCTTGTCATCTGTTCAACTTCCTTTTAACAGAAGTTAACTTTAGCAGAAGTTAGATTTTAGACCAACCAGTTAATACTGACAGGGGTGCTTACAAAGGGAAGCTTTTTATTCATGTATGTCAAATCTTTATCCCAAAAGGAAAAAACTAACGGTTGCTTAAAAAGTGTTGGAGTTTAACTTCAATTTTTTAGTCAAGCCCATCTAAATCTGCTAGTCTGAGGCTGGCTATAGATGATCTGATCACTTAAAGCGGTTGTCTACTGAAATTTAAAAAAAAAAAAAAAAAAAAACCTGCAAGATAATAGCATAATGAGCTAGTATGCACCGCATACTAGCTCATTATGAAATACTCACCTTGAACGAAGATCCGACCGAGCCGCTTGGTCCCCTCCGTGGCAGCGGACATCTTCACCCGGATCTTGCTTCCGGGTACGCGGCTCCGGCGCTGTGACTGGCCGGAGCCGCGAGACGTCACTCCCGCGCATGCGCGCGGGGCTCGTTTTCCCCGGCAGGGTCCGGAACAAATGCCGGCTTTTGCCGAGACGCATACGGCGCATGCGCTGGAACATACACGGCGCATGCGCCGTAACGATTTATTACATTAGAAAGGGAATATCTTCTAAACCATACAGGTTTAGAAGATATTCATTTTACCTACAGGTAAGCCTTATTCTAGGCTTACCTGTAGGTAAAAGTAACAATCAAAAAAGAATGGACATCCATTTTACTTATAGAAGATTTGGACATACCAAATCTTCTATAAGGGAAAGATTACATTATTTAGCAATGCCGCGTACGCGGCACATACAAGGTCGCGTACGCGGCATACGCAGAGCCGTTTTCGGCCGTAAACAAGGCCTGGGACGGCCCCTTTTGCTCGGGGCGCGCGTACGCGCCCTCACTGCAGAGCGCCGAGGCCGGTCAGTGTCGCGGCCTCGGCGCATGGGCCTTCGTTCTAGGCCCACTTCTACAGGCGACGGTGCCTCCCCTGGTTCGCCGAGCCAGCCTAGAAGCAAGTTCCACTCATAAAGTATTACTCGATCATACGCCACGTATGATCGAGTAATACGATAATAGAACGTCCAAAAAAAAAAAAAAAAAAAAATTTAAAGTCATCTGTTGGCGAAATTCACTAGTCTAGTAGATATCGGTCGGAGTCTGATCGTCTAAATCTACCCGAACTGATTTTTTAACTTCAATTTGAGGTTGTGAAAAATTCGTTGGCAATCAAAAAA
>BLSH010259830.1:821877-839874 GCA_018402905.1 Glandirana rugosa | reverse complement strand
GTCTTACTCCGTACTTGACGGGTGGTATTAATACTCTGCCGGGGTGGACGTGTATTTTTCTGGTTGTAATGTAAAGACGTTTGTACTTACCTTTTCCGTTTCTTACGTTCCTGACTGATATGTTCTCGTCCACCCTTTTAAAAGTCTCCGGTATGTGTGGGGAGGCATAACCAAATCAAGGACCGAGACGAAGAGGACGTCACGTCGATGTCAACGACAACGCCAACGACAACGTCATCGACGACGGTGACGACGACGTCGTCGGCGAACACATTTCAGCCATCCTGGTGCTGGACGGGGCCGTCTCATAATTATGGTGGGCAGTTCATGCCTCATTCTGGACCCCGTGGACCCTCCATGCAGGGTGGAATGAATTCTTCAGGCATGGGATCAGTCATGAGTGCTGCTGGCCTGGCTCAAATGGGCATGAATACTTCAAGAGCTCCAGGCATGAACCCTATGTACACCACCGGACAACGGATACCACCTAATGGTTACACTGGGCAGCTACAAGGCCAGCCAATGCCTAGGCAGGGAGTGAAGAGGACATATTCCAGTGAGGTGAGGCCAGAGGCTAAACTTTGCCATTGTTTTGACTTCAGAAAATTTTATAATAAAAAAAAAACCCAACTCGCCTGTCTCTATATATTAAGCATACACTTGTTTTGTTGCATTACAATTTTTGATGTGATAGTATTGCTATGGTGGTAAATGGCACCATAATGTTTTCAAGAGTCAAAATGTTGCATGAAGTTGAGGGTTATAAGATGCAGGAATGGAGGGCAAAAACATAATACTCCTATTGCAGATCTGTATCAGAGCAATACAATTATGAAAAGATGGGGAAAAAAAATAGAAGAAAATCTGACATACCATGACTACATCTGTCTCTTAGGTTGGAACTACACTGCATTTTAAATCTATTTGCTATTGAAAGACTTGAGTGCCTGTTGACAGTGATCTATTAGAATTGCATAGATTCTGCAATATGCTGCAAATGTGGTTACTGCCAAATGGTTAAATATAATATTGCCCAATTGAATCATTCTTAGCAGCTGTGGTATATGTGCTGTAGAGAAATATTATTCTAGCAAGCTGGGTTCACACTGGTGCGACGCGGGAAACCCTGCGAGTCCTGTACGGGTTCCCGCATCGCAAATGGCTCAAACTGACATCTGCGAACCACTACAGGTGTCAATGTAAAGTTAATTAAACCCCCATATCTGTTTGCATATCGCGGTGCGAACCGTGAAATGGTGCAGGAATCGGATCGCGTGGGTGTGAACACCCATGTGATCCAATTCCAGCGTGGACCAAAAAGGGACCTGCGTCATTTTGGTCCGAATGCGAAGCAAATTCAGCCATACAAACTGGCTGAATTCGCATTGCAGACATCGCTTGCCTTGTGTTCTGCACAGCAATGCAGTGCAAATCTCATGCGATGTGTGCGTTCGCACCAGTGTGAACCCAGCCTAAGTGGTCAAAGGAAAAGGAACAGGGTAAAAGTGTGTGCTGGCTTTTTATTTTTATTTTTTTTTGGTCTGCTAATTATGTTCTTGGAATTTGTTTGAGAAGTGAAAAAATTAAGTATTGATCCTGCCAGGAATTCAGTGTTGTCCTCTGTCTTCTCTCAAACAATGTATATCAGGAATTTAGGGCTACAAAACAACTCCATGTTATGGGGTGAGAATTGAGTTGGATGTGTGCTCTAGTCCTAACCCATTTCCTGTACTAGGGGATATTGCTGTCCAGCGGTGTTAGCCCTGTCCAGTTCTCTTCTGCAGGACAAGAAAACATTCTACCCTCCTCCAAACCATAAGGGGGAGGTGTTGTGTAGTCCAGCAGGGAACAGCTCAGGAAGGGCTGATAACATTGCTTCGAATTTCAGTACAGCAACAGCACTCCTTATTCAGCTCAGTACAGGAGCTTATTAGATTTTTTTTTTTTTTGTTGCAGGATCAACCGTTTATGTACTTGCAGCATTTTTGTAGCATTTTTTTTGTAATTATGTGGCTAACAGCCAGAGTGAAAGGTAAGGTTGTAGGCAAACAAAATCCACTTAGTGGATGTAAACACTCCATATACACAGTGAAGTGAACAGCCTCGGATGATACAGAGATGAAACAAATCTCCCTACATAAGTCTTACATGTATATTTGCTGTCTTCACGTTTATATACGGTTTAGAACGTACACATTCTGTTAGAATTTTGACTTCCTTGTTCCCCTCTAGGAGGGGTTATTGCTGGACACTGTGAGATAGCTGATTGGAGGAAAGGCACACACCCCCTTCCCACACATGCAGAGCTCTGCTGTTAGGACAAGCAGTGTGCTAATCTATTTATAGCAACCTGCTCAGACACACACTTCTATCTCAGGGCTCGGAAAGAGTTGATGGCTGATAACAGAGGAATGGAGTAGGACAGAGCTGCAAGACACAATGCTTTGAAGAGAGATAAGAAAACACTGCAGATATGTGCCCACCTCGAATTTCATGAATCTGGTTTACATCCACTTTAAGAATTAATGAGTGATTCAGTTTGTTTACATTCACTACATTTCATTCCTGTTTGATAACTGTTGTGTTTTTGTTTGCACTTTACACAGGGTTATGCACCTCAGCAGTACATACAAGGGGGTCAGTATCCACAGCATGGAGGCCAGTATGCCCCTTCTGCCCCTCAACAATCTGCCCCATCACCTTCCTACCCTGGGCACCGTGTACAGCAGAACATGTCGCAGTACATGTCCCAGGCGGGTCCTGGGGGACATTTTTACAAGGTAGGTTACTTCTTCCATACTGTTTTATCTGTTTACCGTCCCTATGTCCTACATCTATACTTGTGGCCCACTACTTTCTTATTTTCCACTCATTTATTGGGCTTAGACATACAGGATATATGTAATTTTTATGAAGCTGGGCACATTTAACTTTTTAGTTGTCCTGAAGGCTATATGTCTTCAGAAAGATAATATGCATTTAGTTTTTAGGCACCGTTTAGGAGGTTACATTGCAGAACTAGTTTTCCCATCTTGTTTTAATTTTGTTTAATTGTAGATTTATTTACACCTGAAGGTACTACTGCTAAAATATATAGCCTGGAACATATACGGTCGCATGCACATAAGTGTAGTATTAAAGTGATTGTAAAGGCTTGTTTTTTTTAAAAAAATTAAATAAACATATTATACTTGCCTTCTCTGCACAGTAAAACGCCTCCTAAATTAGAAGTAACAGAGACGCCATTGAACAGCAGCATTGTCAGTCTGGGGTGAGATTTACTAACAGATTTAGATACAAATTGAAGCTGACCTCCAGCTCACACTTTTTAGGCAGTTACAGTTTTAGCAACAGTTTTGTTGTTCCTTTTGGGATAAAGGATTTGCATAAAAGCGGACCACTGTAAGCTCCCGCTGTCCGTGGTAAATGGTTTGTCTCAATCCTTCTAACTGCTACATCTGCACAAGAGCTTATTCTGCTGAAAAACAAATAACTTAATGGCCAAATCACCAGGTGAAAATAAAGGAAAGAAAGCCTAAAGAAAACAAATGCAGCAACCATGTCTAATTGGTAAACTGCAATATAATATGTGTTTACTTTTCAGTTGAATACCACTTTAAACATTGAGTGCTTTGTACACACAGCTTCAGGATCCAGAAACTGTATTTTATAAAAAAAAAAAAAAAAACTTGGCGGACATCAGAACCTTTTTACACAGGCATTGCAGGGACAGAAGGCGAGGGAAAAATCACACAAACCACAATATAACTTGGACCGCAATATTAACATGATAAAAAAAAGTGTGTGAGAGTGGGGGGAGGGGGTCATCCTGTTCTTGTGTGCGCCCCCTTCTTCTTTTTTTTTTTTTTTCCTTCAACTATAGGTGCTGAAGCTTTATCTGACAAACCTACTTTATGCCATCTTCCTTGCTGCCAGTACTTCTGCTTTCTGACTCCATGCAAGCTTGGGCAGTTGTAATAGTGCCAGAGGAGCTGTACTGTTTGCAGCTCTCTGGTCAGTAGACCTTGCGTCAGCTGCATTTTCACAGGCTGTAAGTTTATGGTCGCTTCAATGACAGCCATCTGGTGCCCAGGACTGCCTGTAACTTTGAATGCATGAGATTGGTGGCTAACAAGCTCCAATCACATCCATTCATAAAGATTACTTTGTTCCTCCACTCTGCTGCTGCTTTGTTTACATTGATGGTGATGAGACCTGCTCTCTTTTCTTGCTGGTCTCCTCACCACCCTTTTTCTCTCAGGATAAAGTGCAAAGAGATCAATAAACATGAGAATCGCATGTACCGGTCTCATGTAGAGTGAAATGGAAGTGCTTAAGTGTTAGTTCAGTACAGGGCTGGATGGTGGGAGAGGAGGAGACCAAATACTATAGGGAAGATTTACTAAAACTGGAGCACTCAGGACTTGGTGCAGATGTTGTGCATGGTAGCCAATTGGCTTCTAGCTTTAGCTTGTTCAAGTAAGCTTTGACAATAAAACCTGGAAGCTGATTTCTATGCAGAGCTGCACCAGATTTTGCACTCTTCAGTTTTAGTAAATCTCCCCGTGTGTCCTTGGTTTCTTTCTGTACCACAAAAGGGAGGCATCAGGGGTGTGATGTCTTATTAGAGGATCTGCCTTTACATTCATTCTGTCACAGGTGTTTTGTTCCATGGTTACACCTCTGATGAGGATTGAACTAATCCCAAAACAGGTAGCTATAAAGTACCAAATGTACAAAAAACACATTTGGCACTTTGGAGTTTGTTTGGTTCTGTAAAAACATTTTGTATTTATTTTTTTTAAGTATTTTTTAATGTAAACTATATTCATTTTACACACTATACTGGAACCAGCTGAATGGTTAAAAGGATACAGCAACACTCCTGATTGGTCAAGGTGTATACCATGAATATGTAATCTGCAAACCGCTCAGCTTGTTTCTAAATGCAAAGATTTTTCTTTATTGCATGATCATCTAGAAAGTAGAGCTGCACAATTCTGAATAAAATGAGAATCACAATTTTTTTTTGTTTAGAATAAAGATCACGAGTTTCGGCGTAACATAAACTTTCACATTCTATAAAAAATTGGGCTGACTTTACGGTTTTTTTTTTTTTAATTCATTGAGGTATATTTTTTCCAAAAAAAAAAAAATTGCCTTTGAAAGGCCGCTGCACAAGTACGGTGTGACATAAAATATTGCAACGATCTCCATTTTGTTCTCTAGGGTCTCTGCTAAAAATATATATAAAATGTTTGGGGGTTTGAAGTAATTTTCTAGCAAAAAAAATACAGATTTTCACTTGTAAGTAACAAGTGTCAAAAAAAAGGTCTTCAAGTGGTTAAACTGACCTCATTTACAGACGGAAGTTCATTCCTTTCATCTAAAAGAACCAAAAGTTTCTCTTTATCATTGTTTATAAACATTAGCGGCTGAGTTTCTTCTTCTTATTTTTTTTTTTTTTTTTCTTTTGCTAGCTGTGAGCAGGGAACGCCTCTGCACTTGTTAACATGAATCGTGGAAATGCTGTATTAAGATCGTAAAGGGGGTTGAATCGCGATAACTATTTTAATGATTAATCAAGCATCTCTACTAGAAAGACAGACAGCGTTTTAAGACTGCACAGGAACCTTTTGTGAACATGCCTGATGAAGGGTTCTTTGTGGTCCTGAAACATTCTTTCTTTGTGATTCTGCAGTAAAGGTTAACTTGGCGGTAACGTGACCGCACAGCCTCCCTTTGCATACCTGTTTCCCATGTAGAGGGGGCACACCTACATAGCAAGTGGATAGGTATAGTATGGTGGACTCCAATGAGGGAAAAAAGGGGCATCACATGTTTCCTAGTTGGTTTTTGTACTTCATTGAAATACTTGATAAGTAATGAAGGGGGGGGGGGAAGGGGGCATGGGAATTTGATATGAGTTTAAAGTTAGTGAGAGGGCAAGAAACATTTGAAGAGCCCACTGGCTTAGGGTGCTCACAACAGGCAAGGCTACCCTACTGTTCCCTTATTTTGACTGCTGATGCAGACACCGCTGGCTAGGAAGCCTAATCTAGCAATCCACTTCCCTGCACAGATTCAAAAAGTAGAACCTTGAGTGGACTCAAAATACGGCTTTCCTGTTTAACTGCAGCTCTGATGAAGAGTGAGTTCCTTTGACCACCAAGACTCATTGGCTTTCTTTTAACACCACATCAAATTAATTTTGGCTTT
Source organism: Glandirana rugosa (assembly GCA_018402905.1). Classification (NCBI taxonomy): domain Eukaryota; kingdom Metazoa; phylum Chordata; class Amphibia; order Anura; family Ranidae; genus Glandirana; species Glandirana rugosa. The sequence goes on along the minus strand of BLSH010259830.1, from coordinate 833,655 downwards.
GCATCATAGCAGGACTGGGAAGGGGGAGCGTCCACAAATTTAACTACAGCAAATACAAGTACACTGTCCTTATCTTGTAGCAGCGATCTCAGGGATGCAAACTGACCACCCAGTACAGATATGCTTTTGTGTTTTGCATGGTCAGTCTGAAACGGTAACCAAGGGGAACTGACAGGGTCACCGGCAACATAGAAAATAAAAACTTTGTTACATTTACTAGGAACTATACAAATAACCCAACATGTATAAGGAATCTTCCTTTTTTAGGTAAAATACACTTTGTGAACTGCTGGATACTTTCTCAGAAACTATTGGTCATTTTGCTTGGTCTATTTCGAATCGTCTATGGCAGTGGTCTCCAAACTGTGGCCCGGGGGCCAGATGCGGCCCTTTGCTTGCTTTTATCTGGCCCTTAGGGTGCTATTTCATCCATTAATACCAATGATGGGGCATTATTTTCCCCCACTGACACCAATGATGGCACACAATTCCTACCACTGACACCAATGATGGAGCACAATTTCTCCCAATGGCACCAAGAATGGGGCCAAATGACACCAATGATGGGAAACAAGTACTCCCAATGACACCAAAGATGGGGCATTGGTTTTTCCCCACTGATGTCAGGACCATTGCTACCCCCAATGGCCACAGTCCGGCCCTCCTTAAGTACCAATGACAGTAAACTGGCCCTTTGTTTAGAAAGTTCAGAGACCCCTGGTCTATGAATTGTGCAGCTGTAACTTATTTTTGAACTCTGGAACAGATTCTGGTATCTGTATGGCAGCCGGAGACCTGAGATGATCGTTATCCAATATCTCCTATTTTGCCTTTAGGTCTGTGGCCACCATTGGCAGGGAAATATTAATTGTCCATTTTGGAAAATTAAGAATCCTCTACTGTCCTCACCTAGGTTCTTTCCTTTCCTTACATCATATGTAGAAAAACACACTTGGTAATTCAAGAGTTTTTTTTATGCATCTAATTTAACAAAACTGTTTCACTACATTGAGAGATTTCAACAAACTAGAACGGGCAGAATCTGGAGCAGCTGGTCAAGGGAACCCTTCAGCTTCTATTTTCCATGTGTGCAGTTAAAGCGGAATTAAACCCAAAAACAAAAGTCTCTTAAATTGCAGCTGACCAACACTTAGCAGTTGGGGCTGCTCTTAGGCTTTTTTCCTTTATTTTCACTACTTGTTCTAGCCAGTACGTCTATTATTTTTCAACTTACTTTAACAGACCAAGCTCTCCAGACAAAATAGCGGTTAGAGGGTTGAGACAAACCTTTTAACACTGACAGGGGTGCTTACAATAGTCCGCTTTTGTTCCTTTATGTGAAACCAAAAGTAAACTATTTGGTGTAACTGCTTTTTAAAGTGTTAGCTAGTGTTCAGTTTCAATTTCATAGTCAAGTCCATCTAAATCTATTAGTCTAAAATTGTTTTTATGGAGAAATAGACACTTCAGAAACCCTAATAAATTAAGTTCTGTTTGTTTATCCTGATGTTATGGATTGATCTCACTCCCTCCCTCTCACTCCCTCCCTCTCATGTGCTTTCTCTACAGCTGACTGACCAATACAATGGACAGAGCAATAACTTCAATGGAGGAAACTTTGCCTACAGTCAAACGATGAGTGGGGTGAGGAAGGAGGCTCTACCTGTCTTTAAAAAAAAAAAAACACACAATCATTTTAAATTTACCCACAGATCTTTCTTCTAGGATTGTTCTGGATTAGTACATTCATTTCTTTTCATTTTTTTTTTTTTAATGACGTTGGAGAAGAGCTGTGGTGGTGTCATTCTGCTTGCTGCTGTTCATTTTCCTGTGAGGCCTTTGTGTCTTGTATAGAACAGCCTTTTTTAACTGGGGTTCTTCTGGAGTTTGCTTAGTGTTCTTGAGAAAAGATCAAAGGCAGATTGATCTCCTTCCTGCACTGACCATTGATGTAAGGGGTCTTGTCTATGCTGCCCACCAATGTAAGGGGTTGCTTCGGTTTCTTTTCTGCCCATTTATTATTAGTATCGGTTTTATTTCATGATTATAAAGTAAATCCCATTCTTGCTTTTAAAGTCTGTACAACCTGCTGATCACACTAATGTACCATGAGATGTAGACCTAATTTTAGAGGGGGTCCCTGAGACCTGAAAATATTTTTAAGTTGCATATTACATTTGTTACATGTTCCACCCGATTTAGGGTGGAACATGTAACATGTTCTAGCTCCTGCATCCTCTGCGCCCACACAGCCATATCATTCATTCAGAGTTCTGTAGTTATCAATGAACTGCAAGTGCACCGGCGAGCATCTTCATAATGCATTGATCTTCCTGCTATTCAGTAACTGCCTGCCCATATTGGAGGTATGACTAGACTGTGCACTGAGAGTGTGCAGGATTCTGACATTGCACCCACGATCTGCTGATCGCTTGTGCAATACTTTACAGGCTCCAGTATATAAAAATAAGTGTGTATATATTTATTTATTTTGTAACCTTTGAAAAAATGTGCATTTATTTTTATATAAAAGGTTCATTTAACCTTTTAATGGTTCCTAGTGGTCAAAGGGTTGAAAAACGCTGATATAGAGGTTACCAAGAGAGAAAACTTCCTCACTTTAGTAACTACTGTTTCAGAGGCAAGCACACAGTGAGTAGCCCTGACCTTCCCCAGCATTACGAAAAATGGAACTAAGAGTTAAGCGGTAATTTTTTGTTTTAGAGAACTTGCACCCAAAAAGTACACAACATTGTTCAAATTTTCTCAAAATATTGAAGTCTTGATCCAGTGTGTCTGTGGCTCTGAATAAACAACCATGCACACCACCACGACACCATTTAACATCTGTGAACTACAGAACATGTTCTGTTATAGAAATGAGCAGTGCAGGAGGACTATACTCCAAATCAAGAGTGAGCTGCTTGGGGTGACTGCTGCTCCATGGATTACAGTACAATGATTATGCATGGTCACCGTGGAACAGTGGTGTTACTGGCAGTATCACCAGACAAGAACGAAGGATGATTTTGGGGGAGGGGGGCATGCAGCCACTACATCTCACTTGTAAGGTGCAATGGATTACTTTTTTTGATCCTGGATTTAGATGCACTTTAATATTCCATTTAGAAACCTAACTGAATACAAGTAGAGAGAGAAATTTACAAAGATCAGTAGCAGTCCATGATGTGTTTTACTATATAGGTAGGGCTTTGCAAGTCTCTCAGGCACACAGGCCTGGACCATCTATGGATTTTGGCTCCCATTACAACCAATAAGAGATGTTGAAGCCCCTGGCCCTTTCCAAAAATGCAGCAGTTAAAAAAAAAGCATATATGTGAACATGTCGCATTTTAAATCGACTGTAGTGCATTTCTGCAAAAAGCATTAAAAATGCATAGGCGTGAACCGAGCATTAGCGAAAATGAAAACTTGGACATTTCCAGTTAAAGCAGAATATAATAACCAGTTACAAATACAGTCAAAGACCAACAAGGTGTGCATTCCGAACATGTTTAGGTAATCAAAAGTACCATTTTAACTTTCAATTATGTCTGTCCTTATTTCAGCCGGCACGCTCGATGCCTGGATATCCCAGTTCTCCGTTGCCTGGTAACCCCACACCGCCTATGACACCTGGTAGCACAGCTCCACCATATATGTCACCAGGGCAGGATGTCAAGTCTCCATTCCTTCAAGATGTGAAACCTCCACACAACACCCTGCACCAGTCACCAACAGGTGAGATTGTGGGCATTGTAATCAGAGGAAACCTGTACTGAGGAAGTATGGAGGCTGCCGTTACTGACCACTCCTTCTGAACAGGCTGTTTGCCTTGCTGTCCTGCATCAATAGCTTTATTGCTTTGAATCACTGACCTGGAACAAGTCCGTAGATCAGTGCTTCTATCATTCCTAATATAATTTCTTGTCTGGTATTGAAACCTGGCAACTAGCACTTTCAGAAGGAAGAGGTCTGTGGTACCCTTGTTTTTCATTTTATCCTATCTTGGTGTGAAAAGAATAATCATGCTTTTTGAGTTGTGAATTGAGACGTCTAAATTTGTGCTTTTAGGTGCTTCCAATGATGAGTTACGTCTGACGTTCCCAGTGCGAGATGGGATTGTGCTAGAGCCTTTCCGATTACAGCATAACCTGGCCGTCAGCAACCATGTGTTCCATCTGAGGGAATCTGTATACAAGACCCTTATGATGCGGTATGTTTTGCATCATTTCTTTGTTAAAACTTAAGTAAGCTGAAGCTGTTGCCAACAGCAACTAATCAGATTTTGTATTTTTGAAGAGACAAGGAATACTGGTACTGTGGGCAGAAGCCCAGCGTTTGCTGTATTGTGTTTCAAAGTGGATATTGTGGATCTAGCTTGAATCTTCTGCTATTTTTCCAGTTGAATGATATTAATGTTTCATCATCCTTAGGCCTGATTTAGAGCTGCAGTTCAAATGTTACCATCATGAAGATCGGCAGATGAACACAAACTGGCCGTGTTCTGTCCAGGTCAGCGTCAATTCCACACCACTGAGCATTGAGCGCGGAGACAACAAGACCTCCCATAAACCCCTCTATTTGAAACAAGTGTGTCAGCCTGGAAGAAACAGCATCCAGATCACCGTCAGTGCCTGCTGCTGTGTGAGTACTATATGGTGGGAGAGGGGGGATGCTGACTACAGCAGGATTACTGACTTGGAACTATAGAACTGTCTAGGATGGCTGTGGCAAGCACTTGTGCTCCATCTTTATTTTTACTCTTTAATCAGACACTTCCTCTTGGTTGTAAATAAAAAAAAAAAAAAACATAGTGCCTACCAGTTGTGTCTGCAACCTGAATAATTTTCTGGCATTACATGCCACCCACTCCAAATTCTGATTATATGTTGTGGTTCAGACAGTAATTTACTGGGCTTTGCATTTTCTAAAGTTAGGAAATTGACAATACAGTATGTTCATCTTGCCTAATTGAACATCTCTGGTGACTATTTATTGTATGCACTTTTATACCTTTGTACCATATGTGCATAAGATTTGATTTATTTTAGTGCTTTCTGGTCTCGCACATAAGAATCTCGTGGTGAAAATCGGTCCCTGCATTGCATTCTTGGGCCTCTTCCACATGGGGCGGACTCTGCCAGGAGTGCCCCTGCTCAGTGGGGAATCCGTCCGCTGATCCCCACTGAGCAGGCTGATAGCTAGTCCGTGTCCACTCTGCATATGCAAATCAGACAGACACAGCTTGCTCTCCTCTATGAGCGGTCAAATGTAAAGTTTACACCCGACTGCCATCCGATCTGCTAGACAGATGGGGAAGGGATCCCTAGCCATCTGTTTATAGCAGATCAGATGTCAGGAGTAAACACACACGTCTGTTTACTCCCGCCGCTCCATAGAAGATAATTGAGGGTCCTATCGAGTCCGCCTGAAAAACTGGCAGGTGGACTTAATTGGTCCACCTGTGGGAAAGGGGCCTAACTAAAAGCAAGTAGGTAGATGTACACTGATGGTTATGCTTATCTTATTCAGGGGACTATTTTTAAACATTTTGCCCCCAAAACTTTTCAAAACCTGCCTATAGTTGTTTTATATCTCAAAATTTGGGGAAACCAGCAGCTAAGCAGGTGAAGTACTACATAGTTTGGAATGGGTGGATATTGCTGCTGATGTAAATTCTTATCAACCAAACCTTCAACTATCTTCATTTTCTTTGCAGTCTCACCTGTTTGTGCTGCAATTGGTGCATCGCCCATCTGTAAGATCTGTCCTACAAGGTTTGATAAAAAAGAGGCTGCTCCCTGCAGAGCACTGCATCACCAAAAGTAAGATAATGTCCCGAACACTCACTTATCCCTTACTGAACATTATTTGTTTACTTTTATGATTTGTACAGATTATAAAAAGTATTCAATTTTCTCCCTCAGTTAAGAGAAATTTCAGCAGTGGCAGCATCCCAGGAACTCCTGGGCCTAATGGGGAGGATGGGGTGGAACAGACGGCTATTAAGGTATCTCTGAAATGTCCAATCACCTTCCGCAGAATTCAGCTTCCTGCCAGGGGCCATGACTGTCGGCACATTCAGGTAATTCGATGTCTCTTTATTCTGCCCTCTCATTCACTGTAGTTCACCTCTCTGTTAAAGTGTTTTTATATTTTTCTCTTCTATTACAATTTCTTTTCCCACTTCTCCATCTGTTATTAGTTATAGATAGAAAATGTGTGGTGTGTTTTTTTTTTTTTTTTTTCTTCTGTTTTACTTTTATTACTTTTTTACATTTTTCTTTTTATCCCCTCAGTGCTTTGACCTGGAGTCGTACCTGCAGCTGAACTGTGAGCGAGGGACATGGAGATGTCCTGTGTGCAAGTAAGCTTCAGTCTTGTTGTCCCAATTTTGCCTTACTTGGAGAAGAGAAAGTAGAGGAACATGAAAGTGGATGAACATTATCTGCATGCTGCTATTGCATTGTGGCATCCATTCATTTTGCTTTATCCATGTATTGGTAAAGCATCTGACATCTATGCCAATCCATAAACAAGAAGTCAATGTACGAGTTGTTCTTATCAGCACTTGTGCATATGAGGCTTTATTTTATGGGTCAGTGTTTGTCATGCTAAATTATGACATACTGAGTTAGGTACCCTAAACCTCAGTACCAGAATAATTTTGGGGTCTGTACCACCCTTTAGTATCACCCCACCTCCATCTTTGACACCTATGACATGCTGATCAGCCCCTATTTAAAATCTGAAATTAAACCTTTTAAAGGGTAACAGTATGACATTGAAGGCACCTTGTAATACCTGTAAGCACCAGCATAAAAAAAAAATCACTCGAGTCCCTGCTATTCTAGTCTCCTGTTGTACAAAGTTGCCTTGGAATCTGGAAGCTGAATGTCAGATATGGGGCTTGAATATCAAATCTTCATTGGGGAATAAATGCTGCTCTGGGGTCCAATTGACAGTTGAAAATATTAGATGCAGGCCGTATTGCCCAGCAGAAGGAACTTAATCTTGCCTTCCAATCGGCAGCCATGTACAGCCTAGAATCCTAGAATGCAGGAGGCTGAACAGGGACACAGGTTGATTTTGAGGACTAAAACCGGCTTACACAAGACACATATAGGTACTTGCAGTTCAGCATTGTTCTCTTAGAAACTATTTTGGACAGGTTAAGTTCACTTTTCCTTGTTCCATTGGTTTAAACGATGGCCAGATAATGTCAGGTCTTTTCATATGCTTTACGGATCATGTTATTATGTTACATGTACATTGAATCTCCTGTAAAAAATATTTTTAAAATGTTATTTAATTGCTTCCCCCATTTTTATTTTTATATAACCATAGCATTTAATTCAAAGAATGGTGCATGATACAAAATAATGCAGTAATTCAGAATGACATTAGAACCAGTAGAGTTGGACTGATTATAGCAGAAATGCAATTTAACAATGAGTTCGCCAGAAATTTTTAGCAAAAGGTTTCTGCCAAGGTATAGACTAAAAGTGAATGGGTACAAAACTGCTTCCCCCCCCCCCCCTTTTTAACAATTCTTTGTTTTGCCAAGCACTTTCAGCCCTTCACATTTCTAAACTCTGTGAGAAGTACGCTTTGTTTCATAAAAAAAAAAAATCCTACTAGGCTGAAATTGTGTGCATCATGTTGTAGAAGTCAGTAGGGCAGATGGGATTATATTGGAGCCTTTCATGGGGCATGATGACAGCCATGAAATAACTCTTGTGTTACCACACTCTTGTTGATAATCCCACCCTAATTGTACATACAGTTGTATAAGGAATTTACAGCTGAAATAAATTTACATCAAATCATTGTTTGAAACTAAATTTATGACCCCATGAGAATCATTATTTTAAGGTGTAGGGTGTTTTTCACTTGATAAATCTTGCTATATAATTGCTTTGATACCTCTGCTGCTCCAATTGTGCGTACATTTCTGATATTCCAATGCTAAATGTTTGTGGTCTTTTTACAGTAAAACTGCCCTTTTGGAGGGCCTGGAAGTTGATCAGTATATGCTGGGAACTCTCCTCTATATTCAAAAGTAAGTATCGAATGCTGGAAGAATTTATTAGTAAAGTGCAATTCCGGATAAATGGCTAAATGCACAGTTGAAATGTTTTTTATTTTTATGTTTTTGTTAAAGGATGTGTAATTCTGTTTAGCGTGTTTTTGCCAAACAGCATAGCCAGATCTAAGATGACTTTGCAATTAAACAGTACAGCACAGTCAAGGAGCTGATTCTGTCTTGGAATGGGACAATGAAGGGGGCAGCACCCTGAGGGGTGTTTGTTTATTTATTTTTTTCTATTTGTTTTGTAAATTACAAGTAAAGTCACTTTGTTTCCTCCCTAGCTATGACTATGAAGAGATTACAATTGATCCTTCATGTTGCTGGAAACCAGTCCCAGTGAAGCCAGATACCCATATAAAGGAGGAGGCAGATGGACCGGTTCTGAAGCGCTGTAGAAGTCTCAGCCCGGCACACATGGTAATGCCGAACGTCATGGAGATGATTGCTGCACTGGGACCAAGTTCTTCTCCATTCAACAGCATGCAGTCAGGAGGGGGCTCCGGAGCTGACTACGGCAGCCAGCAGGGTGAGTAATAAAGGCTAGTGATTCTTAAAGCATATCTTTACTGCTTCTGAACACTATTTTAATTCATATATTCAATGCAAACTCCCTCATCCATTCATGTCTCTATGCTTTGTTGTTGAGAAATCCTTTTGAAAAACACTCCCCTAGCATTTCTGGCTGTGGCCATTTTTAGTAGGGGCACATGATTCATGTAGCTTTTCCTACCTGGAACCCATCTGCCATTAGCTCAAGCATGCATACAGGAGAGTGTGCTTAACTGAGAAAACTCTGCTCTCCTCTCCTGAAGACTCCTGGGATGTGTGACATCATTTGCTTAGGCAAGAAGCCAGGAAGTAATTGCAGAAATGTTAAACAAAAAAAAAAAAAAAAACTTTCATACAAGTAAATATTATATACTTTCCTATCTGTTTTATACTAATGCTAGCAGCATGAGGATTAAAAATTTTCAATGTTGATTGGGAGAATGAAGTTCCACTTTTAATAGTCACTGACTACATTATCTCCCTTCTATTGGGAAAAGTAGGATGTACTTTATCATCTTCACACGTCATAATTTTCAATAATATAAATGGGTTTGGTGACCTCAGGATGGAACCATTTTTATCATAAGGTTACAATTCTGTAGGATTTGTCTGCTTAGATGATACACGATTTGCAAGTTTGTGTTTTGATTTGTCTTTTCTTTTTTTTTTTTTTTCCCCTGTTGGACAATTCTGTCTCTAAAGGGAATGTATCCTGTTTTGTACATATTTTCTGTCTCTTTTTTTATGTTCAATGAAAAAGTCAGGGAAATATTGCATAACATTCTCACCCACAACCAGCGGGTGTAGTTTTAAGTATATTTTCATGTTTTCTATATAGAATAATTGGAGTTAAACATTCAGTAAAAATGGGATCATTTATTTTAGTCCTATGAAATGGATGTCAATATTTTCATTCACATTGCTATATCTGTCTGTAGGCCCCACTTTCCAGAATCCAGGGGGATTCCCTGAAGGCAGTTTTCCTTCCTCAAATCCTGGCACCCCAACAATGAATGACTTTAATACCGGTGGCCCTCCACCCATCTCTTACCAGTCTGACATTCCAACCTCCATGATGAACCAGGAGAAGGCTGGTGGACCCTCACTAACAGGACAGGTGAGCTATTAAGAATGATGGGGAATAATACCAAAGACTGTGTCTGTAAATTTCTAGTATGAGTACATTTTCCCTTTCTGTAAATTGCCTTTCTGCACTAAGATCAAGGCGCTCATAAGAGCAACTCCCAGCCTCTGAAGAGGAGTAGTAGTAACAGCACTGCTTGTGAGCCACATTTTTTATAGTGGCCACATGAATTCTGAAATTCTAGATTTATAGAAGGTGTATATATGCCCTCATCCCCGAATTCAGCATATACCAGCAGCAATAATGGTAGCCAAGGACTTTTTCAGGGCCAAAGTCCTTGGCTACCATTATTGCTTGTAAATTCTAGATGCTGTCAGAACTTCTGATGACATGAGCTGAGATTTGAACTGGTTAGAGTATACACAGCTATGTACACTTAAGTGTTATCTTTAGAATTTTGTTCCAAAATGTAGAAGTCAAAAAGTGTACTAGACACCATTATTATTAGAATGCCGCTTTGACTATACAGGAACCCACACACAAGCTTAGGTTCTCCCTGCCCCGATCACAACTGTTACTGGAGCCTAGAGAGGTAGATACATCTAGGCTTCTGGTTAGCTTTGCATGCTACATTTTGTGCTTTCCTCTGGTAGCTACTACTAAGGTAAGATTATTGTTCCACGTAACGTACATAAATACTGAGTGTTAGGACCCTTTCACACTGATCAGTTTTTTTTTTTTTTTTTTCTTCCATTTTTGCCTTACCAAAATAGGAAGAAAAATGGATGACCGCTAAATTCTATAGAACTCTTCACACCAGCCAGTTGCAGGTCAGTTGCATTTTTAAAAGTTCTGCCTGCTGCATTTTTGGTGCATGTTTGGTGCAGTTAAAAAAAAAAAAAAAAAAAAAAAAGCACCTCCCCATTGAAGTGAATGAAAACCGAATCCTGAATGTGGTAAAAATGCATCCACAGTTGCATTCTTGGTGCGTTTTTTTGAGTCGCATGTCCCTTTTTCACAGGTACAAAACGCACCAAAAATGCATATGCGGTTTTACCGCGTTTTTTGCAAGTGTGAAAGCAGCCTTACAACACACAACTACATTGTGGATAAATACTTTGGTTGGAGAAACACTAGCACTATAAATGGGCACCTTGAAGACTCATTACAACTGAAGAGAATCAGTTCTGTAGCCCAGCAGAAATAAAGGATTGCTGGTAACAGCAATGGAAAATGTAGGGTTATTATGGTTTACAGCAGCTTTTTCTCTGTGCTTGGAGGGCATTATGGGTAGATTGTTCCACAAAGATTTTAAGTTGCATAAATTACAACAAAACTTTGGGACAACCTAGAGCGGGGGTCGGCAACCAGTAAATCGCAGACAGATGACTGGTAGATCACGTTCTGGACTTGCTGACCCGCCATTCCAGAGTATCAAACGGTGCAATGCAGAGGAACTACTTTAAAGTTGGAGCTGTAGTAGAGAGCAAGAGCTGCATAAGCCGACTCAAACGCAGGGTTTTACCACCCCCCCCCCCCCAACTATATGTGTGAATGAGCACTAAGTGTGCCACTGCTGAATGCAACTAAGGGCTCATTCACTAGTACAGCAGGCACTGCTGCCCCCCTGAAAAGCGATCCTAGTGTGTTTGACAGCTGGCGAGGAGGTGATATGTTGCCTTCTGGCCACCTGATTTAAACACGAGGTTTAAATCAGGTGTGAGGAGGCAACACTGTGCTTGATGATCTTTGACTTCTCCCATGTTGTTCAGGTAGATCTCTAGGTCAGGGGTAGGCAACCTTAAAGAGGTAGAGTCTCTGCAGAAGGCCCTGCTGTTGCCTATTTGCTGTTTATGGCTGACGAACGGGACACTTCCCAGATTGAAATATGCAGTAAATTAATCTATTACGATTATGGGTTAATGTGGAGGATTCAGAAAAGCTAGGACAAAAGTCCCCCCGTCGTCACGGACGACATGATCACTTACTCGGGAATCAACGTAAGTCGTCACCGTGTGAATCACGAGTAAGTGTGTATATCAACCCCCCC
>BLSH010259830.1:809891-821867 GCA_018402905.1 Glandirana rugosa | reverse complement strand
TTTTAACACCCCCCCCCCCCCCCCCCAACTATATGTGTGAATGAGCACGAAGTGTGCCACTGCTGAATGCAACTAAGGGCTCATTCACTAGTACAGCAGGCACTGCTGCCCCCCTGAAAAGCGATCCTAGTGTGTTTGACAGCTGGCGAGGAGGTGATATGTTGCCTTCTGGCCACCTGATTTAAACACGAGGTTTAAATCAGGTGTGAGGAGGCAACACTGTGCTTGATGATCTTTGACTTCTCCCATGTTGTTCAGGTAGATCTCTAGGTCAGGGGTAGGCAACCTTAAAGAGGTAGAGTCTCTGCAGAAGGCCCTGCTGTTGCCTATTTGCTGTTTATGGCTGACGAACGGGACACTTCCCAGATTGAAATATGCAGTAAATTAATCTATTACGATTATGGGTTAATGTGGAGGATTCAGAAAAGCTAGGACTTTCTTTTGCTACATGTCAGACCGAAGTTGTACTGTTCCTCTCCATAGTGCAGTGGAGGGATGGACACTGCCACAAAATTTGACAGTAAGTTAGTTGGTTGTATCTAGTGATTTGAGGAACTCCTTCATGTAAATCAGTTTTTTTCCATTCGGCCAGTGTTCTTGGTATTCTTTCTTCGGTCTGTGAAATCTTGGCGTATGCAAGTCAAAGGGCACAGGATTTGCTCTGCGTCAGCCTTTTCTATTCCAATAATATGCACTTCCTGGTCTTGTTAGGTGTGTCAGATCTAGGTGAAGGATTAAGTATTTTCTACAAAGCTGCCTGCAATACACCCAACTTTACAGTAGCTCATTGTCAACAGTAATGAATCTTAGGGTAGATAGCAGTATATTTTGTATGGTGGTGTATTTCTATTTTTGTTACCTTTTTGTTGTTGTGTAGTTTAAGAAAACCTCAGTCATTTTGGGGACCAAACTTCTTTCCTTTTAATTGGGTTGTTAATATGCAGCCTAGGCCCTGAATATTTGTCTGCGCCTGCCTCTTCCAAAGAATCATGCTGTCTCAAATTGGGTTATATAGTTAGAGAAGTTCTTATTGCATCATGAGAGCAAGTCTTTTCTTATTCAGACCTTCTCAACAGTACACATTCCTGTTTGATACAGACATGAGATCCCCAGTAAACTTTTGCATTGGTGTTGTGTGGCCACTGTAAATTCTAATAGATCAGGGTTCATGTCCATTTAGACAAGTGCTTTGATTTGAGGGATAAAATACAGGAGTGCTGTCTCATGTTTATACATGTATGTGTTCAAGAATATTTTTTTTCCAACTGTTTTAATTGGTTTCTTTTGTATACAGATTCCTGGCCCAGGGCGGATAGATCCATCCCATAATCCAGTACAGTCACTTCACACCTCCAACATGAACAGCCAGTCACCGCAGTTACACCACCGGAATCAAGCAAGGCCAAATATGGCTCAGCCTGGGGGTGATCTGGCATTTAACCCCACAGTTGCAATCCCGGGTACTGGAGATGTGAACGAACCCCCACTTGATGTAAGGCTTTTATTTATTTCTTTTATTTTTTTTTTTGCTTAAAGGGAAAAAAGAAAAAGAAAATCTGCTTTTAGAGCAGCCAGGAAACTCCAAACGCAAGTCAATGTATAATGCCGCTATTTATTTTATTTATTTTAAATAAGGGAATTTAAAAATGATGGCGCTCAGTGCTACTCTACCCATTGCAGGATTCCTCAGGCAGTTGCCAACATGAAAATAAAAACACCCAGAAGCATATTGTATAACTCTTCCGCTGCAACAGTCGTAACTGTTTTTGGGAGTTTAAAAAAAAAAAAAGCCCAAACGGGCCATAAACTCCCCTCTGTTATCCTAGGTGTCCATGCACACATGGACGTTTATGGGTGTTGTCAGATCGCCCTAAAATCGTGTTCAAAAGTTGTTTTTCTGTCCACAAAAAAAAGTTGAAAGCTTAACGTGCATAAATGCCCAAAAAGGCGGCTCACCAGCATTTTTGGACGTTTTTGATCCATTGGGAAAAAAAATGCTCAAAAACACTAGTGCATTTATGCTTATAAAAGCTGAAAAACTCACTACAAAGCTACTGCCGTTTTTAGAGGGTTTTTTTTAACATCCAGTGTGCATGGAGCCTTAAGTTAGTGGCAGCACTGGTATTTTGTACATTGGTAAACAAAACCCCCTGGCCTCTATAGCAGCTGGGAGTTTGTTTACTTGTTCTCTGCAGGCTGTCAGCCTTTATGTAGAAGTGACTTGGGGAGCTGTATAGCCGCCGGATCACTGTACATCTGTTTGGGAATGATCAGTATCAAGTGTGAGGTGAAATAAGTGGTCTGTTAGATCCCTTGATGTCTTATTTTTTTTTCTCAAAAAATAATTTTATTGATAACAAATATATCACATGATAACTTATAAGGTATGCATTCCGTTTCCAATCACATCAACACATTACACCTTCACACACATCATAAGTAAGTCTAATGATGTCTTCTTAAAAAGCACATGTGCCCTTGTAATAGCAATAAAGTGAAGTTAAAATTAAATTTAAAATGTTTAAATAAAATAAACTTTAATAAATTAAAAAACCTTTTTAAAAGCCACCCCCTGCCCTAAACATACTAAATCAAACCCGTACGAAAACGACTTTTACCACATATTCATATCATGCACTCTGGTGTGAGAGCAGTAGTTATTGGGTCATCATTCACTGATCACTCTAAATGAAAGTGGTAGTAAACCGCATTTGGTCATTTTTACCTACAGGTAAGCCTATAATAAGGCTTACCTGTAGGTAAAATGAATATCATCTTCTAAACCTGCACGGTTTAGGAGATATTCACCCTGGATGCAGCCAGTTACATCACCGGGGCATGCAATTTGAAGGTCCGGCATACCTTGCCGGAACCGAGGGCTCCAGGACCGAGGGAGTGATGTCATCGCGGCTTCAGCCAATTGCCTAGCTGGAGCATGCAAACCCATAAGAAACATCAGGGGAAGATGTCAGCCATCTCAGCGGTGACAGCACAGCGCTCGAGGGCTTTGTTCCAATGTGAGTATTTCATAATGTGCTAGTATGTGGTGCATACTAGTACATTATGCCATTGTCTTGCAGGTATATATACACAAACTTACCGCTTTAATGAATTTTAAACTTTTAAAGTGGTTGGACAATTTGGGTACTGTAGTTTTACACTATTTCACAGGCTTGCACAATTTTAAGGATTTACATATTTGGTATCTATGTTAGGGTTGCCACCTCATCCCTTTAAACCCGAACACATATGAATTACACAGGTTCTGAGGCTAATTTAATGCAGAAAAGGCACCGAGTTTAATTACCACCACAGAACCTGTGTAATTAGTATGTGTTCAGTTTTAAAGGGATGAGGTGGCAACCCTAATCTATGTACTCAGCACAACCTCCTTTTTTTTATATTTTTACCAAAACATTGGTTAATATTGTTTGTGTGCAGTAAATTGAATTTCATTTCTGTCTATTTTATTAAAATATAGGTTTGATAAACAGAAATGTAATTATCATGTAACATAAATATTTGCAACTGCCAGTAGGGTCTACAGCAGGGGTAAGCAACCTCAGCACTCCAGCTGTGGTGAAACTACAAATCCCATCACGCCTCTGCCTCTAGGAGTCATGCCTGTGATTGTCGGAGTCTTGCAATGTCTCATGGGACTTGTAGTTTCACCACAGCTGGAGGGCCGAGGTTGCCTACCCCTGGTCTACAGGGTCTCTGCTTTCAGGAAATATGTTTTGGGGATTTTTAAGTGATTCTCAGACCTAACCTGTGCAAAGGAATGCAAAAACGAATAGTATAACTGTATGTGGTTATTGCATGTAGTGGTAGTAGTAGTAGTTTCCATTATAGATATTCTCTCTTTTTTTCCCCATATTTACATTCCTTTATTTATATTTTTCCTCTATCTTTACATGTGGGCCAAGCTATCTAGTAAAAGTGATGGTGACCGAGGCTAGGAAAACACTACCAGGGGAGTTTGAGGAATTGCAGCAACAGTTTAAAAAGGGAATAGTTGGTGATCATGGTATGCACCCCTTTCCAAATTCCCGTTTTTGATGTCACTTTTGCTGGACATCGTGGTCTGCATGTAATTGTTTTATAAAATGTAAATAAATATAAAAATAAGCCATATCGGTGTTAAAAAAAAAAAGGTGGTGGTAAATAAGGCCTTTTCCATGTTGGAGTATATTGTCTACAGGAATCCTTTATAGACTCCCACGGCCCATAGTGAACTTTAACCACTTCAGCTTCGGAAGGTTTTACCTCTTTCCTGACCAGGCTATTTTGTGCGATATGACACTGCATTGCTTTAACTGACAATTGCGCGGACGTGTGATGTTGTACCCAAATACAATTGATGTCCTTTTTCTCCCACAAATAGAGCTTTCTTTTGGTGGTATTTGTTCACCTCTGCAGTTATTTTTTACGATATAAACAAAAAGACCGACAATTTTGAAAAAAAAAATGTAACAAATCAAATTCATCAATTTAGGCCAATTTGTATTTTTGGTTAAAAAAAAAAACAAAAACCAATAAACGTATATTGATTGGTTTGCACAAAAGTTATGGCGTCTACAAACTATGGGATAGATTTATGAACTTTTTTTTTTATTGTGTGGTTTTTTTTTTTTTTTTTTTTACCAGTTATGGCGGAAATCAGTGATTTCTAGCAGGACTGCGACATTTGCAGTGTACAAATCTGACACCAAGTCACACTTTTTGAGGACCAGTGACACCAATACAGTGATCAGTGCGAAAAAAAAAAAAATGCAGTCACTGTATAAATGACACTGGTAGGTAAGGGGTTAACAGAGGCGACCAAAGGGTTAGGTGTGCTCCTAGGGAATGTTTTCTAACTGTGGGGGGGATGGACAAACTGGAGGAAGAGAGACATCGGTGTTCCTTAGAGAGGAACAGAGATCTTATGTTCCTGCTAATGACAGAACTGCGGTCTGCCTTGTTTACATAGACAGACCGCTGTTCTGCCTCTCCTGTTTAACAATCAACAATCCCGCTGTGTCCAATCGCAGTGGGAGCGTGGCTCCGGTGGTGCGCGCCCCAGAGCCGATCTGAGGAATCGCGTACAGGTACATGATTTTGCATTTTTAAGGGCTGTCCTGCCGCAGTATATGTACATGGGGCTGTCCTTAAGTGGTTAAACTACATTCACAGGAACATGAGTACTCAAAACCAGAAAACATCTGCTGCTGTTTCGTCAGTGTTTGTCAACTTTTATATATATTTATATATTAATGTATGATTTTTGTCTTTTCTTTTTCTTTCAGCTTCTCCCTGAACTGACCAATCCAGATGAGCTGCTCTCCTACCTGGGGCCACCGGACCTTCCAAACAGTGGCAATGATGATCTTCTGTCCCTTTTTGAGAATAACTGAGCCCCTTGTACAATATACATATATATATATTTGTTATTTCCAAGCCCAACTTTGAATGAAATGGGTGATGGGAGCAAATCTGAGCACAAGACCTGATCTGAGTGAGGCCATTCCACACCACAAGTGGACATGGCATATCACTGGACATTTTTGATCATTGCACTATTTTAAGTCCTTCAGTGCTGCTCCATAAGCTTTGGAGGTCATCTCTACAGACCATAACCCTGCTTTACATGTCCTCTGAAAGTCTCCTGCACATTTATCTGCTAAAATGAAGATCTGCAGATGTGATCATTTTGAAATACCAGCAATGTTTCTTCAGTTATTACCTCCATGGCCGGGCAGAGGTTTCCCCAGTGATCTGCTAAGCACCCTTAGGCCCCTCTGTAAACCCATTTTTTTTACTCCTCTACTAAGAAACAACCTGCGAAGTCTAGCCAGTGAATTGCAGGATCGTGCCGCCCATTTTATTATTTAGGGCTCCCAGACAAAAAGAGGAGGAGGCTAAGAGCACAAAGCAGGTGTGTGTATGAACTTACACACTTTTATATGTAAGGATACATACGATGTGTGTATAATTGTATATTATTGCTGGTCCATTAGTCATAACACATTCCTTTGTGGGGTGGGGGGAGGGTGGTTTGGTTTTAACGGACACCACAAGATTCTGGTGCCAACTTGATCTTTCATTTTACAGTCTTTGCCAGAATAGGTAAATTTTGACGCGACACATAAATATTGATATAATACAGGAACTGATCCCTGTAGTAATGTGTCCTTGTCACTGTATGTAATTATTTTCTCTTCAGTATAAGCGCTTCAGTAACCCCAGCAGCGCCACCTACTGTACATGCAATAAAATAAGGGCCTGCAGCCTTGCAACACCTGCATTATTCGCTCTGCAGCAGAGCGGGAATCTGTATACATTATATAAATATATATATTTATATATATGTTTTGTGTGATAATATCACATGACAGAGGGAAAGAAGCAGCATGTACCTGAATATCTTGCGTGTCTTTTGCCTCTACATTGTTGTCAAGACCATTTTGTGTGTTAAACCAATATTCAGGTCTACTGCTTTGTCTGAGACCAGTGACATCACTGTGGCATGAGCTACTTATTCATACTTCAGTCATTTCTGCAGCTCCTAGTTAATCAATAGGCTGCATACTTACAGTAGCTCAGGCCACAGAATGTCTCCCTGTGCTTTTTATGGAGGCAAAATGGCAGTGACCGTGTGTTAATAACTCCAGGTTATTTTATTTTTTAACCAGTTTAAAATACCGGTATTTACAATGCTGCAGAGACCTACAACTATCAGCCATAGTTATTTGTTCTATTTATTTCTTAATTTTATTTCTGGACTTTGTAACTGGTTTTAAAATGTTCCTGCAGAAAGCAGTGTCTCTGAATAAGCCATGAAGGAAAGTGAGGGAGGTGTGGCGACAATGTTAAAAGGGACCATCGGTTTTTAAAATGAAGAGCCCACTCTTGCTCCTCAAATGAAGTGCAGATTTATTGCAAAGCCAAATATAATGTAACTCTTTCCAGACACAGGCAACCAGGCCAAGCATACGAAGCTGGTGAGGGTGGTTAAATGTTGGGTTTATATTTAAATATCTAGGGTTTGTGCTATGTGCTGGAAAAAAAAGTGCGTTTTGCAGAAATAAAAAAAATATATATATATATTGAAATCGTATGCTTTTTATTTGCTCTTTATGAATAAGTATCTTTACATTAAGCAAAGTTTCAGTGGCCATACCATGTCTGTTAGGAACATGGGTAGACTCTTCTCTGCGGTCTACCAAAAAGACTTGAAGCTTCCCTGAACATTGCTGCTTTACTCCTTTGCCTCTCTTTTCACTTCTGAAGTGCCCTTCCTCTGACAGTGCTTTTGCACAAAAAATGCAATTCAGATCAACTCAAACCCACAAAGCTCTTTCTAGTCGTATCCTTTCATACGTTCCTGCACATATTTCCAGGTACTGTATTTTTCGGCGTATAACACGCACCTTTCCCCTGAAAATAGGGGGCAAATCACGGGTGCGTGTTTTACGCCCGATATGTTACCTTGGAGGGAAATGAGAGTACAAACGCCGCCGGAATTCACCGAGCTCCCTCTCCTGTTTCCTCGGCTCTCGCAGTCCCGCCAGCAGCATTGGACCAGTGTTCTGTCTATCATAGGAGCTGGTGGTGGAGGCGGGACTGTGTGTGACTGCAAGAGCCGAATAAACCGGAGATGAGCTCCTGTGAATTCTGGCACTGATCAGGCTGCAGATGGGCATTGATGGGAGATGGGGAGGCTGTAGATGGGCACTAATCAGGCTGCATTAATGGGCACTGATACTTATTTTGCTTTTAAGTTCTTGATTTAAAATTTAAGTTATGTATTTTTTTTTTTTTTTGTTTGTTTGTTTTTTTCTCTTCCTGAAACTTCACTAAAATTAAATTAAAATTGCAACCCCTGCTATACACTTGATCATTTACCCATAGAAAAGTGATAGCACAAAAAAGAGTGAGTAGTCCAAGTCTGCCTGTGGTGTTTGTTTTTTCTTTTGTTTTTTTTTTTGTTTTTTTTGAAGCCATTTAATGTTGACTGGCTCGCTGCCTCTGTTGGAAGTCTATTCCAGCCAACAACTACTTTCAGTAAAATAATACTTTCTAAGATTTGTTTTGAACTTTCCTCCAGCTACTTTGAGGTCATGTCCCCGTGTTCTTGATTTTGGTTTCATATTGAAAAAAACTACCCTCCTGAACCTTATTCACCCCCTTGATGTATTTTTAAGGCTACTTTTCACACTAAGCGCCCGTGCTTGTTTTTGCGGTGCTTTTCGGCTGCTAGCAGGTGCTTTTTACCAAAAGAAAAGGTAAAAAGTCCCGTATTGCGGTGCTTTCAAGGCACTTTGGAAGCACTGCCCATTCATTGCAATGAGCGTTTTGGGATTGCTGGTTACAGCGCACCTAACCCGCCCCAAAGATGCTGCTTACAGGACTTTTCAGAACGTTTCCCAAGCGCACCGCCCCAGTGTTAAGAGACACACTGCAATGAATGGGAGGCGGTTTTCAGGTGCTTTTTAGAGGCTATCTCAAGCGCTAAAGCGCCTGAAAACAGCCTCAGTGAAAGTAGCTTAGAGGTTTCAATCATGTCTCCCCTTTCCCTTCTTTCCTTCAGACTGTACATATTAAGTTCCTGAAGTCACTCTTGATATGTTTTATCCCCCAGACCTTTCACCATTTTTGTTACCCGTCTCTGAACTCGTTCTATCTTATCAATATCTTTGTAAGTGAGGCCTCCAGAACTGGACACAGTATTCTAAGTGAGGTCTCACTAAAGATCTATACAGAGGAATCCGAACCTCCTTCCTCCTGCTGGTGATCCCTCTAGTGATGCATCCTAGCATTCTATTTGCTTTTCCCACTGCCTTGTCACACGGTTTGCTCATTTTGCAATGATCTGAAATAAATAGGTACCCCCAAATATTTTTCTTCTGTAGTGCTGGTCAACACTGTACCCCCAATGTTGTATTCTCTCTAGGGATTTTTTTAAAAAATTTTTTACCTGCACTATAATTGCCTCTTCACACACCATCGCCTTCCATTTGCCATTTTTTGTTGCTCTCCTCTCATTGCAACTGTTGGATGAACCCTTCATACCCAGTACAATAAAATTAATCCAGGAGCTAATGTACCATTTCGTGTAGCCTGTCCAACAGCACAAGGGACCTCCTAAGACGTAGGGCCTCATTGTTTTATATGTGGGTTTGGTGGCTGCTAGGACTCTTTCCCATTGTCTATACAACTAGTGTAGGCATTCTCGATGATGTAATCATGCTTGTCTTGTAATATCCAAAAGATGTTGGTCTGTAAAACCTCCTGCACTTCCTGCCTGACCAGCTTGGGTGCATGTGGCCCACTTTTTTTTCTTCTTCTTGGCTCAATCTGGAATGGAAATGAATGGGTGTGGTTGCTGTCTGACCCAAACTTCCTATTCTGAACAATAAAATATTGCAATGCCACAAAGGATAATATCTCTCTATTAGCAGTTGAACAGAAGCCCAGAAATTGTTCTCACAGCCATTGCTTGAACCTGTTGATAGCAGGTAGTGGGGGAAATGGTATCATATGGTACTTTGATTACTGAATTAAATAAAAGTTGTCATAAAAAACAGACTTGGTTGATTTACTAAAGGCAAATATACTTTTGCACCACAAGTGCACTGTAAAGTGGATGTAAACCCGATGTTCATGAAATTTGACCTACATATATCTGTAGTGTTTGCCAATCTCTCTCCAAAGCCCTAAGTCCCGTTTTCTTTCTGCTGTTTTGTTCCTGTTATCAGCATGATAACTTCTGACAAGTTCTCTGAGACTGGAGATAAACTCAGCCTTAATTTTGTGTTGGGGTGGGTGCTATATTACCAGAGAGCTTGTCTTGTCACAGCTCTGCACATTCCTTCCTCTGCCTGTGGGGGGGGGGGGGGGTGCTTTCCTCCAATCAGCAGTCACACAGTGTATGCCAAGACTCTCCTACTGAATGAGGAAGTAAAAATTCTAACCCGATGTAAGAATTCTAAAGAATATAGCAAGCTGAAGACAGCAGAATATACATGTTAGGCCTCATACACGCGGGCATATGAAAAAAAAAATAAGCAAAACGTCGGGCCCGCCGTCAGGGACAAATCTGCGTTTCGCATTGGCGTTAATGAGCGTTAGTGAACGTCGGCGTCAATAGGCGTTTTTTTAAAAAAAAGAACAGTCCTCTATTTTTTTTTTTTTTTTAATCAGGAAACCCCGGTGTCAAAAACGCCGGTTAACGTTGGTACGGCATTCGTGAGCATTTTGCCAGCTTATCATAAACGCTACAGTCACGGAACGCGATGATCCCACATTCTATTTACAGCGCACTAACGCCGTCACCCTCTACAGCTCAAAAATGTCAGCGGTTTTATGGGGCCATTGAATAACCTAGAGAGCTGAAAAAAACGCCCGTGTGTATGAGGCCTAAAACTTATGTAGGGAGATTTGTTTAATTTCTGTATCTTCTGAGGCTGTTCACTTCATTGGGTATAAGAGAGGGTTTACATCCACTTTAAGTGCGTTTGCTCTAGATCTGAAATGAGGGGATGCTCTGCTAGTTTCTATCATCAAGCCATGTACAAACAAAATGCCGGTTTTTATTTTTCTTGCATGTGACTGGGTATTCTTTGCAAAGTGAAGTTTTACCTCATTTACCAAATGCTGGAGCAAGTGTACTTGCAGTGCACAGTATATTTGCCTTTAGTAAATCAACCCCTTATATGTTCATACACTTCCCTTCTGAAACCATGGTATAGTCTCCATACTGTCAGTAAGGGAAAGTTTTTTAATGGGGACCTGTCACAAAAATAGTAACTGGCAGAATTGAAAATGAACATGAAGAGTACACAAATCTACATTGGGTAGTGAGGGTTTCTTGAGATGCGTGCAACCACTCTGGATCCAACATGCTCTGCTGTGAATTGGATGTCTAAAGCCTTGTACACATGTGCTGATTGTTGGGACAACCAAACCTCCAACTTTTGTCCAAATTGGCTGTTGGCGGTTTTGTCTAGCGTACTGACGGTAGTCAAGTAATCAGCCAACAAAGCCCAACGTAGTGACGTGTTACGAGCGTATAACAAAGTTTCAGGTGAATATGATTTGTGAATTAAGAGCACAGGTTTACATGATTGAATACTTCCTGGATTCCGAGCATGCGTGTCTAGCACTTCCAACTTTTTTGTTGGCCCAACTTCTGTACACACAAGCCAACAATCGGCCAATGCCTTGTTGGCCAACAAAAGTTTTCTAGTCTTGTCAGCCAACTTCTGTTGGATGATAATTGGAAATCGGCTGTCGAATTGTGTGTACTAATGGTTGGATAACAGGACAACGGGCTGTTGGACGACCATTGTTGAGCGATAATTGTACCGTCTGTATGGGCCTTCACTCATCTGTTGGCATGGGGTGGGGCCACCTGCTGACATCACCTGGCAGGCCCGCCCCCTACGTCACACCCTGGGGGTGAAGCTGTGACATCATAGGGGATGGGGCCTGCCAGGTGATGTCAGCGGTGGCCCCACCCCATGCCAATATAAGGCACAGCACACAGCGGAGAGGGCATTCATGAAGGAGATCGCGCTGTGTCAATATGGGAAGAAGAAGAGGAGAGGAAGAACAGAGGGAAGAGGACAGCAGAGAAGACCGGCAAAAGAGCAGAAGATGCTGCAGAGAAGAAAGAAGACCCTGCAAAAGAGCCAGAGAGGGGAGAAGATGCCGGAGCTGATTTAATAAAAGATTTTAAAAACTTGTGTAGTGTGGTTTTTATTTTACACTTTTTTCCAGGTAAATGGGTAGGGGTATGATGTACCCCATACTCATTTGGGGGTGGCTGGCATCTGGGGGCCCCCTTGTTAAAGGGGGCTTCCAGATTCCAATAAGTCCCCGCCAGCAGACCCTGACCACCACCTGCAAGGGTTGTAGGGAAGAGGCCCTTGTCCTCATCAACATGGGGACAAGGTGCTTTGGGGTGGGGGGGAGGGATGTTGGGAACGTCCA
>BLSH010259830.1:798118-809881 GCA_018402905.1 Glandirana rugosa | reverse complement strand
TGGGGGGGTGGTGCGCCCCCCCCCCCCGTCCCAAAGCACCCATACTTCCCATGTTGAGGGCACGCAGCCTGGTATGGTCCTGCGTGCTCGGATAAGGGTCTAGTATGGATTTTGCCGTTTTTTCGGCGTGGGGTTCCCCTTAAAACCCATACCAGACCAAAGGGTATGCTCTTGGAGGGGGACCATTTTTTTTTAAATTTTGGTGTGGAGTTCCCCTTCATAATCCCCAGAGCACAAGGTGCCTGGCATTGTCGGGATCAAAGTCGGATCCCTGTTCACAGACAAACAGTCCGACTTTGACCCTATGTAGGACCGTAAATCACACAGCAAAGTAGGATCAAAGTCGGACCTTTTTTTTTGTCGGATATTGTGAGCCCAGCCTTAAGCTGGGTCAACACTTGTCCAACAAACAGACTGACATTGTGAGCACAAGTCGCATGAGGTCACCAAATCAGCGTTTCCCTATGAGCCCTCTTAACTGGTTCAACACAAGTCGGTCTGACTTTGAAAAGGGTTCCTGTACTACTTTGGTCCTACTTCAGCCCATTGAATATCATTGAAGTAGGATCAAAGTCGGATCCTTGTTCTAACCATCCAACTTGTGACATCCGACTTGGTGATTACAGCAGCAGTAAAAGGAATTTATCTCACACTGGGATTGTTTTGATTGGTGAAAGGACAAGTCACTATCTCAAAGTCGGAGCAAAATCTTATCTTATTCATTCAAGTGGATGGAAGTAGGACCAAAGTAGGACTGATGTTGCAGGGCAAAGTAGGATCAAAAGTGTGACCGTTTTTGTGTCGGATAGTGTGAACCCAGCCTTAGGGATGATCCTCAAGATAATCTCACACAAAACAGTGGATTTTTTTTTTTTTAGGGGTTCTTCCAGTAGACCAAAGAAAAGTAAAAAGAAAGTCAAAAGGCGAGGAACTAAAGGAGGAAAGCAACAAAAAAGAAGAGGAGCCTTTGTTAAAGAAAGTCATGACACTATTAAGATTTTGAATTTATCCTCACAATCTCTCATACCATATAGACACTTGTTATTACAAAAAGGGTTAAATGTATCTCCCATATATTATCAAAATTCTTTTTATTTTTTTTAAAGATTTGAATAAATTTACTAGAAAGCTGACTATCAAAAGGTTTTACAACATCCAATCCCTTTCAAAAACTACTGCAATAGAAGATGGTTGTATAGATAAAACTGAAAACATGTCTAACCTGGTAGTGGTTCTGACCCTGAGGTATCTTCAAAGCCTACAAATTTTAAACAAGCTTTTCGGGCAAACCAATGTTAGTGATCCTGAAAATCTAGTAGATTGCAAACTGCCAGTTCAATCCACTCATTTTAAACCAAAATCCACTTTTTAACCGTCCCATGTTAAAGGTTCCTTCATTGAGACATTCTGTGAGTTATCTTACAGCAAATTATTAACATTATAGGATAGCCCATAAAAAACAGCAACTGAAAACAAAGAACGTAAAGCCTGGTACACACTGCAGTTTTTTTTTCGTGCAAACCCTTAGGACTCACAGATCAGTGCAGCCTCATCAGTGCCTCCTGATCAGCGCCCACCAGTGCCGCCTCAAAAACCCAGCTGTGATTAAATACAACCAAAAGAAAGCTCTATTTGTGTGACAAATATGCTAAAAATTTCATTTGGATACAGTTTAGCATGACCGCGCAATTGTTGTTCCAAGTGTGACAGCACTGAAAGCTGAAAATTTGCCTGGTCAGGAAGGGGGTTTATGTGCCCAGTAAGCAAGTGGTTAATAAAGGTGAACAAAAAACCTGGTAGACCAGAAAGACCATTTATAACATTTTATGGAGAGCCACACTAATTGGCTCTCACAGTATAATCTATTTTTTTTACAACCCCTGGTTTAAGCCTTACCATCCTACATTAGAGACTCTGCATTTGATAGAGACCCTGAAACAGTATATATATGGGGAAAATAGATACATTTGGTTGTCTCTCTAGAATAGATATTAATTCGTATATACGTATACTTCTATCCCCACAAAAATGGCCAAAGAACATTGGAATACATATTTCCTGATTCTGTGTTAAATCACACATTTCGTCCAATTCATTTTATATTCCATTCACTTTTGTTTGAACCACAATTTCTTTATCTTCAAATCCGTGGAACAGTTATGGGTGCGAGTTTGCTAATTTAATAATGGAGTTTTGGGAGCAAACACACATGTGGAAACACAATCCGTTTGCTGCCCATATATTTTTTTTTGTTGTTACATTGATGGTGTTATACTAATTTAGAACCATTCGTCAATTATTGTAATACCAACCCTATGGGCCTTTCTGCTACTTATGTATAACATGCTAAGACACTAGTACACTAAACCTGTATCACAGATGCAGATTATATAGCCCAAGGCAGGGTACTTTTAAATACATTTGTTAAGGGGTATGACAAAAAAGAATTTGAAAGTTTATTTTCTTTTTCATACATCACGGGACACAGAGCAGGTTATATAATCATTAACTACTGGGTTATACGCCACCTATAGGTAATGGACACTGGTGGTCCCAACTGGGGGCACTTCCGTTTTTTCGCCAGTGTCTTGAAGGTGGATGGTCACTTCTACAGCTCTATGGAGCTTCTATGCTGGTTCCCACACAGGTTCTTTTAGAATCAGGGACAGCCTTCATATCGGATCCATTTCAAACAGCTATTAAAGCTAAGATAAATGGTACCTGGGCCTCGCTAAGAAGACAGAAGTATATTGCGAGGTTTTGCCTGTAATGCGACCACATGTAGAGCTGGACTCTGTGTACATGGCATTCCAAAACCAAGGTACTCCTGGAGGGTGGACCCTCATACTATAGGGTACCTGGTCCTTGAAGGTCCTTAAGACAAAGCCCGCTGTGTTGAGTGAAGGCTGGGCCTGTGATCTCCTCCAGGCCCTGCAATGGGAATGGTGAGTAATCTCTAATGGGATAATGTTGCTGAACCCAGCTGGCTTACTCCAAACATAGGAAAGGTTTTGTTTAAATTTTCCATCCTTTTGCCTGCACTTCTTTTTTTCTCCTCACCAGAGGGCTCGGCTAGACAGGCCACAGTCATTCTTGGGTCTTGCCTGCAGTTCCTGTGAAGTTGCCACCAGGGGGAGCCTGCACCAGTACTAATCTGTCCTTTCACCATGTAAGTGAATGGACGGTCGCGGGAGCGCGCACACACCGATCAGTGTGCACGTGTGATCCCCACAGGAGTATCAGGAAGTTGCCAGAAGCAGTCATGGAGCTTCTGCAGCGTGAGGCGGTCGGTGGACAGTGCTGGGGAGCAGGCTAAAAATCCTCCTGGTGGCACGTGAGTCTGGGGGTGAGCAGCTGAGTCAGGCTGAGCAGGAAGCTGAGTTTGGAGGAGGTGGGCTAAGCAGTGCATGCACTAGCAGCCATGGCTTCCAAGAAGCACACTGAGAGCACCGCTTCCTGTAATAAGGCTAGAGGCACAGGTGTGTTAACCACATCCCCTGCTGAGGCTAGTCGGACCACTGTTGCCATTGCCCCTTAGAGGCCAGAAGCGACCGGGCAATCTGAGCCACTGCGGCTGTCTGGTATTGTAGCTGACCCCTCATCTGTTTCCTCACAGTTTGTTACAAAAGATGAGGGCGGAGCTTACGTGCTGACGTCACCACGCCTCATGTGAATCCCGCGAGGACGGGCGTTCTGTTTGTTTGCCGGCAAGTTTGTGATCTAATGCGAGTGTTTTACTACAAATTTGTGAGTACCCTGTTTTAAAGCTGATTTTAATAATAAATATCCCTACGGTATTATGCTATGTGGCTTCTATGTTTTTATATGGCATACGGTTTGGGAACCTGTTGAGGTTATGGTCCTCTCTATAACAACCGAGTCCTGCTTGATTGTTACGGAGCCCTGGTGATACAGGAGGATTGGTCTACCATCACCTATACCCTGCAGAGGGTTATATCTGCTAGCGCTTCTGACCCTTACTAGCGATACTGGGTCTCTCTCTCTGGTAAGAGTTTTCGCTTACCCCTTCTTCATCACTGGAGGTGTCTGCATGATTATTGGTGGTGGAGAACAAAAGTGAATTCTCTCTGGATCTTGGATGTTCTAATCTTCTAATCCTCCAATCACTGTTTATCTATTATTACCCTTTCTATCTATGAAGAGTTGGGACTATTATTATCACTTTTATGAAACATTCTTTGCATAATCAATATTGCTCTACACGTTTTTGCACAATATTTTGCACATATGTATGCACTTTATATTGTTTGTTATGCACATATATATTTTTTTCTGGTATTGATTTCCTCAATTATGATATTCTATGTACTGATGTATGCACTTTATAGGTTTTAGCGCAACAATTTTTTCTCTATTACTATTGATTATGGTGAAATATCGCACCTATTTATTGTTGCAGCTTTCTTCGTTTTTTTCTTGAGCGCGGTATTGATTGAGCCTTGTTTTGAAAAGATGACATGTTGGCAGCCTTGCTGGCCTTATAAACCAGGATTGCTGATATGATTGCTTCTACCACACAGGGTAAGAAGCGTGACAGGTCTCCTTCCCCTAACCCTCTGACTCTGGAGCGAGAATGGATTGAAGAGGAAGAGGCGGAAACTACAGGGGATCTGGCTGATTTTTTTGCAGACCCTTCTGCTTCAGAAATTCCTGAGTCCCCAAGGACACCTGCCTCTCAATCTCAGAGGCTGCTGATCCAGGCCCTTACACGTAAGGTACGTGCAGCATTCGGGTTACTTCCAGGGGTGTCCATGAAGCATCTCAGAGCTGTAGGCTCTAATTCGCTTCATTAAAGTGTGGCTTGTGGCGCAACACGTGCCGCCACAAGCCCTTAGAAAGGTAAATGAACATTTTGCCTTTCTAACTGGGAACCGCTCTCAGCCGATCAGGAAGCCCCGGTGTGTTACCGGTTTCCTGATTAATGGAGAAGACAGGAGATCCTATTGGACATCTACCTCGAAGGAGAAGGAGGATGTCGCCAGAGTACGGAGAGCAAGCTCTCCGTTTGCCGGACTCTGTACACTCCAGCACGTTCCCCGCTCGTCGGACTCTGTACACTGCCAGCCTGCTAAGAGATGGAGTAACTGCGGGACTTTGTCCTGACTTCAGGGGGGAGGGTCTGTCAGTGCCGCAAGCCCCTATCTGGGGCTCTGTATACTGCTATCTGGTGGCTCTGCATACTCCTATCTGGGGCTCTGTATACTCCTATCTGGGGCTCTGTATACTCCTATCTGGTGGCTCTGTATACTGCTATCTGGGGCTCTGTATACTCCTATCTGGGGCTCTGTATACTCCTATCTGGGGCTCTGTATATTCCTCTCTGGGGCTCTGTATACTCCTATCTGGGGCTCTGTATACCCCATATCTGGGGCTCTGTATACTCCTATCTGGGGCTCTATACTGCTATCTGGGGCTCTGTATACTGCTATCTGGGGCTCTGTATACTGCTATCTGGGGCTCTGTATACTGCCATCTGGGGCTCTATATAATCCTATCTGGTGGCTCTGTATACTGCTATCTGGGGCTCTGTATACTGCTATCTGGGGCTCTTTATAATCCTATCTGGGGCTCTATATACTGCTATCTGGTGGCTCTGTATACGGCTATCTGGTGGCTTATACCCCTATCTGGTGATGCTGTATACCCTCCTATCTGTGATGCTGTATGCCCTATCTGTTGATGCTGAACTGTATACTCCTGATACAATGGGTGGAAACTATAAGGGGTGGGGCTTATGAGAAGTGGGAGGGGTCAAAATGAAGGGCAGGGTCTGACGCCCCCACATCCTAAAATTTCACCAGCCGCCACTGCTACTCAAACCTATTCACGGTCCAGAAGCCAAACGGGGAGGTAAGGCCTATTCTAGATCTCAAAGCCCTAAACCAATTTCTAGTGGTAGGGCCGTTTCACATGGAGTCAATCCATTCAGCGATTACCTCGCTCCAGGAAGGATATTTTGTGGCATCAATAGACATCAAGGATGCATATTTGCATGTGCCAATTTTTGCTACCTCATCAGAGGTTTTTGCATTTTGCGATAGAAAAACGACATTACCAGTTTCTGGATCTGCCAGTCACAAAGATTCTGTCTCCAGTGCTGGGCCTTCTAAGGTCATGAAGGGTCCTGATAATGGGATATCTGGACGACTTCTTCCTCAGAGATCAATCTCAGTGCAGACTCGAGCAGAATGTGCCCCTAAAGTCCAGTTTCTGGAAAGCTTGGGTTGGGTCATAAATATAAGAAAATCCTTACTAAACCCAGTTCAGTCTCAGCCCAATTCAGGCCTACAGCTAGATACAGTCCAGGCAAGGGTGCTCTTACTGCTGAGAAGGATCAGCGACCTCAAAGCTCTGGTACACCAGGTAAGGGCGATGAGACACCCTTCAATTCACCTCTGTATTAGGCTGCTAGGGAAGATGGTAGCCTATTTTGAGGGAGTTCCCTATGCACAATTTCACTCCAGGGCGCTTCAGTGCAATATCCGGGCAGAGTGGAACGGACAGTTGCAGACTCTGGATTCCTGCATGTCCTTAATGGCCAGGGCTTGATGGAGTCTCGTCTGGTGGTTAGTAAACCAGAATCTGTCTCGGGCCAGATATTTTCTTCCTGTATCTTGGAAGTTTGTGTCAACAGATGCCAGTCTTACATGCTGGGGAGCAGTCATGGAGGACTCCATGGTCCAGGGGAGATGGTCCTTGGTGGAGCAGAGATTACCCACGGCGGTGGCTTGTGTCAACCATTGGGGTGGCACCAAGAGTTAGTTGGCACACAGGGAAGTTTGCCTACTACTTTTTTGGGCAGAGAATCACGTACCAAGACTCTCTGCAGGTCACATCCCAGGGGTGGAAATTTGGAAGGCGGACTTTCTCAGCCACCAACAGATACATGCGGGAGAGTGGTCGCTGTATTCCAAAGTGTTTCGGGAAATTTGCCTGCGCCTGGGGGACACCAGAGGTGGTTCTACTGGCATCCTGATTTAACATCCAAGTCCAGCAGTTTATTTCCCGAGCAGGGGCTCCTCTGGTTATAGGAGTGGGTGCTCTGGTGATTCCATGGGCCCAGATCTCCTTGATTTATGCTTTTCCCCCAATCACTCTTCCACCACATTTCTTGCACAAAATTCGGAAGGAGGCGGCGACAGTTATCCTAGTGGCGCCAGAATGGATAGATAGTGAGGTTAAGGGCGGACGGGGCTTGGCAGCTTCCGGTCTGACCCGATCTACTCTTTCAGGGTCCTATATTCCACCCGAATTTACATGCGCTAATTTTGAAGGCATGGCTATTGAAGCCACGGTATTGAGAGATCGCGGAGTTCAGGCCCTGTGTTGTCTATAATGGTAAACGCTAGGAAGCTAGTCTCCAGGAAGATTTATCACAGGGTCTGAAAGGCTTACATTGCATGGTGTGAGGCCAGGGAATGGCATCCCCGTAAGTGTGTGTTTGGTAGGATACTAGTCTTTCTTCAAGCAGAAGTAGACTTGAAGCTGGCTTTCAGAGGCCTTTGGCTTCTCACGCCTTGTTCAGGACTTTTCTTCTAGGGGTAACTCATCTGTTACCACCTGTTAGATTCCTCTCTGTCCATGGGATTTGAATTTTATTCTGTCAGTGCTGCAGGAGCAGCCTTTTTAACCTATTAGGGAGATTCCCTTGGTTCTTGTGACTAGGAAACTAGTCTTTCTTTTTGCCATCCCCTCAGCCAGAAGGGTTTTGGAGTTGGCAGCTCTTGTAAAGAGCCATATGTGAGATTGCACCAGGATAAGGTAATGCTGCAGCCTCTTCCATCCTTCCTACCAAAGGTGGTGTTGGCTTTTCATCTCAATCAAAATATTATTTTGCCTTCCTTTTATTTGCAACCCTTTTCACCGGAAGAGAGACGATTGCACTCCCTGGATGTGGTACGTGCTGTTAAGATCCATCTGAAGAGATCTGCAGACATCAGGAAGACTGATGCCTCCTTTTTCCTGAAGGCCCTAGGAAGGGTCAGGCAGCATCCAAGGCAGCTATTTCGCTGTGGATTTGCCAGCTGATTAATCAAGCTTATGGTTTAAGGGGAAGGCTCCCCCATTCAGAGTGAGAGCTCACTCCACCAGGAGAATAGGGACCTCCTGGGTTTTCTGCTACCAGACATCGGTGGCACAGATTTGTAAGGCTGCTACATGGTCCTCAGTATGTACATCCACAAGATTCTATCAAGTGAATATTATTATTATTATACAGGATTTATATAGCGCCGACAGTTTGCACAGCGCTTTACAATATTAGGGCAGACACTACAATTACAATACAATTGAATACAGGAGGAATCAGAGGGCCCTACTCGTTAGAGCTTACAATCTAGAAGATTAGAGCAATGGAGGATTCTGCTTTTGGCCACAGCATATTAAGGGCTGTGGTTTAATTAGAGTGTGTCTCCAGCCCCTCAGGTTATATTGCTCTGGAACTTCCCAGTAGTTAATGATTATATAACCTGCTCTGTGTCCCGTGATGTATAAAAAAGAAAATTGGATTTTTTTAACAGCTTACCTGTAAATCCATTTCTTTGAGTACATCACGGGACACAGAGGCCCCTCCCCTCTCTTTGTGGAGTTCATTGCTTGCTACAAAACTGAAGTGCTCCCAGTTGGGAGGAGTTATATAGGGGCAGGACTTCCTGTCTGATTTGAATTACCAGTGTCCATTCACCTATAGGTGGCGTATAACCCAGTAGTTAATTATTATATAACCTGCTCTGTGTCCCATTATGTACTCAGCCAGCCAGTACACAGGTATTAAAGACCAGCACAGACCAGCACACAGGTATTGCAGCCAGCCAGTACACAGATATTACAGCCCAGCACACAGGTATTACAGCCCAGCACACAGGTATTACAGCCCAGCACACAGGTATAGCCCAGCACACAGGTATTACAGCCCAGCACACAGGTATTGCAGCCAGCCAGTACATATGTATTGCAGCCAGCCAGTACACAGGTATTGCAGCCCAGTACACAGGAATTGCAGCCAGCCAGTACACAGGTATTCCAGCCAGTACACAGGTATTGCAGCCAGCCAGTACACAGGTATTGCAGCCCAGCACACAGGTATTGCAGCCAGGCAGTACACGGGTATTGCAGCCAGCCAGTACATGGGTATTGCAGCCAGCCAGTACACGGGTATTGCAGCCAGCCCAGCACACAGGTATTACAGCCCAGTAACACAGGTATTACAACCCAGTAACACAAGTATTACAGCCCAGCACACAGGTATTACAGCCAGCCAGTACACATGTATTACAGCCCAGTATACAGGTATTGCATCCCAGCACACAGGTATTACAGTCAGCCAGTACACAGGTATTACAGCTCAGTACACCGATATTACAGCCCAGCACACAGGTATTACAGCCCACTGCCCAGCACATATTTACACAGCAGTACCTCAGGGAACTTGTGCAACCACACTCTCTCTCTGTCGGCGACTCGGTGGGAATCATAGGCATGTGTGCAGTCCCAGCATGTCTGCCAGTCCCACCCCCGCTCTTGACCAATCAGTCACTGGCTGGAGGACAGTGACTGAGGCCAGAGCCAATCCGTGTATAGATGTGCGCCTGACTGGCGCACATCTATGCACTATAATGACTAACCAATGGGCTTTGGGAATTTCTGTCAGCTGACAGCAAACCTCCCAAAAAAAGCGAGATAGCCCATATACCGGCGGTCTATATTTTTTTTTGAGAAAGCGGGGGAATCAGCGAGGGGGATGGGGGGCGGCGCACTAGCGCCCTCTATGGAGGAGCTGCCGGTAAATTTACATTATAAAAACTGCTACAGAATATTAAAAATATAATAATTGGTTAATTATGTGTGTGGTTACTAAGATGACACATGATAAAAAGTGTCTTGGATGCCAAATAGCCCCCAATCAAATCTTCAATGCAACATGATCTGCCTGAATGATATGGCATTTGATCATAGGCCTGCATATGTGGCGTTCCATCTGTCCAAGCACTTGAAGTAAATACAAACAGCAGTCACCAGGGGGCATTAAAACCCATGCATTTATTTTCAAACAAGCAGAAAACAGACAAAATGATAGAAGTTTAGTGCAAGTACATCAGATCCATGAA
Organism: Glandirana rugosa; assembly: GCA_018402905.1. Lineage (NCBI taxonomy): Eukaryota > Metazoa > Chordata > Amphibia > Anura > Ranidae > Glandirana > Glandirana rugosa. The sequence goes on along the minus strand of BLSH010259830.1, from coordinate 799,754 downwards.
TACACAAAAAGCACCTACCTTGCGAGTTAAGGTGTAAGCTAAATGCATATGTGAACAGTGATTGTTACAGAGCTAATGATCTATATATTCATATCCAGTTCCAGTCCAGGCCAATTCTGACATTCCTCTCCTATATGTATAAAGCAGCATTTATTTTAATAGAAAACCACTTAGAACCCCTAACATTATTTTTTTTTTTTGGGTAGCATTAAGCAGTGGCCCTAAAGAATATAATGGTGGGTATTTTTATGTCACACAATATTTGCATGGCGGTTTTTCATTCGCAATTTGTTTTGGAAAAAATACACTTTAATGAATTTTAATGCGCAACAATGCAATATAACACACACGTTTTGGTAAAATATAAAAGATGATGTTACGCTGAGCAAATAGATACCAAACATGTCATCCTTTAAAATGACATATGTCTGTGGAACGGCACTAAACTATGGTACCTAAAAATCACCATAGGTGATGCTTTAAAAGCCTTTACAGGTTACCAGTTTAGCACTCCACAGGAGGTCTGACACAAGAATTATTGCACTCACTCTGACATCATGGCGATACCTCACAGGTGTGGTGCGATCGCCATTTACATATACGTGTGGGCATGGGCGTCCGCAGAACTTTTTTCGGGGGGGGGCATCCTTTTATGTTCACCCATGCTCCACCCCTTTCGACAATGTCATGAATGGGAGGGGCTTAGCCGCGACTCGTAATTATTTATTTTTAAGGGGGAAATGGCAGACTTTATTCCAGGCATGTGCTATGTACAGGGTGCAGATTCCAGGCGTGTGCTATGTACAGGGTGCAGATTCCAGGCGTGTGCTATGCCAGTATGCATACCCAATCCCCCCCCCACAGAGCTCTCTTCCCCCCCACAGAAGAGAGTTGTCTATAACTCACAGTGGCAGGTCAGGCTCCTGTTGATACACGCTGCAGGGTTGAGTGGCTGTGGATAACCCACCTTGCCCCCTCCTCTGTCTGTATACGCAGAGCTGGGAGAGCAGGAAGGGTTTTGTGTGTGCTGACTCCGGATGCTAGACTGCCGGCTGCCATCCACAGTGTAATCTACCTTCCTGTGCCAGGTGCTGGTACATGGAGAGTGTTCCAGCGCCCAGCACCTGCTCACACTCTGTGCGCTGCACTCGGGTGATTAGGGTGTGTGTGCCTGGACACAACCGTGCACACACCTATGGTGGACACCTTGCGATCCCTGATTCCAGGGGGGGGCACTTGCCCCCCCCCTTGCCCCTACCTGCGGACGCCCATGCGTGTGGGACCAACGCATGCTTTTGCCTTTGTGTGTGGGCACGGGGGCGCTTTACTTTTTATTTTTTAATTATTTATTGACCGGACAATACCGGTCACTTCGTCGTCTAATCCAGCTAGACACAGATTACTTGGAGTCTAGGGAGGTATTTTTCCTGGACAGTTCCGGGTACGATAGTGTTTCCTACAACAAGTACCATACACTATCGTTATTGCAACTAGTTTTAAAAAAAAACTTCCATGTCACATTTGTTTTATTTATTAATTTTTTATTTTTCATTTCGCGGGGGCACGGGTGTGTGTTTCCGTTTTCGTACGCAACCAGGGTGTGCGTACCCGCAGGCGTCCATCCCCGTTCCCCCCC
>BLSH010259830.1:780891-793558 GCA_018402905.1 Glandirana rugosa | reverse complement strand
CCCCCGTCACTTCCCCAATTGACACAAGGGACCCACACAAGATTGACACCCCCCCTACCCGACCAGCCCTGTATTGTCTAGATTGACTAGGGTCACTGTCCCTAGTCATCTAGACAGTACAGGGTAAGCGTCTTGCCTCTTGGCGGCACAAATGTAGCCGCCAAGGGGCAAGACTCCGACGATGTTCACTGGGTGCCCGTGCGGGTGCGTCGTACGCCGCCCGCGCTCTCGCGTGGCGGCGTCCGACGCTCACGCGCGCCTCTCGCGCGTGCTCCGTCCTGTAAGTATCTGCAGGAGGGCCTTAAAGTCTCGGCGCGACATCGGTAGAAATCACTGGGATCAGTTAGATCTGTTATGTCCCGACCAGCCCATCCCCCCCACAGTTAGAACACACCCAGGGAACACAGTTAACCCCTTCACTGCCCCCTGCAGGTTAACCCCCTCGACTGTCAATGACATTTATACAGTAATCAGTGGACATTTAAATTTCTGATCGCTGTATAAATGTCATTGGTCCCAAAAACGTCCGACATGTCCGCTGCAATATCGCAGTCCTGATAAAAATCGCAGATCGCCGCCATTACTAGTAAAAAAAAATAGTAAAAACGCCATAAATCTATTCCCATAGTTTGTAGACGCAATTCAAAATATCAAAATATGCCGATTGCGATTTTTTTTTTTACCAAAAATATGTAGAAGAATATATATTGGCCAAAACTGATGAATAATTTTCTTTTTTATATTTTTTTTGGATATTTATTATAGCAAAAAAGTAAAATATATTGTTCTTTTTTCAAAATCATCGCTCTTTGTTTATAGAGCAAAAAATAAAAACCGCAGAGGTGATCAAATACCACCAAAAGAAAGCTCTATTTGTGGGGAAAAAAAATGATAAAAATTTTGTTTGGGTACAACGCCGCACGACTGCACAATTGTCATTCAAAATGCGACAGCGCTGAAAGCCTAAAATTAGTCTAGGCAGGAGGGGGGTTTAAGTGCCCAGTAAGGAAGTGGTTAAAGGCACAGGAGCACTGGAAACCCAGCAAATAACACAATGCAGCAAAGGTGTCCAGTGTGCCCCCCCCCCCCCAAAAAACCAAGCGGCATATTATCCTCGCCCTGAAATAGGTTCACCCTACTGTGCTCTAACACACCGTGCTCACATGGAGGAGCTGCCGCTGCTCCACCTGTCATTTAAATTCAACTCTCCCCCCCCCCCCCCCCAACAAGATCCCCTTTGGCTGCTGCTGGAGCAGAAGATCGGTGTCAGGGATGTACAGGTGTTACATACATCCCCGTGCAGGCAGTCCCATTGATGTCAATTGGAAAGCAGTGGCTACACAGACACAACCGCAGCTCTCGATTTGACATCCATATGGGAGCGGGTGCATGTCCCTAAACTCACACTGTGCATTCGAGGCCGTACATTCACATCTGTCAGGTAGGAAGCAACAACTCTAGTATTTGCAGTGGCCAAGCAGTGTAGGGCTGGCTGTAAGAGGGATTACTTTGGCGCAGTTAGCGGTGTAGCCAATGGCCCCCTTAGGGGTGGCTGGTTGTTGTGGTTCACCTGATCAAACTGCCCTCAATCACACTTGTCCGCACATCCGGAGACACAGAACAGGCTGGTACTTTGTTTTGTTTTTATTTTATTAGGGGATTTGAACTTGGATAGGGTAGAGATGATTATGGGATGCCCAAGAATTGAACAGTTCTTTACATGGGACCTCTATATACACCTCCGTATATACACTTCTCCATCTTCCTCCAGCACTGACACTTGCTGCATGTTACACTCCTTGTTTCTTACTCCTGCACAACACTTGCTCAGCACAGGTTAGACCTGAAAGGATATTTATCAGGCCTCCTATAAGGGGCGCTTGGGCGCCGCCTCCCCGCCGCTGAGAAGGAAAAAAAAAAAATCAGCCCGTCCCCCCTGCAGGAGGCGCCGGTGTATTGACTTTTCATTTTTTTTCTTTTCTTTTCCTCTGCCCCTTGCTGTCAGCTGACAGAAGTAGTGAGCCGATTGGTCAGTCATTAAAGTCTATGTGTGTGCGCTGAACACGCAGGCGCACACACATAGTCAGGCTGCCTCCTGAGCTATCAGAGCCAATGACTCTCTGTCATTGGATGCTGTTGGTGGGGGCGGGACTACGGCGGACGTGCTGCCTGCGTGATTACTCAAGCAGGCACAGCACTCTGCTTTGACTTCTGAGCACACTGTCAGCATGCTCTTCGCAATCACTGCCGCTGCATATTGTCAGCCCACTCTCCGCATGCCGATCTCTGCAACACTGCCAGCCTGCCTATTAGATGAGGTAAGTGCAGGACTTGTCCCGACCTCAGGGGGGGCGGGGGGCCTGGTGACTGTATACCCTATCTGGGACTCTGTATACTACTATCTGGGACTCTGTATGCTGCTACCTGGGACCCTATATAACTGCTACCTGGGGCTCTGTATACTGCTACCTGGGACCCTGTATACTGCTACCTGGGGCTCTGTATACTGCTACCTGGGGTTCTGTATACTGCTACCTGGAGTCTGTATACTGCTACCTGGGGCTCTGTATACCTTATCTGGGACCCAGGGTATGTTGCTCACCAACATCCTGACACTTGTAGTTCCACACTGGAGATCTCTCCCAAATAGTGCTCTCTTCCAGACTGGGGGCTCCCCTGGACCGCGACAGCCCACACTACTCCATCTCCAGACTTCTACCCGAACTTTTCCCCCCAGATTGGGCTGACCCTGGGTATTTAAGGAGGCCTGCCCCCTGCCAGTCCAGATTGGGGATTTGTCAGGGCTCCTTAGAACACCCCAAATGGCTACACTTCCTCTCCCACCTCTCTTTCCAGAATACTCCAGAAGCCCTGGAAAGAAGTGGGAGGTTCTGATGATACCATCTGTGAATCGCCCAGCCTAACCTGAGCCACTCCCAGCCCAGAATCAAAACAATCAGGCCTGCACAAAGTCAGGCCTGATTACATTTTGCCTCACCTAGCAAAAATCTACACTATTCATCTACCTAGCGTGGAGGGAACTATACCAGCTTGAACATGTTTTGCAATATGTGTGAACTAAAAATCCCTGTTTTTCATTGCATAGTTTACTGGAAAGGGTATATAGCTGTGTGCAGAGGGATCATCCAGAATTTGTCATGCAGCCCCTGCATCCCAATTAACATGAATGAGACTGCCAGAACGGGGATGCACAGAACACCTGTGCATCACTGTGCGCATTAAAGTGTAGCAGGCAGCTGGTTATCTTACCTGCAGTATCAGAAGACACTCTGCAACATTGTTGCAGTGAGACTGCTTCCCTCTAGTGCCGATGTAGCATCATTTTTTTTGAAACCCTACACAAATGGAGAGTGACGTCGGCATGTTGCTATATCCGCACTCGTCTGCACTAAGGATACAGAAAGAAAGCGGCAAGCGGACATATTTTACACCCACTGGAGTTTTTCATTTCACACATATTTTTAACAGTAAACGGAGCTTACATACTAAAATGGAGGATATATAAATCCATCTCACTGTTTTGATGTTACATTTTAAAAGCAGTGGTGTTCTGTGACATTTCCTAAGCTGTCACATTAGGAGGGTTGCCGTTGCTTTTAAAATTGAACATGAAAATAGTGTCACTTATTTCTATATACTGTATTTTAGTATGTAAGCTCCGTTTACTGTTAAAAATTGTAAATTTAAAAACTCTGCTGGGTGTAAAAAGATGTCCGCTCTTTGCCTTCTCTCTGTATCCTTAGTGCGGACGAGTACGGGTATAGCAAGATGTCGGCGACGGAACGTCACATCCGGTTTCCATTGTGTGGGGTTTCAAAAAACGATGCTACACCAGGCCAGCTAAGATTCTGTGTCATCACATCCTGCCAGCAAAGTGTTTACCACCAGGGAGCAAAGTATACAGGGAATTGTAGTCCCAGGGCTCAAGTGGAACATTCATTTGAACTGCTGGGGAACTACAACTACCAGTCCACTGGGAGTAAAGAACAGTTGCTGGGAGAGGCTATAAAAAGGCTTGTCTAGGCCTAGATCTCCCTCTTGGGACACCGGCCTGGATCTGCGAGCAGGGGCTCTATGTTGGAGAGTGCTGAGGCTGAGTTGCAGTCTGCACGACAAGAGGTACAAAGTGGACTTAGGGGCGAGGTGCTGCATCCCAGGTCTGTCCACCGTATTGTTCCAGGTATCCACAGCTGGTCGGGGGCATCCAATCTGAGAAAGGGGGAGCCCAGGTGCATATCCAGACGCACCTGCAACAACGGTGTGAAGCGTTCCATTGTGAGGTAACCAGTCAGGCACTAGAAGAGCCTGCCTGTTCTGGGACGTTTGTTTGGGGCTTGATCGCAGGATTTGGTGAGAGGGCATTTGCCCATTTGCAGGAAACAAGACACTGCACACAGATTTGTATGTTGTATGGACACTGTATACAGACATTGTTCTTAGTCACCTTGCTGACACCTGTAGTGCTACAGGACATAAGGCCATTTAGATACAGACACACTGTATACAGACACCATTGTCCTTTCAACCTGCTGAGGAAGATCTTGCATTCTTTACAGTGATAATCTGGGCCAATTGTGGTGTTTGGCCCTGTTATTCAGGAGTTTAAGTGCACCAACGAGAGTGGCTAGCTGAAGAATCCAAAGCCTCATCTTCTTTCCAAGAGACTAAAGTTATTGGTGCCATACGGTCATGCACACACATGTTCAGGGCTCTGTATATGTAGTGGGTGTGTGCGGGATAGTATCTGGGAAGTTAAACCACTAAATGTAGAACTGAGTACAGTGTGTGTAGTTGGGCCTGTGGTGTCAGGGGACAAAAGAGAAAGGTCTGACATAAACAGGGTCAGTCTTCTGCTCTCCTTATGCCTGGACTCATAGATCCAAATTTGAGTAGAGGTAACCAATATAATATATATATAAAGTGTCATATTGTGATTTATTTGCCATTTAAGTGTGCCTCTGCTCTTGGGGACATTCTGGGGTTTGGAATCCCCTGAAAGCAGCCTGAATACAGTATTGAGCTATATTTCTCTTAATCTCAGTTATTGCTCTCCAGTTGAATATATATACTGTTACTGTCTGTTACTTTTCCACCGAAATATTGTAGTAAAAACAATTTCTGTGTTTTATCATAACGTGTGTGTGTGTGTTTCTCATTGGTCATTGCATTAACACAATTGCCAGGTGTGTCAAGAGGGGCAGAGACTGCTATTGAGTTTGAGAGGCAGAGTTTTAGATCCTATGCCACCTCTTCCCTCTCGCAAATTTCATCCTTGCCACTAGGTGTCTTCTCTGGTTTCATTATGGACCACGCACGCGCCACCCAGTGGGTGGACTCCACCATATGGCGCTATGCGCATCTGTCTCCTTGATGTTTTGCCCCATCTGCGCAGGAGCAAGCTTCCACAGAGACACACCCGTCGGTGGTGGGCCGACGCGTGACGTCATCCCGCCCCTGTGGGCGGGGCGACGCCGCGCACAGACATCCCGGAGGAACGTCCTGGCACCTCGTCCCTGTAGCAATTAGCCTAAACAGGACCAGGTGGCTGGCACTCCGCCCCTAAGTCAGGATTGGCTCCCTTTTAGGATATATGACAGGTGAAGTAAATGTGCTTTATCCAACTCACCTCACACTATGAGACGCACGCTTATATGGGCTCTACAGGTATGACTTTACAGGCTCATTTAGTCTGTCTGTTTTTAAGCTTATGCACATACTTTTGATAGCGGCTACTTTTCTCTCAGGGCGATATCGCTCCAGCACTTTACTGTGCTGATCTCCTAGCTACCTATTTACCTCTACTTCAAACTCACAAGTATGGCTTTGCAGGCTCCCTTTGCCCATCTGTCCTTCAGCCTATACATTTACTTTTGATAGTGGTTACCTCTCTGTCAGGGTGATACTGTCTCAGTCCCCCTACCTGTGCTGATCTCTTAACTACCTCTTTACCCCTACTTCAAATTTATAGATTTACATGCCCTTGTATATTCTGTTGATGCAACATTTATTATATTTTTTAGCCGTAGTCTCTCCCACTACAACTGACCACTGGCAGAGCCACCAGGCGCTCCTTGTGGTCAGTGTGCGCCCCTCTCCCTGTCCGTTTTGAACCTGCCACGCACCCTATGTGTTGGAGGTCGGCTGAACTATCACTCATTGTGTGATTTTTCCACCGTGAGGTTGGACCCTTTTACATCTGCATTGCTTCAGAACACATGTGAGTGCAACATATATCCCTGTTGAGATGATATTCCTTATATGATATATGGCATTATGTACTATATGTTAATACTGTATATTCTATTTTTAGACGGAAATATCTTACCCATACCCTAAATATATTGTGCCCTGATGAAGGATATGACTCCGAAACATGTCGGGACCACTATATGTCTGGCCTCTTTAGTACCACTTTAATGTGGCTACAAATTTATACAGTTCATTTATATGAGTATTGCAGGTACTGTATATTGTGATCTGTGCAACGGATTGTATTGTAATATATATTTTCTACTTTTGAACATATACAACTTCTTATAACATTTATATAATAAAGATATCATTTTTTTCTACCTCTCTTTGTACTATTCTGCCTATAAAGTCCAAGGGGGTTAATTTGAGGACACATATATTGTGTTAATCCTCTGTAGTTTTGCAGTTTATATGGACGTTGGCAGCAAATTCCTCCCTTATCTGGATCCCGCACCCCACTTTTTCTAATATAATATATATAAAGTGTCATATTGTGATTTATTTGCCATTTAAGTGTGCCTCTGCTCTTGGGGACATTCTCAGGTTTGGAATCCCCTGAAAGCAGCCTGAATACAGTATTGAGCTATATTTCTCTAATCTGAGTTATTGTTCTTTAGTTGTACTTTTTTTTTTTTAGTTTAGTACTTTTACTGTTTGTTACTTTTCCAAAGAAATATTGCAGTAAAAACAATTTCTGTGTTTTATCATAAGGCATGTGTGTTTCTCATTGGTCATTGCACTAACACAATTGCCAGGTGTGTCAAGAGGGGCAGAGACTGCTATTGGGGTTGAGAGGCAGAGTACGCAACAACATACATAAGCGGCTCCTGCGGGGGTGGCGATACACATGGGGCATAGTCCGGGATCACCTGTTCACCCGTGATCCCGGACTATCACCGGGGGACTGTGCTTTGTTCCACCAGTTGAGGAATTAAACTTTGGGAAAGACTTATGTGCTCTGCCTTTGCTATTCATTGTTACAGTAACAAGTGCCGTTGTCCATAGCAACCAGTGGGAACTGCATTCAAGTTCAACTTTGCTGCTGCCTGCTCACCCAGTTGCCCCAACCGTGGCTGGGACAGACACTTGTGCTAAAAACCTGCAACTCAGGAGCTGTTTTACCATGCGCTGTCACCCGTGGGAACCACAGTGGTGATTGCGCCCATGGATTACAAATACATCCAGCTATCTGCTAATGCTGGATGCCTTGAGTTGGTTTACAAACATGTCCAGCAATGCTGGGCATCTTGAACTTTTGCTTCAAAATCCTGCTTTGAACAGTAACGTGTGCCTGAAAGTGTCTACTGTTGCCCGCGGTGATCGGGGTAAGCCTGCGGGCGGGATTGTGCTAAAAGTGTTCCCTTCAGTAAGGCATGGGTTACAAACCTTCTTGTTGCTACCAGCAACCACTGGGGAGGTCAGTGGTCATCTGCTTCTAGTCTTCTAGTTGCTTGGGCACAGTCGGTGCCAACTACATGCCTGGACAAGTCTTGCTAGTTACAGTGTGCCTGCAAACTTTAGTTCGTCTAACAAGGGGTTACAGCAGCACATCCAGGGAAGAGCCTGCCTATCAGTCCTGCACATGCCAGTCTGTCTGGAAGCGAGGGGGCAGTGCCATGCCCTGGAGGAGACTCAGCATTCCCTGCTAGCAGAAGACACCATGAGGCAAAGGAGTAAGATGGCGGAGAGTGGTCGCATACTCCCAGCACTGACCTGGTTGCCTGAATTGCAGGAGCGGAAAGGGAGAACCCTGACGTGTGTCCCTCTGGAGCAGAGCTCACCACCTGTTAGCAGAAGATTGGCCAGATCCCTGTATCCTGTGTTCCTGACCGTTTTTGGACTTTCTGGGCAGTTTGCGCGCGCCTATGCGCGTTCGCGCGCGCCCCGGAAACAGCGCCAAACAGGGTATTTAAGCTTCCTGCACCTGTCAGCAGGTGCTGTCTGTTCTACAGCGTCTGAGTACCTGTGAGCATCAGCTCTGTACCTGTGACCTGTTCCTGTGTGTATTCCTGTTTTCCTGATCCGATCTGGCTTGCTCTGACCCGCTGATTATCTGCCTGCACCCACCCCGGCTATCCACGACCATCTGATTGTCTGACCCCTCTGTACTTCTGCTGTCAGTCTGTTAACGAACCTTTGCTTTGACTTTGACCTCTCTCTTGCCTGATCCCTTGTACCGCACCGCCCAACAGTTACCGACCCAGCCTGCACGACCATCCTTCTATCTGCACGACCAACTGGCACTTCACACTACCACCAGTGACCATCAAGCCCTCTTGCCATCCCGCACTCTGGGACTTTCTGTTTACACTACCAGGGGTCCCCGAATCGGGTGTGTAAGAGCGGTTGTTCCCTGCATAAGACACACTCCACCACCAGGACAGTGACACCACCACATCCCAGTAGACTAAAGAATAGAGAGAAATGGCCCCTAAGGGGATTTTTACAGGTGGGTGCTTGGACAAGTAATGCTCAAGTATTGTAAAATATACTAAATTTATTGGTATACAGTAAATGTTCTGGCATTGGAATAAATGTAAAAAACATATAACACGTCATTGCAATAATTAATACAAATCCGCAAAGGAGGATTTCAAGTGAAGAGCCAACTCGCGGTTGTAGTAGTTCCCAATGTGTTTCAAAAAAAGGGCTTGTGCTATATCTTCTTCAGGGGAAATAGTGTATTGCAGACAGTCATGTTTCTAGAAAGACAAGTTATATATTATTCAAGAGTATAAAACAGTCAAAGAGTACACGTCATATGAATATTCAACAAGTGACATTTATACAAGTAATCTGAATATGTAGTTTAGTGGCATACAGAGAATAAAATATATGTGCCTATTAATTGCAGGAGCGGACACTGGTCGACACAGGTGTCCAGTTGGAGCATCGTGGGGGATTCGCCATCGGATTGATCGAGGGGACAGAGCGGCTGTGCCTGTTGTGTCCAGAGTGCCAGATACCGACTGTGGTGGTTTGTGCCTGGATCTGGTACAGTCATTGTGGAGAACTGCTCACCTGGCTTGCATCCAGCCAGCAGGAGCCACAATACTATGATGTGGACCTGCATTCAGGACTTTGTAAAGTGCAGCCACGGAACGGGCCTGTAGTCATCTCCGAAAGGCGGAGTGGAGTCTGAGCCTGGTGACTCCCCTGCGAACATCAGTGACATGAGGGAAGAGGAGTCTGCCGTGGGCCCCTGGTCGGGACCTGGTAACTGTAAGTACTGCCCAGCAGGAACTAGTTAAAGTCCCTGAAATGCCGGCCACCTCTGTGTCAGTAGCCATCTCTCTCTGGAAGGAGCCAGTGCTGGAGGGTGCGCCTTCAGGTGAGCCAGAGGAGGAATGTGAGGACAAGGCCATAGATTGGGGTTCTCCCAGACTGCAAGCTGACTTTGGGTCCATGGAGAGTTTAGTAGAATGGTCATCTCCTGATAGCAGCTCGGAGGAGGAATGGGAGATAGGAGGTTCCCAGGTCCTGGAAGTTCAGTCAGAGGGAGGAGGCCCAGAAACACAGCAGGAACCCCCATCAGTCACAGACAACTTTTCGTCCAAAGGCCTTCCACCACCCGGACCAGAGCAGCTGAATACAGGCATGGGCGCAGAGGTCCCCTGATGCTTGTGTCCTGCCTGGAAAAAGAAAACCAAGGGAGCTGCCCCGATTTTCCCTGTTTCAGCGGGAAGTGTAGGGTTGCTCTGGAGTGGGGTCTGGACTTTCCTTATGTCCTTCCTGAAACCATGGACATCATTGAGAACTCACGGGGAGAGTGGGAGGATGACCTGGTTTGGGAGGCTTTGAGGACATTTGGAAAGAAAGGCGGCTGGGGAGATCTATCCACCAGGACCGAGTGATGGTTGCCAGGGTGGGGCGGCCTAAGAAAAGTCACTCTGTCTCCATCAGGGAGGAAGGAGGCGGCAGGAAGAGATTGCCCGACCCGTACTTTTATGCTTGAGGGGGACTGTTGGAGGTACAGCCATCTGTGAGGAACTATGAATCAAACTGAGACAGAAGTGCAGTAAAAACCACTCTTTTTAATAACATGGTAAAATAGTACAAACAGAGCAAATGTAGACAAAACATAGCCAGAGTGTGGTAACCAGAGCAGGTGGTTGGAACAAGCCAGTGAAACAGGAATCCAGAGATCAGTGTAGTAGAGGCAGCAAACAGGATCAGGAATCAGAAGGGAAGTCAGCCAGGCAAAGTCTTTAATCAAGAAATCAGCATAGTCAGAGGCAGCAAACAGGATCAGGAACCAGAAGAGAAGTCAGCCAAGCAAAGTCTTTAACAGGAAAACACAACAGAGAGTATCCCGATATGTTGACCAGGCGAAGGCACAGGAGATCTGATCCAGGCAGTTTAAATAGCCAGCAGGCTAGCTGACAAGCAGGAAATCAAGACTAGGTGAGTCACTGTGGAATGAAGAGTACTGGCAAGTGACTGACAGAGGAGCAACTAGAGCTCTGAGAAGGGAGGGCTGAGCCCAGCCCTGACAGTACCCCCTCCTCAATGACCCCTCTCCCTCAGAGGACCACCAGGTGTGAGGGGAAAAAGTCTATGGAAAGCACGGAGGAGGACAGGAGCATGTACGTCCGAGGATAAGACCCAAGAGCGCTCCTCCAGACCGTACCCTTTCCAATGAACCAGCAGGTACTGTATGTGCCCAGGGAACCTACGGGAATCAATGATAGATTATATTTCATATTCCTCATGGTTCTCAACCTGAACTGGGTGAGGACATGGTACCGAGGTGGTGAAGCAGTTGCGAAATACATGAGAAATACGCATATTAGAAGGAAGGTCTAAAGCGTAAGCCACTGGCTTGAACCTACGAAGAGTATGGAAATTACCAATAAACCATGGTGTCAGTTTCAGTGAGGGAACACAGAGTCAGAGGTTGCTAGATGACAGCCAGACCTTCTCCCCAACTTGGTAGGAAGGCGCAGGTAGGCGGTCAGTATGGAGTCTGTACCTATCATTGGCACATTGCAAGGACTCTTGGAACTGTATCAAAGTGGAACGAAGACCACGGAGATGCCGGACCCAGGAAAGAGATCTGACCAGTTGTTATGATGGTCAGAAATGTAGCAACGTAAAAACTGTTCCAAGGATTGGTTGGCTCGTTCTGCGGCCCCATTGGACTGCGGGTGATATGCAGAAGAGAAGAAAAGCTGAATTCCCATCTGTGCACAAAAGGCTCGCCAAAACCTGGACACAAACTGGCTACCCCTGTCCGAGATGATAACCTTGGGTAGTCCATGTAAGCGAAAGATCTCCCGAGCAAAAATGGATGCAAGTTCTTTGGATGTGGGCAACTTCTTAAGTGGAATACATGTGACATTTTTGAGAACTGGTTAACCACCATAAGGATAACTGTGTTGCCCTGAGAGTTGGGTAACTCCACAATAAAATCCATAGACAGGTGGGTCCAAGGCCTCTCTCCATTGGGTATGGGTTGTAGGAGGCCCACCAGAAGGTGTTGCGGTGTCTTACTCTGAGTACACATGGAACAAGCTGAAGGAGGCTACATCAGCACAGAGACAAGGTCACCAGAATTGTTGGGAAATAGCCCAAATAAGTTGATTCTTCCCTGGATGGCCAGCAGCCTTGGGAGGATGGTAAATCTGGAGCACAGCAGTGCGGAGACTCTCAGGGACAAAGCAGCAGTCACGAGGTTTCTCAGGAGGAGAATGGATCTGAGCGGCAAGAATTCTGTCACCCAAAGGTGAAGTGGGACTGGTACAAACCATAGCCAGAATACGATCGGGAGGTATCATCGGAACAGGAACCGACTCCATCTTGGAAGCAAGCAGAGGAAAACTGTTGCGACAATGCATCAGCCCTTACATTCTATGTAATGTAATTGACGCTTGACAAGAAAAGAGCCCATCGCGCCCTTCTGGGAGAGAGGCGTTTAGCAAGAAGCAAGAATGTGAGATTCTTTTGGTCAGTCAGAATGAGAACCGGTACAGTGGTACCTTCAAGGAGATGCCCCCATTCTTAACCAGTTCCCTACCGACGTATAGTAAAATGACGTCGGCAGGGACTGGCCGTCGATCCGGGAGGACGTCATATGACGTCCTCCACTTCTTGCCGCTACTGCGGGCCCCCAGGGGCCCGCACAGCGGCGATCGCGGATCGCTCGTCTGCCGGGGGGTTGTGTCCCCCCCAGATCGGGGTAAAGAGCCAATAAAATTGGCTCTTTACCCCGTGACCGGCTGTGTCCAATCACAGCCGGTCACAAACGAGCCTCACGTGCACGCCGCTCGTGCGCGCCCCTGGGGGCGCGCAGCGCGGCGATCGGAGCTGAGGCTTGTCCCTCGGACAAAGCCCAGCTCCGATCCGTGTAAAGAGCCAATAGATTTGGCTCTTTACCACATGACCGGCTGTCCAT
>BLSH010259830.1:726914-739699 GCA_018402905.1 Glandirana rugosa | reverse complement strand
AGGGTACTTATGTAAACTGATTGAAAAATATTAAGAACATAGACCTTAGATAATGCTAGTCTCACATTCCATGAATGCATTTGTGCCTCTCATAGTATATCAATCAACTCATAAAAGTCATTACACAGTGTCCATAAAAGATGCCATACAGAGTTTCATAAAAGTTTACATACAAAATTCATAAAAAGGCATAAAACCACCTAAAAAACCTCTACTGGTCTTTTAAATGAGAAGTCGATATGTGTCATAGGTTCAGATTTCTAGACCTTTTGTACTAGTAAAATGTTTGAGGAAGCATAGTAAACAGTTGGTAGGAGATATAAAATATTATGTGTATAAAAAATATAGTGTGTTCTCATTTAAAAGACCAGTAGAGGTTTTTTAGGTGGTTTTATGCCTTTTTATGAATTTTGTATGTAAACTTTTATGAAACTCTGTATGGCATCTTTTATGGACACTGTGTAATGACTTTTATGAGTTGATTGATATACTACTCTATGAGAGGCACAAATGCATTTATGGCTCACACTCACACTAAGGGTTAAACCCTAGAATGGTATTTCGAACTTTTACACTCCCAGTTTACTATGCTTCCCTCAGTTTTTTAGCAGTCGTGGAATGTGAGACTAGCATTATCTAAGGTCTATGTTCTTAATATTTTTCAATCAGTTTACATAAGTACCCTGTACCCCTCCCCACACAAGGCGGATCTCTCAGTTGTCTATGCTTCCTTTATGGTCTTTTATGGATACTGCGTAATGACTTTCATGATTTTATAGAGACATATATATTATTTTATCTTTTGAGTGATATGCTGCTCTATGAGAGGCACAAATGCTTTTATGGCTCACACCCACACTAAGGGTTAACCCCTAGAATGGTACTTCGAACTTTTATACTCCCAGTTTACTATGCTTCCCTCAGTTCTAGAGCAGTCATAGACTGTAAGACTAGCATCATCCAAGGTCTATATATTTTTAATATTTTTAATTAGTTTATGGAAGTACACTACACCCCTCCCCACACACGGTGGACCTTTTAGTTGTCTATGCTTCACGGGTTCCAATGGGAAATGAAAGGTTTCCCATTTCTTACGGACCCCCCCCCCCTTGCTCTCTTAAGCTTACCCTGAAGTTTGATTTGTATCAGGGGGGCTTCCCAGCGGGGAATATGCCCTGAGTACACAAATACCCTTTAGAAATAGGAAAATTTTTATTTTTTACTTTACACCTATTCAGGATTGGAAACTATCAGGCACACTTTAGGAGTTAATCCAACTCATCCTCGCTCCCTCGCAGATTGCACTGATTCATGCGGGAGGTAATGTCCCAGCCTGCTCAAACATATGATTGAGATAGACCCCGCCCACGGTTTTTCAGATATAAGTCAACTCATAGCTCAGCTAGGCACACCTTTGAAAACGTCCTACGACGAAACGCGTCAGTTGACCACCTAGCCGAGCAACCATTGGTCCATACGTCACTTCCGGTCCCGGGTAGCGTGCTGAGGCTGATTGTTTCCACACTGCAGGACGATAGATAGGCACTCGACCCCTGCAGGGGTAGTGCCCTCTGGTAAGGAGGGGAACATTGGGGGAGCACGCGTGAATCACATCCTTTCTCCCATATCAAGGATTCCAAATATAGAAGGTCAATGGACTGTCACTTTTGAGCACTCTGCACTTTAACTGTATATAGAACTGGTTATAAACTGATACTTGCTAAGAACTGGATAAGGATTGGAAAAAGTCTGGCTATATCATATATAACAAAAGGATTCTGTCACTGTGAATTTTTTCATTTGGACTATTAACACAATTGACTTTGACCTTCTGGGAATACCAGCACATGCACATTAGCACATTACTTTGCACATCTGAATATTTTATGTTTTTTTATTAATATGGTTTTCAAAAATTTTTTTAATGATTTACGTTAGAATTTGTGGTTTATTTATATGAATTATCATTTGGGGCTTTTTGCAATATAAGTTAACCCACATAAAAGAGGAACTTCAACACGGCAATCTGAAGCACTACCTATAGAAATATACATTGCCACAAGAGCACGTTTTCACTTCACATGCAAACACAGGATAAAGACACTGTCCACAATAGAGGCATATTGTGGAATTAGAACATCATACTAGTGTATTGCACGGATATTTAAGGTTTTCTTTACCCACTTTGTACCCAAAGCTCAGGCAGCGCCACACCCATACTTAACAAATCACTATACTAATCCCACCCACGGGAGGGAATTCTGGAGGGCAGCAGCTGAGCAACTCCAATCCTAAGCGCGATACACCTACTCTCACACTTAGTTTACCCCAAATATTTGGCCTCTTCTTATCCAATGGTACACTTTTTTGGATTAGCCATGAACCCAGGTTCCCTATGGAGTATAGAACGACTTGCACTTTTGGCAAATGTGAGGCCCAATCTGTACTGTGGATAATCGTCCAAGTAGGCTGCAGCATACTTCTGATGGGGCCTCAGAATTTTGTCCATTTTCCTTTGGAATGTGGCTGGTGCATTTTGTAATCCAAACGGCATTCTTCTATATTGGAATGCCCCTTCTGGTGTTACAAATGCCGTTTTCTCCTTTTCTGACTCAGCTAGGGGAATCTGCCAATACCCCTTGGTCAGATCAAGGGTCATCATATATCGGGCTGTTCCCAGCCGGTCAATCAGTTCATCTATGCGTGGCATGGGGTAGGTGTCAAATTTTGTAACTTTATTCAACTGCCGGAAATCGTTCCAAAAGCGCCAGCCCCCATCGGGTTTGGGCACTAAAATGATCAGGCTGGACCAGTCACTCTGGGACTCTTCTATCACACCTAATTCAAGCATTCATTGAACTTCCCCACGTATTGCCTCCCGCCGGGCGTCCGGTATTCAATAGGGTTTTAGTTTCCCTCTTTCCCCTGCCAGGGTGATAATGTCATGGTCTACCCCAGATGTTTGTCCCGGCAGCTCAGAGAACACCTCTCTGTTGCGGAGCACAAACACTTTCACCTCCTGTTTTTAGGGTTTCGATAGGGTGACTGCTATTCCAACCTCAGGAATTAAGCAATCAGACTGAGTCTGCGACACCAAGGTTTCTGCAACTAGGGATTCCCTATCCGTCCAGGCTTTTAACAGATTAATGTGGTAGATCTGTTCTGGCTTTCGCCACCCTGGTTGTCTGACCCTGTAGTTCACCTCATTCACTTTTTCAATTATTTCGTATGGACCCTGCCATTTGGCCAGAAATTTGCTTTCGGCCGTAGGGACAAGTACCAACACCCTATCCCCCGGTAAAAAAGTACGGGTCTTTGCCTTGCGGTTATACACCCTTTGCTGTGCTAACTGCACTTGGGCCAAGTGTTCTTTGAATATTGGCATTACCTGTGCAATTCTGTCTTGCATCAGGGCAACATGCTCAATCACACTCCGGTGGGGAGAACTCCCACTTTCCCAAGTTTCCTTGGCGATATCTAACAGCCCTCTTGGGTGTCTCCCATAGAGTAATTCGAAGGGCGAGAACCCGGTAGAGGATTGTGGTACTTCCCGAATAGCAAACATCAAGTAGGGTATTAAACAGTCCCAATCCTTTCCATCTCGATCCACCACCTTTTTTAACATTTGTTTTAGGGTTCTGTTGAACCTTTCAACCAACCCATCTGTTTGAGGGTGATACACGGATGTCCATAATTGGGTCACTTTGAACAACTTGCATAACTCTTTCATTACCCTGGACATAAATGGGGTACCCTGGTCTGTAAGCAATTCCTTACAAATATCCACACGGCTGAAGACCAAAAATAGCTCTTTGGCTATCGTCTTGGCGGAGGTATTCCTAAGAGGGATCGTTTCGGGATAGCGGGTGGCATAGTCCATTATGACCAAAATGTTCTGATGCCCCCTAGGAGACTTCAGTATCGGACCTACCAAATCCATTGCGATCCTCTCAAAGGGAACCTCAATGATGGGGAGAGGTACCAGTGGGTTACGGAAATGTGACAAAGGTGCCGACTTCTGACACACCGGGCAGGAGGAACAATCATTTTCTATTTCTTTCATGACCCCAGGCCAATAGAACCTCTGCAATACTTTCTCTCTGGTTTTCTCCACCCCCAAATGACCTCCCAAAATGTGCCCATGGGCTAATTCCAATATCAACTTCCTATAGGGTTTGGGTACCACAAGTTGCTCAATGGTTTCAGCTGCCTTTTGAGCAACCCGATACAACAGATCCCTTTCCACCATAAAGTATGGGTAACCGCAAGACTGAACTGGGTTCACTAATTCACCATCTATCTTTACCACATTTTCCTGCGCCTTTAACAGGGTGGGGTCTTTTGCCTGTTCTGTGTCAAAATTTTTCCTGTGAACCTCTAAATCAGAGAACTCCACAGACGCCATGTTTTCATCTGGAGATGTTGGTTCCTCTCCAGTTTCCCGAGTGCCAACACTGACAAGGGAAAATCTGGAGAGGTCTCACCATTCTCAGAGGATACCTGGGATTCCTCTTCCTGGCCTCTAGGGGCATCTGTGGGGGGTTCAGGACCATCCCAGAGTTCCCAGAATTTTGGAAAATCCCTCCCCACAATGGCATCATGTGGTAAGTGAGGCACCAACCCCACCTGATGAGTTATGTTACCTTTGGGGGTCTCAAAAACCACTTTAGCCACAGGATACTCTCTGGTGTCCCCATGTACACAAATAACAGCCACCTTGTTATTCCCAGAGACCTCTGTAGTAAGTAATTCAGCTGTGATCAATGTCACCAGAC
Organism: Glandirana rugosa; assembly: GCA_018402905.1. Taxonomy (NCBI): domain Eukaryota; kingdom Metazoa; phylum Chordata; class Amphibia; order Anura; family Ranidae; genus Glandirana; species Glandirana rugosa. The sequence continues at coordinate 734,924 of BLSH010259830.1, read as the reverse complement.
TACCTGAATCTAGAAACACAACAACATTTTTACCATTAATACACATTTTGCATAAATGTTTATCAGTTCCCCGAGTGGCAGTGCATGCAACTGTTGCAAACAGCGACTGGCGTCTGTCTCTTAGACACATTCCATAGGCTCATCCACAACTGGACAATTGGCTGCAATATGTCCCTCTTGCCGGCAACGATAACAAATAAACTTTTTCGCTGCTTCCTGCGACTTTGACTGCGGTCGCCATACATTATGCAAACTTCTCGCCCTCTCACTCTCTCCACCCTTACCCCTTGGAGTCATCTTACCCGCCGCTGGGGATGGTCTGGTCTTAGGGTGGAAAGTCTGTGAGTCCCTGGGAGAGTCGGTCAGGTTCTCTGTAGCCAAGTACCTCTCTACCAGATCCACAAGCTTGTCAGCCGTGTCCGGGTTTCCATGGTTTACCCACCTTTGGATAGCAGCAGGTAGAAATATCAGGAACCGATCCATTACCACACGCTCCACAATCTTTGGTGCTGTCAGAGTTTCAAGTTGCAGCCCCTTTCTGCCCAGGTGAATGAGATCATACATTTGCGACCTGGGGGGGTTTTCAAGTTGGAAAGTCCAATTATGCACACGCTGAGCCCAGACAGCCAGGGTGACACCCAGCCGTGCCAATATTTCTGTTTTTAGCACAACATAGTCTTTTGCTTGGTCCGGCACAAAGTCATAATATGCTTTCTGAGATTCCCTAGCTAATAGAGGAGCCACCAATCCAGCCCACTGTTCCATAGGCCACTTTTCTCTCTCAGCAGCCCTTTCAAATGTTGTCAAGAACACTTCAGGATCATCCTCTCCAGTCATTTTTGGCAGTAAACGGCTCACACAAAATGATGACGTATTAATCGAACCCCTTGCCTCACTGGTCTGCGGACGCTGTTGTGTTATGACATCTATTTGCTGTTCGAGTCTCTGCTCTTGCTTCTGCAACAGATCAATTAAGCGAGCCTAAGATTGCTGCTGAGCTTGTTGCTGATTAGCGCTTGCTTGTTGTAGACTAGCATTAGTTTGTTGCTGATTAGCATTCATTTGTTGTTGGTTAGCATTTGCTACAGCAAGCTGTCTCAGTAACTCTTCCATGCTGGTCTTTCAAAAAAAAACTGCCCCTGGCTTCCTCCACCAACTGTAAGGGGGTTAGCTCGGCAGTGGGTGTGTGTGACCCCCTGGAAGGGTTCACTACACAAAATAGGCACAGCAAGACAGCAGTTGCAAGTGAAAACAAAAAAGGTGGTTTATACATAAGTAGAAAAACAGCAAAAACAAAAAAAAAAACAAACAACAAAATAAATCCTTGGCCACTGACTACACAATAGGTTTCCCTGTCTGTCAGCTAAGTGCAGCCTACTGCTGTACCCAGCTCCTATCCCTCTGCAGGACACTCAGCCACACAGGCCTTACCGTGTATAGGATGTGTGTTACACTCCCCAGTCTATGGTCGCAGAAGCTGGTTCCAGGGTGGAGCACTCACCTATGCCTGCTGGGAGTTCTTGTAGAGGCCTTAATGAGCCTGCTCACCTCAGCTGGGCTCATTACTCCAGCAAGACTCCCAGCACTCCCCTTAGCGGTAGCCATCCGCATAGAGTATGAACCTGGGGCACATATATCTACCATTCTGAACGCACCCAGGTGATTTTACCTGCCGGCTGTCACAATATATATATATATACACACATGCATGTAGAGGCGTCAGCATTTGACAATTGAATGATGACCCTTTGCAGTTTGCATATCAGCCAAGACTGGGGGTTGGGGATGCTATCATTTTCATGCTAAATCGCAAGTATGCACACCTGGATAAGTCAGCAAGCACTGTGAGGGTCATGTTTTTTTACTTCTCCAGTGCTTTTGATACTATCAGGCCAGATCAGCTTGGATGAGAAGCTAGCAGTAATACAGGTTGATGTTTCCCTTGTGTCATGAATTGTAGATTACCTGACAGAAAGACCGCAGTATGTGCATTTGAAAGAGTGTGTGTCAGATAGGGTGATCAGCAATATTGGGGTTCCACAGGGGACAGTTCTCATTCCCTTTCTTTTAACTGTCTGTACAGATTTCAGATACCAGACAGAGTCTTGCCATCTTCAAAAGTTTTCTGATGACTCTGCGGTAGTGGGATGCATCAGGGATGGAGAAGAGTATAGGACTGTGGTGGAGAACTTTGTCACACGGTGTGAGGATAATCATTTGTATCTAAATGTGACAAAGGAGCTGGTTGTGGATTTAAGAAAGAGGAAGCCACCAGTGACCCCAATCTCCATCCGAGGAGTGGATGTGGAGGTAGTAGAGAGTTACAAGTATCTGGGGGTGCACATAGATAATAAGCTTGACTGGAGCAAGAACACTGAGGTGCTCTATAGGAAAGGCCAGAGCCGCCCCTACTTTTTGAGGAGACTGAGTCCTTTAACAACTGCCAGACGATTCTGAAGATGTTTTATGGATCTATGGTGGCCAGCGCTCTCCTGTATGCAGTGGCATGCTGGGGAAGCAGGCTTAGAGTGTTCGACACCAACAGACTCAACAAACTGATTCACAAGGCCAGTGATGTTGTTGGATTGCAATTGGAGTCTTTTACAGCAGTGTTGGAGAAGAGAATGTTGTTCCAGTTACGTTCAATTTTGGAAACTCCTCCCACCCACTCCACAATACACTGGTCTGTCTGCGGCGTACCATCAGTGACAGATTGTTACAACCGAGTTATATAATTCTTCTCTGTGAGGGCTGGGGGTGAAGATTTAAAGTAGAACTATAGGCAAAACTTTTTTTTCCATTTTGGATACAGTAAGAGATAAAAGCTCATAACCTCTGTCAGATTTTTTTTTTTGCCATTTGTGTTCTGTTGCGGAGATTTCCCTTCACTTCCTGTCCTACAGCCAAACAGGAAGTGAGAGGAAATCCCTGCTATTTAAGGGAATTCCTTGGGGAACCCCAGGTCACCAAAACTAGTTTGCCCATTGGAAGATATCCACTCTATTACTTTTCTGGGGACAACTCAAAATTTGGGATTTTCCTTTACTTTCACTTTCAATGATAATAGCAAACAGGATAAATAGAGAGGAATGATCTCCCTAATGGGGGCACAGACAGCAATAATAACAACTGACAAGCATTCTAATCACTCTACATTCTATCCAAAGCTAAAAAAAAGTTTTGCCTTTAGTTATGCTTTAACTCTGGTTTATGGTAATGATTTTGTATTGTTTTTATAGTATGTTGGTATTGTGTTGGTTATTATTTGGGGTGGTGTTAGAGAAAGTGATGTATTATTTGCATTTGGTAGTTTGATTGTCTGTTATTTTAACCTGTGTTATTTATTCTATGTTGTATTTTAATTGTATGGATATTTTATTTGTAGTGTAGTTTTAATTTGTTTTATTTGGTGCTAATGGCTATTATTGGTAATTTTCTTGTGTTTTTGTATCTTGTTCAGTTTACTGTTGTGATCTTGTGTTATCTTTGTTAAGCGTGTCTGTGTCACAACAATTTCCCAATTTCCCTTTGGGATTAATTAAGTATTCTGCATTCTGTGTATGAGATGTTGCTTAGTGTAGGGAAAGGCAGGGTAATTGCAACTTGAAAAGTCAAAAGTAACTGTCAAGAGCTCCCTTTTTTAGCATTTATTGGCACATAGCCTACAAGTGGGACATCTGTGGAGAAAATAGTGACAGTTCAGAGCTCTTCCACTACTGTATGTAAATTTAATTGTATACGTAGTTGTAAGTTTTAGTTAAAAGTAAAAAGGACTAAATTAAAAAAATAAAAAGAATAACAAACCCCTTGGAAAAGCGCATAACCTTGGATCACGTTTTAGAGGGGCAGTAGAGACTGCCGCAAGTGTGAATAGGCCCCAACAGTGTATACTTTTTTGGCATCAGGACAAATGCCAGTGAATATAAAAACCACAGCTATGCTTTTAAGCCAATAAAAATGGGTTCTAAGGGGTGGTTGTAGACATTAGAGGGACATCTCAAATACATGCAGCTGGCTGTGCACACATGACTATCCTTGCATTTGATTACCTCACAAACATACAAGTTGGCAGTGGGTGAACTTCCATGTCTTTGACCACTTAGAGGGAACAGTGATCCCTACAGGTGATGGCTAACTCGGGAAAATAGTGATCTGTTGTAAAATCTATCCTGGCTGACCAGTTGGTTCCTCAGCAGGGGAAAACCTAGAGATATACAAATGTTCCCCAAACCAAACAGTTATTAGGTCAACGGGCAAACATTACACTTATAGGTACCTTTAGACTTCAAGAATCTGCATGTTTTTGGGGAGCAGACAATTTCAGATTATGAAATCAGTTTGAAAATATAATTGGAGATGAATTTGGACAGTTTTGGTATTTTGAAAGTAAAAATGTATGTCAAGCAAAAACTATTTTTGGTTTGGTTAGAGTGGGAAAAGATTAGAACTTCTGTCAGGTTTTATTGCTATCCTCCCTGGCCTGTGTTAGGCTAGGTTTACACTTATGCGGGTCGGGAATCAGTGCATACTCGCACTGGTTCCTGACCTGTAGACAAAATTAAAGGGCTGCTATGCCCAAACAAACACACCCACACAACACGCAGTGGTGTGAGCCTAGATGTAGAGAGATTTGCCCTTGCTTCCTGCCTGGCTGACAATATTTTACCAGAGAAGAATGGGTGGGGATTCTTCAATGGTAACACAAACACAAATCAAAATATTTTCTTCAGTAGAGTAGGGGAAGCAGTGGTGGCTGGTGCGTCATATTTTGGGGGGGGGGGCAAAAATGACCGCCACCCCCCTGGTTGGTTGGTCAATCTCCCCCTGTCATTTAATCAACCCACCAGCCCCGCAGTTACCCCATCTAGGTCACGGGCAGCACTTCTTCCTCATCGGCTTCACCCTGCGTCTCCTCCTCCTCAGCTTCACGGCGGCTTCCTCTACATCTTCTCCTCCTCCTCAGCGGCAAATATGATCACTTCTCCTCTCGCTTAATCGGGTCTCAGGACCAGCTTCCTGATTGGCCGGGAGGAGAATCAGGAAGACAATAGCGAATATTAATTTGTTGCACTCTGAGCCCACCCTTTTTTTAAGCCAAAAAAAAAAAAACCCATTGAAATCCATTCTTCCAGTGCCCTGCATGTAGTTTAGGGCCCAGACGCATGTATTAGGGGGGCAGAGCTGAGGGGAAGTCTAGGACCCCTGTCAGCATTGTATTGCTTTCTGGAAGCCTGATGTAGATTCTCCCTCACTTCCTCTCTAGTGAAACCATTGTCAGCAGGATAAACAGACCTAATATCTATCTATTTAGGGCTTGTTCACCCCATACATGCATGAAAACTGATGGGAACTGATGGGAAAACTGTGCAGATTTCACTTGCAGAGTCATGAGTTTACATCTGTTTTCATGTGTTTCAGTGAGTTTTTATGCACGTTGACATCAGTTTTCATGCGCTTCATGTGCCCTGTTCACCCCAATGGTGATGTCAGCTTTTTCCGTGCAGAAAACTGCATACACATTGCAGATTCCTGTGCAGAAGAAATCTGCATGTGATACCAGTGTTGTGGTGTGAACAGGGCACATAGAGGACAATTGTTTTTTTGTGCCCTTGCAGAATGTGTGCAGAGGAACTGACCTCACTGCACCATGGTGTGAATGAGGCCTCTTGCAAAAAAACTAGAAAAAAATGTTTTTTTGGCTTAATAGACAATTTAAATCTAAAATGTATGTGGAAATCATGTGACAACAAATGATTTGTATAAGCAAAGTGGGTTGGAAGAAAAAATAGGAATTTTGACTTACCTATAAATCCCTTATCTTGGAGTACAGTACAGGACACAGATCTTGTATTCATGGACTATGGGGTATATGCAGCTACTTTTTTCCCCCAGGGTGCACCACAGTGGCAACTGGTGCTATATTTTTTTGGGGGGGCCACACCCCTCCGGCGGTCGGATGGATCACCTGCACCCCACCCTCCTCTCCGTCAGTCAGTCACCAGCCCCGCACTTAGCCCATCTAGGTCGCAGGCAGTGGCTTCATCCGGTGTCTCCTCCTCCTCGGCTTCCCCTTCATCTCTCCCTCCTCTACCTCTTCTCCTCCAATATGAACCCTTTTCATCTCAGCGAATCGGGTCTCAGGACCCGTGTCTCGCTTCCTGATTGGCTGAGAGGAGAATCAGGAAGACAATAGTGAATATTAATTTGCTATTGTCACACAACTGGGTGGGCTCAGTGCTCTGCACCCCAAGCCCACCTCTTTTTGAAACCAATTAGAGCCTCAGGCTCTAAATATGTGCTTCTAAAAAAAAATCCCATTGGAATCCATGTGTCTGGTGCCCTGCATGTAGATTAGGGGCCAGGCACATGGCTTAGGGGCCCCTGCACCCATATGGATGGGCCGCCACCACTGATGCACCAAATAATATGCCTACTCTGTGAGGATACACTTTTTTAGCAAGCAATAAGGAGTGATCAAAAACACTGAGGGGAGGAGTCTGTGTTCTGTACCGCACTTCAAGATAAGGAATTTACAGGTAAGTCAAACTTCCTATTATCTTAATTGTACAGTACAGGACACAGGACTTGTATTCTTAGACCATGGGACAGGCCCAAACAATAAACTGATGGGTGGGCAGCAACATGGCACACAGAACTGCCAAACCCACAAAAAGTTAGAAAACCCCCAAAAAACCTTAAGCAACACCAACAGCCCTGGTTGAATAGAGTCTGATAGGGAAAGGATAATCTCTGTCCCTATGGACATACATCTGACCCATCCATCAATGGTGGAGTGGGAGGCAGGATTCCCTTGACAGGGCAAAGAGGGAGTTAGTCTTGTGAATAGAGGCTGTGGCTTTTAGGGCAAACCTGACCATATCCTGGCAATGTAGGGCAACTTACTTCTGTCATGTTCTGGGGTAGGACAAGGGAAGGAAGAACTATGTCTTCACTGAGGTGGAAAAAAAGACCCCCTTAGGTAGGAAGGAAGGTTTTAGTCTCAAAACCACTGCGTAAAATTAAAAAGGGCTCCTTGCAGGAAAGAGCTACCAACTCAGAAACACATCTAACAGATATATTGGCTACCAGGAAGGCAATTTTATAAGTGAGGTCTTTCAATGGAATATCTCTTGTTGATTCAAAAGGAAGTCTCCGAAGTACCGAGAGCACCTGGTTGAGATCCCAAGGTGACACAGGGCGTCGTATTGTGGGATATATATGAGCAACTCCCTGAGAGTACATTGGGACTATCAGAATCAGGAATACCCCTACTCTTTAGTACATTCCAGATCAGTTATCGGTTAAACCTTTCCTTTCCAGATTGATTATGCACCAAGGGTAATCAATTTGGAAAAACTGCTAGATGGTGCAGGGTAGAGAGCAGTCAAATCTTGATAGATGGAGAAGAGAAAAAAAAATGGAATGGTTAAAAAAAAAAGAGGACAAAAGGTGCATCAACTAATGACACTAGCATAAAAAAATCCTCAAGGGGTGCATGCTAGGGGCGGCCCTAGCAAGATTTGGGCAGTGTCCAATCACCTGAAGGTATCTGCATACAGGGGCTGGATGGATTTTGACTAGTGTTGAGCGAACCCGGACTGTAACGTTCGGGTCCGTACCGAACTTTAGGGTGTCCGTGGCACGGACCCGGACCCGGACATTTCAAAAATCGTTCGGGTTCGGTCCGGGGTTCTGCTATTTTACTCCACGTGTTGAGAAGCTGCAGGGCAGCCAATCAACAAGCGTTTCACTGGTTTGCCCTTAAAAGCCATCACAGCCATGCCTACTAATGGCATGGCTGTGATTGGCCGGTGCATCATGTGACCCAGCCTCTTTATAAGCTGGAGTCACAGTGCTGCAGTCACATGCTCCTTGGGTTAGTATAGGGAAAGGTAGCTGACGGCGTGAGGGACAGATTTTAGCCATTTTAAGACCTGATCCTGCATCCTGAGATAGATTACTTAGATAGAGTCCTACGTCCTAGTCCAGAATTTTACCGAGTTTAGACAG
>BLSH010259830.1:650959-663497 GCA_018402905.1 Glandirana rugosa | reverse complement strand
ATTTGTCCACTCTATCACCCGTGAGATTATGTTTGCTATATAGTATTTTTTGATGTCCGGTATTGCTAGCCCTCCCCTATTTTTCCTTTTGCTTAATATTGAAAATTTTATCCTTGGTTTTTTATTTCTCCATATAAATTTGTCTATCAACTTCCTAATCACCTGGAAAAATTTTTGCGGTATTTCGATTGGTAGCATTTGAAATTTATATAGGATTTTTGGTTGTATTACCATTTTTATTGTATTAATTCTCCCGAACCAGGACAATGGTCTGTGGGTTAACTTGTTTAATTCATCTTTGATTTCATTGATCAGGGGTATGTGGTTCATTTGGTAGATTTTTTCTTTATTTGTTGCCAGAGTGATCCCCAGATATTTTAGTCCCTTTTTTTCCCATTTAAATGGAAAGCTTTTTTGGAGCTCTGCTCTTTCTTGTGTTCCTATGTTGATGCCTAATATCTCCGATTTATCTTTATTTATTTTAAAGCTTGATATTTCTCCAAATTTTTTCATAACTTCCATTACTTTAGGTATTGTTGTCTTGGGGGAGCTTATGTATAGTAACATGTCATCGGCGTATGCCGCAATCTTATGTTTCTCTCCTGCTACGCTAATCCCTCTTACCTCCTGCTCGTTCCTTATTACAGCCAATAATGGTTATAAATACAGTATGAACAACAAAGAGGACAGAGGGCACCCCTGTCGTGTACCGTTCTCCAATTCGAATCCCGGGGACATTTTCCCGTTCACTTTTATTCTTGCCTTTGGTCTTTTATACAGTGCCCTAATCCATTGTGTCATTCTCCTCCCCATTCCGATACTTTCTATGGTTTTGAACAGGAACCTCCAGTCTACCCTGTCGAAAGCCTTTTCGGCATCTATCGACAGGAGCAGACTGGGGCTCCCTTCCTTTTTTACTTTCTGTAACAACAAGAGGGTCCTAATTCCATTATCTTTCCCTTCCCTTCCTGGCACAAACCCTACCTGGTCTCCGTTGATTATTCCTTCTATTACTCTTTTTAATCTGGTGGCCAAAATTTTGGAAAACAGGTTGATGTCTGAATTAAGCAGCGAGATCGGCCTATAGCTTGAGCTTACTGTTTTGTCCTTCCCCTCCTTTGGGATCATTGCTATTGTTGCCCATAATGCCTCCTCTCTTACCTCCCATTTGTCTCCTATCCCATTCAAATATACTCTCAACTTGGGTATTAGAGTCTCCTTAAATTTTTTGTAGTAGAACACTGGGAACCCGTCGGGTCCCGGGCTTTTCCCTGGTGCGGAGTTTTTGATTGCTGTATCTATCTCCTCTGCTGTTATTGGTTTCTCTAGCCTTTGTACCTGTTCTGTTGTTATTTTAGGCAGGTTTGCTTCTTTTAGGAACTCCTCCATTTTAATTCCCCTTAGTCTTTCTTCTTTTTTGTTCTCTTTTGATTTTATTGTGTACAATGCTTTATAATATTTTTGAAATGCGTCCGCTATTTCTGTTGTTTTGTATACTATTTCCCCTGTTTTAGTTTGTATTTTTTCAATATAGTTTGAGGCTTTCTTTTTTTCCAATATCCTTGCTAGGTTCTTCCCAATTTTATTGCCTCCCATATATCTTTCCTTTTTTATTATATTAAATGTTTTCCTTGTTTCTAGCTCTATTTCCTTAAGTTCCTCTCTTTTTATGACCAGGGCTTGCAATATCCTTTGGGAGTTATCTTTCTTATGTTTTTGCTCTAGTTCGTGTATCTGTCTTACTATTTCTTTTGTTTTTTCACTCCTTTCTTGTTTTTCCCTCGCACCCATTTTAATCAGGATCCCCCGGATATATGCCTTGTGTGCCTCCCACAAGGTCGGCATTGGCACCTCTCCAGTGTCATTCAATTCAAAAAATTTGCTTATCTCCTCCTCCAGTTTCTCTTCATTAGCTTTCCCCCTCAGCAGTTCTTCATTTAACCTCCACTCCCCTCTTTCCTTCCTTTTGTCCCCCTCCATTATCATTGTCATACTGACCGGGGCATGATCCGACAGTGTGGTTATCTCTATGCTCGTTTTAGCTACTTGTTCCAATGTCCTGTGGTCCACCATTATGTAATCTATCCTTGAGTATGTCCCATGCACGAGGGAGTGGAACGTGTAATCTTTTTCCTTTGGGTGCCATGCCCTCCATATGTCTATCAATTGGCATCTAAACAGTTTTTCCTTTAATCTTTTCAGCTGCACGTTCCGGATCCCTCGCGCATGGGACGTACTATCCCATTCTGGATCCAGTGGTAGATTAAAATCACCTGCCATTATTACCTTCCCTCTTTTAAATTCCATCAGTTTGTCCAGTACCCTTATCAAAAATTCTGCCTGATTCCTGTTCGGGCTATATACATTCGCTAGCATCATTTCTACATTATCCATCTTCCCCCTCAAGAAGAGATATCTTCCCTCTGGGTCGGCGTCTCTCTCCTCAAGGGTGAACTGTATCCCCTTTCAGAATCCAATGGCCACCCCCTTGGCCCTACTTGTCGGCGAATCCCCCTGGTACCAAACTGGGAAGTCCCGTGAGTATATCCTAGTCCTTGTGTTCTGGGATATGTGTGTTTCTTGTAGGAAGGCTATTCCTATTCCATATCTTTTGATCTCTTGGAGTATTTTGTGTCTTTTCGTTGGTGTATTCATTCCCCGTGTAATATATGTTAGGAATTTGATTTCAGTCATTTGTCCCTTTTTGCTTCCTCCCTTTGCCACCTCTCACCTCCAGTACTTCTCTTTTGTCGGAACCTCTATTATCTACCCTCCTCCCCTTCCTCCCTCCCCCCCCTCTCCTCTTCGGGGTATTGAGGCTCGTCACTGCCCCTCTCTGGTAAACAAATCCTCTTTTCCAGGGGATTCGTTCCCGTTTACCCCTGGGGGTTGAGCTTCCCTTGTAACCCGGGCCGCTTGTATCCCCTTTGCTGGTGCATCTCCCATCTTCCTGCTTAACTCATGTTCTTGTTTCCTCTACCCCCAACCCCCTTTGTCTCAATTCCCCCCCTATGCTTTTTTCTTTTGTGTGTTCTTTTTTTCTACCCTCTGCCATCTTTGTTCTCCTTCGGCCCTTATCCCTCCCTGTTCCTCTCCCATCCACCCCTCTATCTCCGGCATCTGTATATCCAGTTTCCTACAGAAATCTTCTGTTTCCTCTGGGAATCTTAGTCTTGCGGATCTCCCCTCTTTTTTTCCTATGAGGCATGCCGGGAAACCCCAGGAGTAATTTATGTCCTGTCTTCTCATCTGTTCTGTTAATGGCTTCAGTTGTCTTCTTCTTGATCTGGTCTCCCTGGCCAAATCCGCATAAACTTTTACCTCTGTTACTCCATACTTTACCGGATTAGTTCTCTGCCATATTTGCTCCTTATCTTTGTATTTGTGAAATCTTACTATCACGTCTCGGGGTATGTCCTTCCCCAGCCCTGGGGGTTTCCTGATTCTATGCACTCGCTCTATCTCTATTTTTTCTCCCTCTCCTTTTCCTAGGACTGGACCGAATATTTTATCCATGACCTCCTGTAGATCTTCTTCTTGTTGCGCTTCTTTACAACTCTCTGGGATGTCTCTGATCCTTAGGTTCTTCCTTCTGTCTCGGTTTTCCTGATCTTCTATTTTGTATCTTATATTGCGCTGTTCAATCTGGAGTGAGTGTACTTGTTCTTTTAGCCTCCTTATCTCCTCCCCTTGTCTTTCCATTCTCTCCTCTGTTTCTTCCAACCTGTTGAGGACCTGTCCCAGGTCCGAGCGTAGACCCCCTAGTTCACCTTTCAGTGATCTCTCCAAATTCTGGAACATTTCGGCCATCTCAGACTTCGTTGGCATCGCTGTATTTGGGGGCTGCTCGTCTCCCAGGTCCTGCCCCTTGCTTGTCGGGCCAGCGCTCCCCGAGATCTCTGATCCCGTCGATTGTCTTTTTTGGGTTCCCTTATTTGCGGAGTCTTTTTGTTTACTCTTTGCTCCATATTGTTTTTCCGGGCTCTCCAGTCTGCTTTCCTGCACCATGTATTTTCTTATGGTGCTTGGACTCGCGCTGGCCCTGGGGGGGTTTGCCCCTACTCCTCTTGTTGGTTTCCCCCTCATTCTGTCTGGCCTGGGGGGTCACCTTCGGTCTATAATCTACTACGGGCTACTGGCTCTCTTGTTCGTTCTCTTATGTTCCCGGAGGGTGAGTTCTTCTCCTCTCCGCTGTCACGATATAGTGCCTTCGATTGTATAGCTAGGTCCTGTAGTAGAACCTTCCTGTGCAGGGCAAAGGGGGATGGGTGGGAGGTTGTCGGCAGGGCTCGTAGTTGTCCTTCTTCCCTGATTTGTCCTCCCAGGTGACAGGGTTTTTTTGTTTTTTTTTGGACCTGTCCTGCTCTGTGGTATTTTTTTTTTTTTTTGATTGTTAAGTATATGTCTTACTTCCTTCGTGGGGGGTCTTTTCCTTCTTGTTCCTAGAACTATGCGGGTCTGTGTGTATGGCCTTCCCCCCTCGTCGCACCTCCTCCTCTCCCCTCCTCACCCCTCCTTGGGTGTGTGGGGGATTTTGTCTATTGTCTTGTCCTTGCTGTTTATTACCAGGTCATACCCTGTTTCAGCCTCTGCTGCAATTTTTCGACGTAGAGCATACAGTGAGTACTACTGGCAGGTTTTTATTGTCATTTTTATCCCCGTTACAGGGACCCTTATTTTCCTTATCGCCTCTGCTCTCTACTGTCTCCACTTCATCCCCCACCTATCGCTCCTTGTGCTCCTCTTCACTTTCTGATAACGGGGAGATAGGTGTAGATGTGTTTGGGTGTAGTTGTCCCGGGAACTCGTTGCCGCGGCTTCTATGCTCCCGCCAGCTGTTCCTATGTCTTCCGGTCTCAGGGCACCGATCTCTCTAATGCACAGGCCTAGGCACGTTTTGAGCCGACATAGACCAGGCGATGCGGCCCATTAAACACACTATGTCCACAATATGTCCACAATATATCCACAGTATCCTCCTTGTCCACCCCAATCCCCTGTGTCACATATACATGGTCATTTAGGCATTTTAAGCTCCTCCGGTTGCTTCCTATGATCGGGTCCCGGAGGGTTCCTTCCACGGTGTCCTCCAGGGATGGCAGGGGCTTAGGGGAGATTTGGAGGGGGGTTGGGGGTCCGCGATGCTCGTCCTAGACGGTTCCTAGCGCGGGCGGCTTCCTCCACTCCTCGCCGCCTCCTCTCGCTCGCGCCATCGGACGTGCCTCCTTCCTCGGGTGCACCAGCTGGCGGCTCACGTTACGCCTGAGCTCCTCCCCCTGTAGTGCTCATCCCACACTTTGACCAATGCTGAAGGTTAATAGTGCGTCCGCTGACACTAATGCTGGGGGTTAATAGTGCGTCTGCTCACACCAATGCTGAGGGTTAATAATGCGTCTGCTGAGACCAGTGCTGGGAGTAATAGTGCGTCCGCTGACACTAATGCTGGGGGTGAATTATGCGTCCGCTGAGACCAGTGCTGGGAGTAATAGTGCGTCCGCTGACACTAATTCTGGGGGTTAATAGGGCGCCTGCTGACACCAATGCTGGGGGTTAATAATGCGTCTGCTGAGACCAGTGCTGGGAGTAATAGTGCGTCCGCTGACACTAATGCTGGGGGTTAATAGTGCGTCCGCTGACACTAATGCTGGGGGTGAATAATGCATCTGCTGAGACCAGTGCTGGGAGTAATAGTGCGTCTGCTGACACCGATGCTGGGGGTTAATAGTGCGTCTGCTGACACCAATGCTGGGGGTTAATAATGAGTCCGCTGACACCAGTGCTGAAGGTTAATAATGCGTCTGCTGAGACCGGTACTGGGGGTTAATAATGCATCTGGTGAAACCAGTGCTGGGAGTAATAGTGCATCCGCTGACACTAATGCTGGGGGTTAATAGTGCGTCTGCTGACACCAATGCTGGGGGTTAATAATGCGTCTGCTGAGACCAGTGCTGGGAGTAATAGTGCGTCCGCTGACACTAATGCTGGGGGTGAATAATGCGTCCGCTGAGACCAGTGCTGGGAGTAATAGTGCGTCTGCTGACACCGATGCTGGGGGTTAATAGTGCGTTCGCTGACACCAATGCTGGGGGTTAATAATGCGTCCGCTGACACCAGTGCTGGAGGTTAATAATGCGTCCGCTGAGACCAGTACTGGGGGTTAATAATGCATCCGCTAACACCAATGCTGGGGGTTAATAATGCGTCCGCTGAGACCAGTGCTGGGGGTTAATAATGCGTCCGCTGACACCAATGATGGGGGTTAATAATGCTTCTGCTGACACCAGTGCTGAGGGGTTAATAATGCGTCCGCTGACACCAATGCTGGGGGTTAAGAATGCATCCACTGACACCAGTACTGGGGGTTAATAATGCGTCCGCTGACGCCAATGCTGGGGGTTAATAATGCGTCCGCTGAGACCAGTGCTGGGGGTAATAGTGCGTCCGCTGACACCAGTGCTGGGCTTTAATAATGCTTACACTGAGACCAGAGCTGGGGGTTAATAGTGCGTCCGCTGACACCAATGCTGGGGGTTAATAGCACATCCGCTGACACCAATGCTGGGTGTGTTCATAGTGCGTTCGCTGACACCAGTGCTGGGGGTTAATAGTGCATCTGCTGACACCAATGCTGGGTGTTCATGATGCTTCCGCTGACACCAATGCTGGGGGTTAATAATGCGTCTGCTGAGACCAGTCCTGGGGGTTAATAATGCATCCGCTGAGACCAGTGCTGAGGGTTAATGATGCCTCTGCTGAGAACAGTGCTGGGGGTTAATAGTGTGTCCGCTGACACCAGTGTGAAAATTATTAGTGCCCCACCCCCCCTAGTTTTGACTGTGGTATCTAATGTGCCCCCATATATTTTTCCTAAAATCGCCACTGCACACACCGCACGAGCTTTGGTCTGAAATGCCCGGCGGTGCTTTAACAAAGTCCTACCTCCTAGACAGGCTCCAGTGAGATAGACAGAACACTGATCCAATGCAGTGAAATTGAATCCGTATGATGTGTATCATAGGAGCCGCGACCCAGTCTAGGAGGTGGGACTTTGTTACAGTGGCCGCCGGGGTGATTCAAATCCAAGCTTTGTGACAGCAGGAGATCGTCGCCGCTCTGAGTGATCCAGTGGCACTGTTAAGCTGCAATTGTTGGTCACCGACAGGCTGCAATTGGTGGGCACTGGTAGGCTGCACTTGGTGGGCACTGGTAGGCTGCACTTGGTGGGCACTGACAGGCTGCAATTGGTGGGCACTGATAAGCTGCACTTGATGGGCACTGATAAGCTGCATTTGGCGGGCACTGGTAGGCTGCAGTTGGTGGGCACTGTTAGGATGCAATTGTTGGGCACTGGTAGGCTTCAATTGGTGGGCACTGGTGGGCCGCATTCAATGGGCATTGATAAGGCTGCATTTAATGGACAGTGATAAGACTACATTTGGTAGGCACTGATAAGGCTACATTTGGTGGGCACTGATAAGGCTGAATTTGGTGGGCACTGATAAGCTGCATTTGGTGGGCACTGGTAGGCTGCAATTGGTAGGCACTGGTAGGCTGCATTTGATGGACACTGCACAGGTAGGCTGCATTTGGTGGGTATTATAAGCTGATTTAATAGGAACTGGTAGGCTGCAATTGGTCAATTGGTGGGCACTGGTAGGCTGCATTTGATGGACACTGTACTGGTAAGCTACATTTGATGGGCACTGGTAGGGTGCAATTGGTGGACACTGATAAGCTGCATTTGATGGGCACTGATAAGGCTGCATTTGGTGGGCACTGATAAGCTGCACTTGGTGGGCACTGGTAAGCTGCAGTTGGTGGGCACTGGTAGGATGCATTTGATGGGCACTGGTAGGCTACATTTGCTGGGCCCTGGTAGGCTGCATTTGGTGGGCACTGGTAGGCTGCACTTGGTGGGCACTGGTAGGCTGCACTTGGTGGGCACTGATAGGCTGCAATTGGTGGGCACTGATAAGCTGCATTTGGCAGGCACTGGTAGGCTGTAGTTGGTGGGCACTGTTAGGATGCAATTGTTGGGCACTGGTAGGCTGCAATTGGTGGGCACTGGTGGGCTGCATTCGATGGGCATTGATAAGGCTGCATTTAATGGGCACTGATAAGACTACATTTGGTGGGCACTGATAAGGCTACATTTGGTGGGCACTGATAAGGCTGAATTTGGCGGGCACTGATAAGCTGCATTTGGTGGGCACTGGTAGGCTGCAATTGGTAGGCACTGGTAGGCTGCATTTGATGGACACTGCACAGGTAGGCTGCATTTGGTGGGCATTATAAGCTGATTTAATAGGAACTGGTAGGCTGCAATTGGTCAATTGGTGGGCACTGGTAGGCTGCATTTGATGGACACTGCACTGGTAAGCTACATTTGATGGGCACTGGTAGGGTGCAATTGGTGGACACTGATAAGCTGCATTTGATGGGCACTGATAAGGCTGCATTTGGTGGGCACTGATAAGCTGCACTTGATGGGCACTGGTAGGCTACATTTGGTGGGCACTGGTAAGCTGCAGTTGGTGGGCACTGGTAGGATGCATTTGATGGGCACTGGGAGGCTACATTTGATGGGCACTGATAAGCTGCATTTGCTGGGCACTGGTAGTCTGCATTTGGTGGGCACTGGTAGGCTGCATTTGATAGGCACTGGTAGGCAGCAGTTGGTGGTCACTGGTAGGCTGCATGTGGTGGGCACCGATAGGCTGCATTTGATGGGCACTGATAAGGCTGCACTTGGTGGGCATAGGTAGGCTACATTTGGTGAGCACTGGTAGGCTGCAATTGGTGGGCACTGGTAGGCTGCATTTGATGAACACTACACTGGTAAGCTGCATTTGATGGACACTGGTAGCCTGCAATTGGTGGACACTGGTAGGCTGAAATTGATGGGCACTGATAAGCTGCATTTGGTGGGCACTGATAAAGCTGCATTTGGTGGGCACTGGTAGGCTGCAATTGGTGGGTGCTGGTAGGCTGCAATTGGTGGGCACTGATGAGGCTGCATTTGATGGGCATTGATGAGGCAGCTTTTGATGGGCACTTGTGGGCTGCATTTGATGCATTGATCTCTTGTATCATTTCTGCAGTCTCTGACCATCTTTGGTATCATGTCTGCAGTCCCTGACCATCTCTTGTATCATGTCTGCAGTCTCTGACCATCTCTTGTATCATGTCTTCAGTCTCTGACCATCTCTTGTATCATATCTGCAATCTCTGACCATCTCTTGTATTATGTCTACAGTCTCTGACCATCTCTTGTAGTATGTCTGCAGTCTCTGACCCTCTCTTGTATTATGTTTGCAGTCTCTTACCATCTCTTGTATCATGTCTGCAGTCTCTCACCATGTCTTGTATTATGTCTGCAGCCTCTGACCATCTCTTGGATTATGTCTTCAGTCTCTGACTATCTCTGGTAGTATGTCTGCAGTCTCCGACCATCTCTTGTATCATGTCTGCAGTGTCTGACCATCTCTTGTATCATGTCTGCAGTCTCTGACCATGTCTTGTATTATGTCTACAGTCTCTGTCCATCTCTTGTATTATATCTGCAGTCTCTGACCATCTCTTGTATCATGTCTGCAGTCTCTGACGATCTCTTGTATCATGTCTGCAGTCTCTGACCATGTCTTGTATCATGTCTGCAGTCTCTGACCATGTTTTGTATCATGTCTGCAGTCTCTGACGAGCGCCTGTACTATGTCTGGAGTATGTCTGGGGGCTCTTTCTAACAGACTCTCTAACAGAAGCCCTCTCTGTGTCCATCAGAGACACCCCCCTTCAGGTCTCATTAGAGTATTCTTTTCCTGTATTTTGTTTATTTTTAAGAGATCATGGGATCATCTCTGTGTTTGAGTCATTGCCATAGAAACATTTGTAAAGTGGAGGAGTTAGTAAGATAACCACGCCCATGTGGGGGCACCAGAAACATTTCTGCACCCAGGCGTCTGTGACCCTAGGATCGGCCCTGGTAGTATGTATAGTAGAGTAGTGATTAGGGTGTAATGGCGGGCATTATAGTGTGTGCAGCATAGCTCCCAACTGTCCCTGATTTCGAGGTACTGTCCCTGATTTGGAACAATGTCCCTCTGTCCCTCATTGCTCTTCATTTGTCCCTCATTTTGGTCTGATGCATATACCTATATATACAATGCACTACTTATCTATCAAAAAGTGTTTTACAATGCTAAACCATTCATCCGATTTCTTAATTGCTGCATTTGTACATTTAAAAAGCTCATATAAAGGAATAGTGGTAAAAAAAAAGCACTTGAGGGTTTAACAAATATTTTTTTTGTATTATTCTCCTTTAAGGGTGTGTGGCAGGAGGTATGCCCTATGCCTACATACTTTTGCTAATAGGAGTCCCTCGTTCCCGTCTCAGAAAGTTGGGAGGTATGTGTGCAGGAGAGAGGTATGTGAGTGTACGATGGCAGTTAGTATGTGCAAGAGAGGCTTGCATAGGTTATGACAGCAGGTAGTATGTACAGGTCAGAAGAGCGGAGTGAATGTCAATGGATGGTATGTGCAGGACAGGAGTGTGGATTGTATGACAGTGAGTAGTGCATGCAGGACAGGAGTGCGGAGGGTATGACGGCGGGTAGTATGTACATGAGAGGAGTGCAGAGTATATGACAGTGTATGGTATATGCAGGAGAGGAGTGTGGAGGGTTACGGGTATGATGGTGGGTAGTATGTACAGGGAGAGGGGTGCAGATAGTATAAAAGTACATAATGTTCAGGCAAAGAGCCCTAATGGCATGGATCCAGCACTGCAGAGGCAAGTGGGCATTGGCATGCATACAGCAAATGAAGCTGGCTGCAGGCACACAGCACCAGTATTAGCCTATCACCCCCTGCAGACATAGCTCTCACCCCCCTTCCCTTCTAACACCTTTCCTTAGGTCCCTGAATACAAGTTACTCTTGACATCCTACAAAATCCTGCCAATTTACCTACCCACACACACGCCTCTGAATAAACTCCTGCAGATCACATCCCTCCCGGCGGGATCTCAGAATCCCATCCTGCTGGCACTTACCAGGGACAGCCAGTGGCTCCGCCTCCACCCCTGTAATCTATCTGTAGCTAGCACTGAAGCTCACTGAGCCAGATCGTTGGAGAGTGCTGAGAGAGATGGAGGGAGGAGAATACAGGCTTGCGGTGTATCTACTTATCAGTGCTGTATTTATATAGAGGAGGTGTGTTTATTTAACCACTTGCTTACTGGGCTCTTATTATTATTATACAGGATTTATATAGCGCCAACAGTTTGCGCAGCGCTTAAACCCCCTTCCTGCCCAGGTCAGTTTTCAGCGCTAGCACTCTCTGAATGACAATTGCGCGGTCATGCTATACTGTACCCAAATGAGATTTTTATCATTTTTTTCACACAAATAGAGCTTTCTTTTGGTGCTATTTAATCACTGCTGGGTTTTTTAGCTAGAAAAACGAAAATGACCGAAAGTTATAAAATTTTGCAAACATTGATGTGCGCTGATGAGGCTGCACTGATAGCCAATGATATGGTGGCACTGTTGAGGCGGCACTGGTGGGCACTGATAGGTGGCACTGATGAGGGGGCACTGGTGGGCGCTAATAGGTTGCACTGATGGGCGGCACTGATAGGTGGTACTGATGGATTGCACTGATAGGTGACACTGATAGGCAGCACTGATAGGTGGTGCTGATTGGAAGCACTGATAGGTGGCACTGGTGGACATTGATAGGTGGCACTGGTGGGCAATGATAGGCAGCACTGATATGCACTGGTAGGTGGAACCGGTGGGCACTGGCAAGTGGCACTGGTGGGCACTGCTTAGCAGCAGTGGGTGTCCGTGTTCGGGAGCAATATTCCTCTGACAGAAACCGGTAATCTGCTTTTTTTCCCTTCCTCAGGCTGTTCACGTGAGGGGGAAAAAAAGCTGATTACAATCTCCTGTAAGTAATCAACTGTCATTGGCCTGTGATCAGCCGGGTTTCATGGACTCGCTGATCACAGGGCGTGCAGACAGCGCATGCTCGGGAGGATGTACATGGATGCCTTCCCGGCAATTTAGGCCCACACTGTAGCCATTTTTCGGCTATAGCGCAGGCATGAGGAGGTTAAATAAGAGACACTGTCGCGGTCACTGTGTCCAGGCAGAGGCGGCTCGCTAATTAGGCAAAAAAGGCGGCCGCCTAAGGCCTCGCACTGCCAGGGGCCTCGCGGCCGCCTAATTTGCCTGTGCCTCAACCTCCTGCACTGACTCAGTCAATGCCTGCAGCTTGTGCGGGGTGTCTCCATTCCCTCACGGCGTAAGCTCCACTGTGTGCAGCATCCGGAATCTCTTCCCGACTGCCTGACACACACACAGTGCACTGTGGAGCGAACTGAACCCGCCCCTCCTCCTCCTGCTCTGATGTTTTCCTGTGCACAGAGGAGGAGGAGGAGGAGGGGAGGGAGGAAGCTCACCGCTGCACCGAGAGCCACACTGATCTGAGGTCTGTGATCTGTGTTCACTGGCGCTGTCACAGAGAATAAATT
>BLSH010259830.1:630598-650688 GCA_018402905.1 Glandirana rugosa | reverse complement strand
CATTTTCTCCCCCCTGTACTGTATCCTCCTGCCCCCTGTACTGTGCCCACTTACCCTCTCCTCATGCTGTGCCCTCCTGCTCCCCCCTGTACTGTACCCTCCTGCTCCCTGTACTCTGTCCACTTACCCTCCCCCTGCACTGTCCACGTACCCTCCCCCTATACTGTACCCTCTTAATACAGTTAACTTTTATCACTTTAATTATTTTTCCAATTATGGGCGTGAGTGGGGCCTCATATCTAAGTTTTGCCTAAGGCCTCACAAAGCCTAGAGCCGCCTCTGTGTCCAGGATCCCGGGACATAAGTATGGCGGGACAGCTTACTGAGAAAAGGGACTGTCCTGGCAATTTTTTTTTTAATCTTTCTTCAGTAGAGGGCAGACGTACAGAATATTCATAACGATAGAGCACATGTTTACCTTCAGAGTCTTTCCCTATGACTAAAAGTAAACTGGTACAGAAAGAAATTTGAAGGCTGCCAATGCTAAATTCCAAAAATACCAGCTGTCTGTAAATTCAGTATCCTGTCCCACAGCCAGTATAAAAGGATGAGCAGCCAACAATGGCACTGTTGGTGGGATGCCAGTCTATACCGGCTGTGGGTGACAGTGTGGGGCTGGATGTTACTTTGGCTGTAACAGTCACCAGTACCCCAAAAAATATTCCTGCTTCCCACTCTTGAGATATTTATACACAGTACTAAATGTTTGCTGACTGGCTGGTAAGTATGCTGTAAATAATGTACCTTGCTTTAAAAGGGCCGGTTCACAATAGTGTGGTGCCAGACATCGCATGTGATTAGCACAGAATTGCTGTGCGATGTCTGTGCAATGCGAATTTCAGCCATACAAACTGTATGGCTGAATTCACATTGCATTCGGGCCATACTCGTGCAGGACCTTTTTTTGGTCCTCAACAGAATCAGATTGCATGGATGTTCACACCCATGCAATTTGATTCTGCAAATCGTGCTGTGTTTTGCAAAGAGATTGTGGGGCGTCGTTAACTTACATACATGCCGCAATCCGTTTGCATGAACAGGTTTGCGATTTAGATGCAGTGCAAATTTGTGCTGCATCTAGTGTGAACCGAGAATAAGCCTAGGTTCACACTGAATGCAGGTTTGAAATCTGTGAGTTTAGCTGAACAGATGTCTATTGAAATCACTCCCGAAGTCGACGAAAGTAGTGCAGGAACTACTTTAGGGAATCGGTGTGGTGCCGAAAAGTCAGCATCGCACCTATACAGTATGTCAAATAGGCCTGATGTGAACAGGGGCTAAGGCTAAATACACATCAATGCATGTTGCTTTTGAGCGTTTCTGCAGTGCTTTTTGCGTTTTTTTACAGCGTTTTGCACTTTGCATTTTTTTTGGTGGAAAATCTGTTCCTGGGCAGATTTAAAAATGCAAATCCAGGCAAAATCGCCGTAAAAATGCGTAAAAAATGCAGGACTTGCATTTTTCTTGCATGCCCATTGAAGTCTATTACATGCAAAATGCTGCATTTTGCAGGAAAAAAGTCCCCGACCCTTTCCAAAAACACACAGGCACAAAAATGCATTGATGTGAACGTGTTCCATAGGAATCTATGTTAATAAAATTCCCTGCATTTCTGCAAAATGCAATAAAAAAATGCATTTGTGCGAATCGAGCCTAAAGCTAGTTATTGATTCCTGAGACACACTGGGGTCGATTTACTACAACTGGGGGGTGAAAAATCTGGTGCAGCTGTGTATGTTAGACAATCCGCTTATACCTTCAGCTTGTTTAATTAAGATATGAAAAAAAAAAAAAACTGGAAGCTGATTGGTTTCTTTGCAGAGCTGCACCAGAATTTGCACTCTCCAGATTTAGTAAATCTCCCCCACTAAGCCTTGGTTCACACTGATGCGATTTCAGATGCATTCCTGAACCCATGGAATTTATGGAGGCTGTTCTCATATATACAATGTGAGACCTGCGTGTGTTTAATGAGTACAGTGCAATTTTGAGCTCCATAGACTTCAATGGAAACTGCAGGCAAATCGCTTATCTGTCCTAAAGTAACATGATTCTAGCACATTTTTTTAGTACTGTTTGCTGAGAGAGTCCCCAGAACAGAAATTGCAGCTGTATTCAAATCGCATGGAAAAGGGATCAGATTTGCATCTGAACCGCGTCAAATGGTACTGCAGCTGTTCCTTAAAATCGCACTACAAAACGGCTTCAAATCGCACCACATCAATGTAAACCTAGGCTGCAGGTTTTCAGTTGCCTTTTTCCTGTGCTTTCAGTGTGTCTCTGCACCTTTACGGAGAAATGAGTCACCTCCAGGCATACTTTCATTTAATCTATTAGGGTAGACCATAGATATGATTTTTCTTTCCTGCAACCTAAAGAAAATCGCTCAATTCACTCCCACAGAGCAATTGTGTTCTTCCAGGCGAGGGGGGGGGGGATGGGGAGGAACCATTTCTGCCGGGAGAACACTGTGATTATTTCTAGTGGCTATAGCTGCTGGCAATAATCGCATGTAAAAATCGGACATGCTGGATATATCCAAGTCAATCAATGGATCAACTTGGTACAATCAGCCTGCCCATAGATGATTTGAGCCGCCTATGGCCTGCTTTACTGCTGTGCATATCCCAGGATGGGAGCTCTGTTCGATTAGAATTGGGACCACAGTGTACAGAGGGCTCTTGACGAGGCCATGTTGCTGCATCTAGATTTTCTAATATATGCTACTAACATCTCTATATAAGGGGACATTTATTAATCCTGTCACAAGGCAAAGCAATGTTAAACAGAAGCCACTGCTAATTTTCTGTGGGGCCACCCCTATTCTCACCTAGAATGATATCTCCTACTACTACAGCCTTCTGGGCTATCCCTTTCCCATAACCTAGGAGACTGTAGGGGCTCATTCTCAGAGCAGCAGGTGGGCATTGGCACCCTGGCTGCCTGAACCTGGAAGAGGCAGCAAGGGTCCCAAAGAATTAGTATACCAAGATGGTGGCGCGGGACACAAACTGTGACACTGGATCGCAACATGACAACACTGGATCCACTGGACAGATGAGTATAATTTATGATGATGCCATATTACTGAAGAACTTGATCAGAATGATAGCTTTTATTATTTTCAAAATGAGAGTTCAGCAATGGCAACAGCCTCTATACGTCTTTAGTCCCAGGTCCTACAGTGGAACTGTAGTCAGAAAATGAAGTCCTGATAGATGATTTCATGCTGGCTCCTTTTGCAGGTATAGCTATGTAAAACATTAAAAATAAGTGTCTATACTGCATTTTTATTTTATATATATATTGGACTATTGTTTGTTTCAATCAAAAAGAAACACAATATGCACTTTATATAAATGTTTACACATTTTTTTGATGCACAGTGCTACAAGTTAATTAAGGAGATGTTCTTAGATTGTTGAGGAATCAGTTGTTTAGTTGTTTACACCTTTCATGCAACAACATTGATGCACATATTTTGCAACACATTTTTTATGTATGAATAAGCGCACCATTGCTTTTGCCCTCTACATAAAGATGGCCAAGGTTATAAGAAGATTGCCAAGACCCTGAAACTGAGCTGCAGCACAGTGGCCAAGACCATACAGCGCTTTAACAGGACAGGTTCCACTCAGAAAAGGCCTCACCATGGTCGACCAATGAAGTTGAGTGCACATGCTCAGCGTCATATCCAGAGGTTGTCTTTGGGAAATAGATATATGAGTGCTGCCAGCATTGTTGCAGAGGTTGAAGGGGTGAGGGGTCAGCCTGTCAATGCTCAGACCATGTGTTGCGCACTGCATTAAATTGGTCTGCATGGCTGTCATCCCAGAAGGAAGCCTCTTCTAACGATGATGCACAAGAAAGCATGCAAACAGTTTGCTGAAGACAAACAGACAAAGGACATGGATTACTGGAATCATCCTGTGGTCTGATGAGACCAAGATAAACTTATTTGGTTCAGATGGTGTCAAGCGTGTGTGGCGGCAACCAGGGGAGAAGTACAAAGACAAGTGTGTCTTGCCTACAGTCAAGCATGGTGGTGGGAGTGTCATGGTCTGGGGCTGCATGAGTGCTGCCGGCACTGGGGAGCTACAGTTCATTGAGGGAACCATGAATGCCAACATGTACTGACATACTGAAGCAGTGCATGATCCCCTCCCTTCAGAGACTGGACCGCAGGGCAGTATTCCAACATGATAACAACCCCAAACACATCTCCAAGATGACCACTGCCTTGCTAAAGAAGCTGAGGGTAAAGGTGATGGACTGGCCATGCATGTCTCCAGACCTAAACCCTATTGACCATCTGTGGGGCATCCTCAAACGGAAGGTGTAGGAGCGCAAGGTCTCTAACATCCACCATCTCTGTGATGTCTTCATGGAGGAGTGGAAGAGGACTCCAGTGGCAAAGCTCTGGTGAACTCCATGCCAAAGAGGGTTAAGGCAGTGCTAGAAAATAATGGTGGCCACACAAAATATTGACACTTTGGGCCCAGTTTGGACATTTTTACTTAGGGGTGTACTCACTTTTGTTGCCAGCGGTTTAGACATTAATGGCTGTGTGTTGAGTTGTTTTGAGAGGACAGCACATTTACACTGTTATACAAGCTGTATACTCACTACTTTACATTGTAGCAAAGTGCCATTTCTTCATTGTTGTCACATGAAAAGATATAAAATATTTACAAAAATGTGAGGGGTGTACTCACTTTTGTGAGATAATGTATATAAATTGATAAGACAAAACGAATAACCTTAAATTACATATTATCTGAAAGAGTGCACTGTGACTCGGAATATATAGAACAGGTAATTGGATAAATACAGTGTTTTTATAGGCGATGCTCACGCGGTCCTCACCCATCGCCTATTGATTATATACTGTCTTTGCCGGCTACATATCTACCTCTTGTAAATGTGCACTTTAAAAAATATGATTTTACACAGAGTCACACTATGTGGAGTGTTTTATCTTTAAACATGTGACTACTCCTGGAATCTATACCCTGCTGAGGACTGTTCGAGCTAGATGGAAACACAGACTCCATAACCAGATCGCTCCACAAGGGTTTACCACCTGGGAACTGTTCCCAAACAAGCTCTACCGACCCATGCTGCCGTACGGCACATGTGTCCCATCCATCCAGTAAGCATCCAATCTTACCATTTCAAATGTACATCACTTTACTACTGGATTGATATATATTTTTTAATTTCACTGCATTTGGAGAAAGATTTTGGGACTAATCTCTTTGCCAACACATCCTATATCACCTTGACGGCATTTTAGAGACTACTCAAGAAGTTTTGATCTTCATTCATGAACGTTTGATTGTTTACACTTATATATATACTTTTTTCATTATACTACGTGGAGTCACTAGTCATAGTGACTTTATGCGATGCTAATTTCCACGTTTGCACTTTAATGTGCGAACATTGTTTATTTATTCAATTACCTGTTTTAGATATTCAGAGTCACAGTGCACTCTTTCAGATCATATGCTATTTATGGTAATTTGTTTTGTCTTATCAATTTATATATAGCGCTACGCGTTTTTTATTTTAAAAGCTAATTAAGGGACTGGAGGACCTTAGTTATGAGGAAAGATTACAAGCACTGAACTTATTCTCTCTGGAGAAGAGACACTGAAGGGGAGATATGATTTCAATGTGCAAATACCTTACTGGTGACCCCAAAATAGGGATAAAACTTTTCCAGGCAAGGGAACATAAAAAGACACGTGACCATTCACTAAATTTAGAAGAAAAGCGGTTTAACCTTAAACTGCGTAGACGCCGTAGAGTGTTCTTTAAGGTAAGAGCGGTGAGGATATGGAATTCTCTTCTACAAGCAGTAGATAGGCACCTAGACGACCACAACATATAGGGTCTGCGTCATGAAATTCCGGAAGCAACGTCATAACGTCACTTCCAGTTTACTCGGCGGTCAATGGTGCCAATTTTTAAAAAATGACAGCGATCTGAATACTTTTAAGTGCAAAGGAGGGATTGGGGGTCTTTTAGACCCCAGATCCCTCCTAAAAGAGTACCTGTCACCACATATCACTGTCACAAGGCGTGTTTACATGCCTTGTGACAGCAATAAAAGTGATCAGATTTTTTTTTTTAAAGTAACCATGCTAAAAAAATAAAATTAAAAAAAAAAATAAAACCACTTCAGCCCCAGAAGGATTTCCCCCTTAATGACCAGAGCACTTTTTGCGATTCGGCACTGCGTCGCTTTAACTGAGAATTGCGTGGTCGTGCGATGTTGTACCCAAACAAAATTGATGTCCTTTTTTTTTCCCACAAAAAGTGCTTTCTTTTTATTTTTTGTGCTATAAACAGAAAAAGAGCGACAATTTTGAAAAAAAAACAATATTTGTTACTTTTTGCTATAATACATATCCAAAAAACAGCTATATTATTCTACATATTTGTGGTAAAAAAATAGCAATAGGCATATACTGATCGGTTTGCATAAAAGTTGCCACGTTTACAAACCATGAGAATAAATTTATGGCGTTATTACTGTCATGCCCCCTGATAGAGCGGGGAACCGGCGTGTTTACAGCGGTAGTTCCCCGCTTTTATGGTATAGCAGGTGATTGTGGGTTGCCGGCGGACCCGCGACCCCACTCAGGGAGCGTGCTGCGGGCACAAGCGTGTGTGCCGCTGGCGGTGCGCGAATCACTGTTTATAAATGGCGATTTGCAATAACAAGCTACTTTGCCGCAGTAAAAATAGGTGAGCCGGTATATTTGTGTGCAAAACAGGGAAAGAAGTGGGACTTTAAATGAAGCAACGCTGGTTTGGAAACATAAGTTTTAATAAATATGATGTTGCATAATACATAAAATGTATAAGCAGTCTAAATAATTAATATATACAGTGAGGAAAATAAGTGTTTATTACACCCTGCTATTTTGCAAGTTTTCCCACTTAGAAATCATGGAGGGGTCTGAAATTGTCATCGTAGGTGCATGTCCACTGTGAGAGACATAATCTAAAAAAAAAATCCAGAAATCACAATATATGATTTTTAAACTATTTATTTGTATAATACAGCTGCAAATAAGTATTTGAACACCTGTTTATCAGCTAGAATTCTGACCCTCAAAGACCTGTTAGGCTGCCTTTAAAATGTCCACCTCCACTACATCTATTATCCTAAATTAGATGCACCTGTTTGAGGTCGTTAGCTGCATAAAGACACCTGTCCACCCCATACAATCAGTAAGAATCCAACTACTAACATGGCCAAGACCAAAGAGCTGTCCAAAGACACTAGAGACAAAATTGTACACCTCCACAAGGCTGGAAAGGGCTACGGGGAAATTGCCAAGCAGCTTGGAGAAAAAAGGTCCACTGTTGGAGCAATCATTAGAAAATGGAAGCTAAACATGACTGTCAATCTCCCTCGGACTGGGGCTCCTTGCAAGATCCCACCTCGTAGGGTCTCAATGATCCTAAGGAAGGTGAGAAATCAGCCCACATCTACACGGGAGGAGCTGGTCAATGACCTGAAAAGAGCTGGGACCACCGTTTCCAAGATTACTGTTGGTAATACACTAAGACGTCATGGTTTGAAATCATGCATGGCACGGAAGGTTCCCCTGCTTAAACCAGCACATGTCCAGGCACGTCTTAAGTTTACCAATGACCATTTGGATGATCCAGAGGATCATGGGAGAAAGTCATGTGGTCAGATGAAACAAAAATAGAACTTTTGGGTCATAATTCCACTAAATGTGTTTGGTGGAGGTACAATGATGAGTACCATCCCAAGAACACCATCCCTACTGTGAAGCATGGGGATGGTAGCATCATGCTTTGGGGGTGTTTTTCTGCACATAGGACAGGGCGACTGCACTGTATTAAGGAGAGGGTGACCGGGGCCATGTATTGCAAAATTTTGGGGAACAACCTCAGTTAGAACATTGAAGATGGGTCGAGGCTGGGTCTTTCAACATGACAATGACCCAAAGCACACAGCCAGGATAACCAAGGAGTGGCTCTGTAAGAAGCATATCAAGGTTCTGGCGTGGCCTAGCCAGTTTCCAGGCCTAAACCCAATAGAGAATCTTTGGAGGGAGCTCAAACTCCGTGTTTCTCAGCAACAGGCCAGAAACCTGGCTCATCTAGAGAAGATCTGTGTGGAGGAGTGGGCCAAAATCCCTCCTGCAGTGTGTGCAAACCTGGTGAAAAACGACAGGAAATGTTTGACCTCTGTAATTGCAAACAAAGGCTACTGTACCAAATATTAACATTGACTTTCTCAGGTGTTCAAATACTCATTTGCAGCTGTATCATACAAATAAATAGTTTAAAAATCATACATTGTGATTTCTGGATTTTTGTTTTTAGATTATGTATCTCACAGTGGACATGCACCTACGATGACAATTTCAGACCCCTCCATGATTTCTAAGTGGGAGAACTTGCAAAATAGCAGAGTGTTCAAATACTTATTTTCCTCACTGTATATATACATACATTTGGGCATACAGCCGCACAACTTGCAATACTTTGCATATAAATAATATAGTATATACTTGGCGAACAAGAGAATAAACAGAATATTTATGTAATTACACCACATGATAGTTTTAAGCATGGCATATGACAGCTGTACGTGTTTCGTGGAAGTTACATCCACTCCTCAGGAGCATGCGCATAGCTATTGTCTGTAATTAAAAATAGAAAAATAGCTGGGTAATGTAACATTTCACAATTTAAAGGGACAAACAAAACAAGGGTAACAGTCAGGAACCCTTGCTGTATACAATACTTACAGACACTGCGTGGCTAAGCATGACAACTGGGAACCAGAGACACCCAAGGGGCATCTCACCCGGGAGTTGAGGTAGGGCAGGTGGCCCACAAACCAAAACGGGACCATATCCAGAGAGCCTATCCAAAAGGTGGGGTGGCTGGCCATAGCCAGAGAATTACAGCCCAATGATGGGAGATTCTGTGAAAAAAATGATGAATGTGTAGGAGATGTCCTGAACTCAATGGGACAGGACAAAGGGAAAGTAGTGAATGGAAAAAAACAAGAAAACAAGTGTGCATGAGAAATAGAAACACCAACCAAACCACCATAAAGAATGCCAGAGGGTAGTGAAAACTAATGTTTGGGGGTTCTAAGTACCGTATTTTCCAGCGTATAAGACGACTTTTTAACCCATGAAAATCCTCTCAAAAGTCGGGGGTCATCTTATACGCTGGGGATCATCTTATAAGTTGTTACACGGCATTCTGAAACTTCAGGGACAGGTGCCCTCTAGTTGAGCCACCGTGCGCTGCATCTAGGGCAGCCGCTCCTGGAGCTGCCCCCTCTCCCTGCTCTCATGCGTACTCACATTGCGCACGCAATCCAAGCAGGCTTTGTATGCAGTGTGCACAGGAAATACATCGCTTGCCGTGATTGGCTGGTTGTTGTATACTGGGATTGGCGATTCTGAGGGAAGACAGTCTATCTGGTGAGCAGATACATGTGGTGGTGAATACAGTACAGCACCAGTATCTGTACATACAGTACAGCACAGCACCAGTATCTGTACCGGTTCATACAGTAGGGTGGGTTTATTGTTTTATCCTTCCTTTCAGCTTCAGAGTGAATTAGGAAAAGTTTAATCCACTTGCACTGTTTTAGGTTTACATGCTTGATGACAAACATCCTTATGTTTATAAGTGACAATTTTCCTGCTAAGTACCTGCATGTCATAAGCATTTCAATTAAAATGACCATATTGAAATCAAATCTGATGTTTTTAATTTTTATTTGGTGTGCGTTGGAAGAGAGGTAGTCTTATACGATGAGTATAGCCCAAACCCTATATTTTAACAGGAAAAGTAGGGGGTTGTCTTATACGCCCAGTCGTCTTATACGCCGGAAAATACGGTACTTTTCTAGCAAAAAAAACTGATTTTAACTTGTAAACAACAAGTGTAAAAAAGGGCTCCGGGGCTGAAGTGGTTAAATGTAATTTTTGTTTCTTTATAAGGCCTCATGCACATAGGACATTTTAAAAACATCACAGCAGTGCTAAAAAACTGTAAATTCCAATTTTAATTCATTAATGGGATTATATGGAGCATAGGTAGCTGGAACCCCACTGTACATTCTACTTTTCTAACGTTACACATATACTTCGTCCTATTGTATGATGTTTTACCTCTCTTTGTACTACAATTATTGTGCTTGCATAAGAAAGGTATGATTTAATTCTATGTTTGCTATTTATAATGATGGATACTTGTTCATAGCTATATTTAGACTTAACTTTTAGTCAGTATATAAAATTTATCTTAAATTTTTTTTTTAAATTTTTGTACTGAATGGACATTATTGTACAAGTATTGAGTTTATGTTGTTAAATTGTCAATCTGGCTGTAAAGGGACATGTGTATTATTTGGTTACTATTTTGAGGAAGGGAATGTTAATGTCAGGATCAAAAAAAAAATTTTGATATAAAAATTCAAAAATCACTGATAAAACAATTAACCACTTGCCGACCGTGTAACGTAGTTACACGGCCGCAAGTGGCACCCATTGTTCTGGGAGGACGTTGTAACACGTCCTCCCAGAATCGCGCTCCCATGCGCCCTCTGGGGCGCGCACCTGGGAGCATCCGTGACCGCCGGGTCTATGAGACCCGGCACATCACGGATCATGGTAAATGGCCGCTTAGAGAGGCCGTTTACCACGTGATCGCTCCGTCAAATAATGGAGCATCACATGTAAACAAGCCGGCGGAAGTGCCGGCTTCTATCTCCCCTCTCCGCACCAATCGGTGCAGTGTGACAGGAGAGGGGAGAGAGGAGATGCAGCGGTGCTGTGGGCAGGATCTGAAGTGCCCACAGAACCGCTGTGTGCCAGGCAGGGACCCCCATCCAACTTCACCCATGCCCACGCCCTCATCCATGCCCATCCATCATTCATGCTCACCCATCCGTCACCCATGAATCCATGCCCACCCATCCGTGTCCACCCATCACCCATCCGTTACCCATGCATCCATGCTCACCCATCCGTCACCCATGCATCCATGCTCACCCATCCGTCACCCATACATCCGTGCTCACCCATCCGTGCTCACCCATCCGTCACCCATGCATCTGTGCTCACCCATCCATCACCCATGCATCTGTGCTCACCCATCCGTCACCCATGCGTCCATGTTCACTCATCCGTCACCCATGCATCCGTGCTCACCCATCCGTCACCCATGCGTCCATGCTCACCCATCTGTCACCCATGCACACTTGCTCACCCATCCGTCACCCATGCGTCCGTGCTCACCCATCCGTCACCCATGCGTCCATGCTCACCCATCCATGCTCACCCATGCATCTGTGCTCACCCATCCATCACCCATGCATCCGGGCTCACCCATCCGTCACCCATGTGTCCGTGCTCACCCGTCCGTCACCTATGCATCCGTGCTCACTCATCCGTCACCCATGCATCCGTGCTCACCCATCCGTCACCCATGCATCCATGCCCACCCATCCATGCTCATCCATCCGTACTCACCCGTCACCCATGCACCCGTGCTCACTCATCCATCACCCATGCTTACCCATCCGTGCTCACTTATCTGTCACCCATGCATCCGTGCTCACGCATCTGTCACCCATGCATCTGTGCTCACTCATCCATCGCCCATGCATCCGTGCTCACCCATCCAGCCATGCTCACCCATGCATCCGTGCTCACCAATCCAATCATGCTCACCCATGCAGCCTCATCCATTCCAGCCTCATCCATGTTCACCCATGCATCCGTGTTGACCTATGCATCCGTGCTCCGCCATCCATCCGTGCTCACCCTTGCATTTGTGCTCACCCATGCATTCATGTTCACCCATGAATCCATGCTCAGCCATGCATCCGTGCTCTGCCATCCAGCTGTGCTCACCCATGCATGCCTGCTCACCCATGCATCCGTGCTCCGCCATCCATCTATGCTCACCCATGCATGTATGCTCACCCATGCATCTATGCTCACCAATCCAGTCATGCTCACCCATGCAGCCTCTTCCATGCTCACCAATCCAGCCGTGCACACCCATCCAGCATCATCCATGTTCACCCATGCATCTATGCTCCGCCATCCATCCGTGCTCTGCCATCCATCCGTGCTCTGCCATCCATCCGTGCTCCGCCATCCATCCGTGCTCCCCCATCCATCCATGCTCAGCCATCCATTCGTACTCACCCATGCATGCGTGCTCACCAATGCATCTGTGCTCACCCATCCATCCATGCACAGTCACCCCCATCTATGGCTTATTCACCCCCATTCATGCTCATTTATGCCTCATTCATGTTCATCCATACCACATCAGTTTTCATCAATGACACATCCATGCCACTACAGCACCCATCAGTGCCACTACAGCGCCCATCAGTGCCACCACAGTGCCTGACAATAATGTAATAGGTAGTCAAATTAGATTTGGAATGTGTTTTGAGGTGTAATTGGTGGTATGCATATGCTGGGAGTGAGAAATAACCTGTTAATATGACAATTTTGTGAAAAAAAAAACTGAAAAAAAAAATCTTAATTTTGCAAAGAATTGTGGGAAAAAATGACAACTTCAAAAAACTTGCCATGCCTCTTACTAAATACGTTGGACTGTCTTCTTTCCAAAAAGGGGTCATTTGGGGGTATTTGTACTCTTTCTGTCTTGTTAGAGCCTCAAGAAATGAGATAGGCCGTCAGTGTATCAGGTGTGATCAATATTCAGTGATTGCCACTTAGCTTGTAGATTCTATAACTTTCACAAAGACCAAATAATATACACTAATTTGGGTTATTTTTACCAAAGATATATAGCAGTATAAATTGTGGCCAAAATTTATGAAGAAAAGTTGCTAATTTGCAAAATGTTATAACAGAAATAAAGAAAAATGCATTTTTTTTACAAAATTTTCGGTATTTTTCAATTTTTTGCTCAAAAAATAAACACCCCAATGGTGATTAAATACCACCAAAAGAAAGCTCTGTTTGTGTGAAAAAAAGGACGAACATTTCATATGGGTACAGTGTTGCATGAGTGAGTAATTGTCATTCAAAATGCGAGAGTACTGAAAGCTGAAAATTGGTCTGGTTAGGAAAGGGGTTTAAGTGCCCAGTGGTCAAGTGGTTAAGGTCAAATTCTATGTTTAACCCATGTGGTGCAAAGGTATTCATGAGGTAGATCCATTTTGATTCGAGTTGGCTCAATGTTCTTATTTTGTGGCTGCCTCTCCAGTGTCTTTCATATACTTCTATACCCCAGAATTTTAGGTGACTGGGGTCCCTCTGGTGTGCTTTTGCAAAGTGCCTTGATACACTGTGTTTATCTGATCCTTTTTGTATGTTTTACACATGTTCTTTTATCCTTACTTTGAGTGGTCTCTTTGTACGTCCAATGTATTGCAAACCGCAACTGCATTCCAGCGCGTAAACTGCTCCTTCCGTGTTACATCCTATAAAGTGGTTCATTTTATGGGAGATTCCAGTGTTTGTTGATATGAACTCTTGTTTTCTTTCATTGGGATATTCGGTTTGAGTGCATGCATTTCACCTCTTGCATGGATAAAAGCCTTTGCCTCTGATGAATGTAAAGGTTCTTTTGGGGGGATCAATTACATTCTGGGCTAGTTTGTCTCTTAAAGTTGGGGCTCTTTTATAGACAAAATGGGGACGATTTGGTAATATGGGTCCCAAATCTTTGTCTGCTTTTAGTATATACCAGTGCCGGTTGATAATTCTTTCTATTTGTTTGTACTGGATGTTATATTCTAGAATTATTGGTACCGTATCTGATGGTTCATTATTAGGCTCCTTGTTTTGTATTAGTGCCTTTCTGTCTGTTGTATAGATTTGTTGTATGGTTTCATCTATATGTTTTTTATCGTATCCTTTACTTATGAATCTTTGTCCTAGTTGTGTGGGTTGCTCTAGATAATCTGAATTATTCGTGCAGTTCAGTTTCAGTCTGAGCATTTGGCCTTTTGGTATGTTAAAAAGCCAGTTTTTATGATGACCGCTCTCAGTCGGTAAATAGCTGTTTCGATAGACATTTTTGAAGAAGGTTTTAGTGATTAATCTATTTTTTGTCTGTATTATCTCCAGATCTAGATAGGAGATGTTGTTTTTATTTATCTTCCAGGTGAGTTCGATGTTTCTATCATTCTGATTTAGACTGTGTAAAAAGAGCATTAGTTTTTCTTTGGTTCCCTTCCAAAAGATGATGATATCATCTATGTATCTTTTATACATTACTAATTCAGGGGGCTTGTTTGGGTAGATGACCTCTTCTTCCCACTGTGCCATATATAAATTAGCGATGGTTGGTGCAAATTTGGCTCCCATCGCAACTCCCGTCTTCTGATGATAATACTTGCGTTGGTACCAAAGGTAGTTGTTTTTTAGACTATAATCTATGCATTTAATTAGGTATTTTCTGGGGGGGGGGCGTGACGGACCATGATAGCAGCCTGAGAGAGGAGCTCCGGGAACCAGCACAGATCAGCGGCACGCAGCGGACTTCAGGGGCGAACACTGCTCACCCACGCAAGGCGATGTGGCAGCCAGGAACCCAGGGGCAATGACGAGGAAGTGCAAGGAGGATAGGAAGCCTCAGAAGCTGACCATGTACTTCACACAGGCTGCGGATGGAGGTAGGCAAGATGGCGCTAGGCCATCATCTACACCTGCACATACTCCAACAGCCCAGGCATCCCATCCAGGACTGAAAAGAATCAATGCAGGCTCCAAAGACAGTTCTGGCCCCTATCCTCCCACACCACAATCTGCCAACCAAGCCAAGGCTAAATTCATAGTGGATGGCGGCGGATGCAGTCCGACACCTAGCACAGGCACTGAGTCTGGAGAGGAGACAAGAGAGCTCCCAGATTCCATAGAGGAGTTCCCTATATCAAATGCCCCTGTGATAGATTCGGTGTTGAGGGACATGTTACTCTCCCTCAGAAGTTCACTACATGCAGACATTGTCTCTTGCATGCAAAAGTTCCACAGGGAGGTGAGAGAAGTGGAAAACAGAGTAGAACATGTGGAATCTAAAATGGGAGAATTTGCAGCGACTATAAACGACCTGGTAGATGCCCATGATTCTAATGAAAACAAAATGGAGGCACTAAAAGCCAAATTAGCTGACATGGAGGACAGAAACAGAAAGAACAACCTAAAGATTAGGGGGATTCCAGAGTAAGTGCAACAGGCTAACCTCCGGGCCTACGCCACAGATCTTTTCAAGGGATTAATACCAGAGTTTACAGATTTAGATGTAACCATTGATAGGATACATCGCCTGCCAAAACCAGCATACTTGTCTGAGCAAACCCCTAGAGATGTCATCTTACGCCTGCATTTTTACCATGTCAAGGAAAGGCTCATGGCTACT
Organism: Glandirana rugosa; assembly: GCA_018402905.1. Taxonomy (NCBI): domain Eukaryota; kingdom Metazoa; phylum Chordata; class Amphibia; order Anura; family Ranidae; genus Glandirana; species Glandirana rugosa. The sequence continues at coordinate 635,256 of BLSH010259830.1, read as the reverse complement.
ATGCGCAAAGCTGAGAATATGCCTGCACAATTCCAGAATCTACAATTCTTTACGGATCTCTCCCAATATACTTTACAAAAAAGGAAAAACCTCAATACCATCACTAAAGCCCTTAGAAATCATAATATCGGCTATAAATGGGCATACCCCACAAAAATAACAATAGTTAAGGAAGGCACTACGAATGTTGTGGACTCAATGGAGAAGGGACAATCGCTACTAAAAAAAATGGCAAATCGTCCCAGAACCAAATAAGGATTGCCCATTAAATCACAACATCCCCCAAGTTGAGCAAGACTGGAGGATAGTTACTTCCAAGAACTCTAAAAGTCATAACTGAATCGGAAGTCCTGATAGTTTATCCCTGATATTCACGGAGGGAGAGACCCCTCTCACATCACAGACTTGTCCCTAAATGCTCATGAGCAGCAAACAGCTGCACCCGGGTACTAAATGCCCTTTTTTGACTTGTTTCAGTTACCGTTTAAACTGTTTTCCCTATGTTTTCTTTTATGTTTTGTTTAATGTTCGCCCATTGTGGTTGGCGCCAGCCAACCAATGCCGGACTCATCAGACAACACGGTAAAGACCAGAGACCACCAAGGATAACCCAGCCAGAAAAAGAAGAAGCAAGGACACGTATCCGTCTCACTTCCAGCTGTCCAGCCATAGAGACATTCCCACCAATTGAGCAAACTGTAAGTACAGATTGCACTTGCACACCAATTCCCACATCAAGGAGAGGCAACACATATTTTGGCCACTGGAGGGAGCTCAAACCTAAACAAAGGATAAGAGTTGAACTTGCTTTCTTCTCAGAGACACAAATATGGGGCTAAAGTTTATCACAATTAATGCAAAAGGGCTTAACCACCCGGCTAAGCTGAGATCCATGTGGGAAGAAGCCTTACAGTTTAAATGTGATATACTTTGTGCACAAGAGTCTCACTTTGATAATGTAGCTCCACCCAAATGCACACAAAGGAATTTTCCATATGTGTTCACAGCAAACGCAGAAGGGAAAAAAAGAGGTGTTCTTATTGCAGTGAGAGACACAGTCTCTTTTACCTTACATGAAGTAATCAAAGATGTGCAGGGAAGATATATCATCCTACTGTGTGATATGAAATCTAAGGCCTATACGATCGCAAACATTTAAGTACCCAATACGCACCAGATGCACTTCCTAAATAAAACAATAAAGAAAATCCAGAACCACCAGAAAGGATTTCTAATTATATGCGGAGGCTTAAATATCACATCAGACCCAGCTATAGACTCCACAGCGTCACCTAACAGACACCGCCCACACCTGCAAAAATGGATTTATCATAATGACCTTTATGATGCGTGGAGGTGCCTTCACCCTGGGGAGAGAGACTACTCCTTTTTCTCCACAGCGCACCGCTCTTATTCACAAATTGACCCGTTTCTGGTAGATCAGCACGTACTGTCCAATTCGATAGAATCCTCTATCAACACGATTACGTGGTCAGACTATGCATCAGTGTCCCTGACCTTAAAAGACTCCTTATCTACTGCTACCGCCCCAGTCTGGAGGGCAAATCCCTACTTGCTGCAAAGGTCCCAGACCAGAGAGGTCTTAAGAGACAACTTGCAGGATTTTTTTGGTCTCAATGAAAACACTGTAACGGATGACTTTACTTTGTGGAACGCGCATAAGGCGTATATGAGGGGGATCTTTATCAAATTGGGGGCAGGAGTAAAGAGGCAGCGCCAAATGCAGATTAATCAAATTACTGATGAAATTCACTCACTAGAGATAGCAAACAAACAAACACCTTCCACTATAGGCTCTGAAAAGCTAACAAAACTTTGCTTAGACCTTAGAGCACTTTTGATGGACAGCTTTGAGAAAGCTTCCAGGAAACTTAAAATGCAGTACAATGCATTGGGCAATAGGGCGGGTAAAATACTAGTTTAGAGACTGAAGGGTTACAGACATAAAACAAAAATACCGTACCTAATTCATCCTCATACCAAGGAAAAACATCATCACCCTAAAGACATAGCAGACGCCTTTAGTAAATATTATGAGGCACCATACAACCTCAAAGACGACCCTGATACTTTCCAACCAACATTGACGCTGATAGACGCTTTTTTACATAAAACCTCCCTCCCTAAACTGACTCCTGACCAATCAATCAGACTGAACTCCCCATTCCAACCTAGCGAAATACAAAAAGTGATTGAATCATTACCCAACAATAAATCCCCGGGCCCAGATGGATTTATTGGGGAATATTATAAAGCTTTTAAACACATTCTGACACCCTATCTCACACTTATTTTTAATAATGCTGCTGCCTCTTCCTCCTTCCCTCAAGAAAAGTTACAGGCAATGATTATAACACTACCCAAGCCGGGGGAAAGACACGCCTGTACCGCAAAATTTTAGGCCTATCTCCCTTTTGAATAATGACCTTAAACTATATGCTAAAGTTATAGCACTTCACCAAGGGTCAACAGACTACAGACGCTACGCGAAGAATGATAAATACCATACATTACATCTCCCAGCGGGGGAGGCCTTCTCTGCTCCTCACACTGGATGCGGAGAAGGCTTTCGACCGCATCCACTGGGGATATCTGACTAAAACTCTGTCGGCCTTTGGTTTCAAGGTAATATAAACTCAGCAATCATGGCTCTGTATACTACCCCGTCAGCGCGAGTATTCACGTCAGGGGTACTTTCCTCCCCCTTTAAGATCACAAATGGGACTCGCCAGCGATGCCCGCTTTCCCCATTGATTTTTAATTTATTAATGGAGCCACTAGCCACATACATCCGCAACCACCCAGACATATCTGGATTTGAGGGCTATAAACAATCTCATACAATCAACTTATTTGCAGACGATATAATACTTATGCTTACAGATGTGGAAAAATCCCTGGCTTCGGTACATGCTTCACTGAATATGTTTAATCAAGTTTCCTATTATAAGGTAAACAATTCTAAATCATACATACTGGGGCTGAACATCCCCCTCAGGTAAAACTAAAGCTGAGAAAGTCCTTTCCCTATGTGTGGAGTGATACGGGCATAAAATACTTAGGAATCACTTTAACACCCAACACAAAAGACCTATTCAAAGAAAACTATCTTCCACTATTAAATGAACTTAGATCTAAGCTCCAGGATATTTCATTAGGGGAATTGTCCTGGTCGGGGCGATTAGCTGCATTTAAAATGAATATACTGCCTCAAATTTTATATGTATTTAGGACGCTACCTATATCAGTGCCCAATTCCTTCTTCAGAAAAGCACAAGCAGTGGTCAATCAGTATTTGTGGAAAGGGAAAAAGGCAAGGTGTGCATATCGCAACTTAACAAACACGAGGAAGACAGGGGGGGTGGGACTAACAAATGTGAGAGACTACCACAAAGCCTCAATTCTAGCACAACTTAAAGCCTGGTTCCAGCAAAACACAGAAAATAAATGGCTGGATCTGGAAAATAATCAAATTCCAGGCCACAATACGTACTACTTCCTATTGGCAAACAACCTTTGAACTATTAGAAATAAAACCCGGTCCCCTACTGTCCAGGCTGCGGTTGAGGCGTGGAGGGTTTTGTGCACATCACCTGCGCCGAATACCACCCCTATGACTCTACCGCTGCCCATACAATGCCTACCATTGATTGATTATTCCGAACATCGAAATCAGACGATGGATCCAGCTAGGGATAAAGACGATAGACAATATAAAAATAGGGCCAGCTATCAAAACCTTTAGGTCACTCCAAATTGAATTTGACCTACCTGATCCAGAATATTACTCATACCTAAGGCTACAGCATTTTCTCCAATTTAATACTCACACATCTTTATCCCTCCCATGGCAGATAGCTCAATTCTTCAAATCATCTGAGACTAAAACCAAAGGCATGTCCTTACTATACAAAGCAATAGACAATAAAGATCACTTTATTAAAAGCTTGGGAGAAGGATCTGCACCTAGAGTTTACAGAAGATCAATGACAACACGCAATTAAACTAACATATAACTCGACCAAAAGTGCCAATTTATGGGAGCTATACCAGAAGATTCTGATGCGGTGGTACCTGACCCCATTTAGAATCTCTAAATTTGACCCTCAGACTTCACCGTCCAGTTGGAGAAACTGTGGAGAAGTAAGAACACTACTACATACACTATGGTCCTACCCAGTATTAAAACCCTTATGGACCAGTGTCTTTCAAAAGTGCAAACAAATATTAAGAATTAACATCCCTCAATCCCCTGCACTAGCCTTACTATCCTTGGGATTAGAGAGGCTCCCCAGAGACCATAGAACAATTATCTCTCATCTCCTGTTAACCACTTCCCGACCGCGTGCTGTGTTTTCACGGTGGCAGTCGGGATGCTGAGCGCGAATCGCCGTAAAAAGGTGGCGATCTGCGAACAGCCGCTAGGGGGCGCGCGTGCCCGCCGCACTCCTGAGGAGTGTGTCCGCGGCTCGGGCGGACCCGATGTCCGCCAGCGAGCCGCGATGAGCGGCCACAGGGAAAGAATGGGGAACCGCCGATGTAAACACGGCGGTTCCCCATTCTGACAGTGCAGCGGCGCCTGTGTGAGGAGTCCTCACGCCGCCCGTGCGCGCGGGGGATCGCCGACAAGCGTCTAG
>BLSH010259830.1:601636-624209 GCA_018402905.1 Glandirana rugosa | reverse complement strand
AAGTGAAAATGTCCAAATTGGGCCCAAAGTGTCAATATTTTGTGTGGCCATTATTATTTTCCAGCACTGCCCTAACCCACTTGGGCATAGAGTTCACCAGAGCTTCACAGGTTGCCTCTGGAGTCCTCTTCCACTCCTCCAAGACGACATCACGCAGCTGGTGAATGTTAGAGAACTTGCGCTCCTCCACCTTCCGTTGGAGGACGCCCCACAGATGCTCAATAGGATTTAGGTCTGGAGACATGCTTGGCCAGTTCATCACCTTTGCCCTCAGCTTCTTTAGCAGTGGTCATCTTGGAGGTGTGTTTGGGGTCGTTATCATGTTGGAATACTGCCCCGCGACCGAGTCTCTGAAGAGGAAGGGGAAGAGGAAGGGGATCATGCTCTGCTTCAGTATGTCACAGTACATGCTGCCATTCATGGTTCCTTCAATGAACTGTAGCTCCACAGTGCCAGCAGCATTCATGCAGCCCCAGACCTTGACTGTAAGCAAGACACACTTGTCTTTGTACTCCTCATCTGGTTGCTGCAACACACGCTTGACACCATCTGAACCAAATAAGTTTATCTTGGTCTCATCAGACCACAGGACATGGTCCTAGTAATCCATGTCCTTAGTCTGTTTGTCTTCAGCAAACTGTTTGTGGGCTTCCTTGTGCATTATCTTAAGAAGAGGCTTCCTTCTGGGATGACAGCCATGCAGACCAATTTGATGCAGGGTGCGGTGTATGGTCTGAGCACCGACAGGCTGACCCCCCCCCCCCCAGCCCTTCAAACTCTGTAGCAATGCTGGCAGCACTCATACGTCTATTTCCCAAAGACAACCCCTGGATATGACGCTGAGCACATGCACTCAACTTCTTTGGTCGACCATGGCTAGGCCTTTTCTGAGTGGAACCTGTCCTGTTAAACTGCTGTATGGTCTTGGCCACCGTGCTGCAGCTCAGTTTCAGGGTCTTGGCAATCTTCTTATAGCCTAGGCCATCTTTATGTAGAGCAACAATCCTTTTTTTCAGATCCTCAGAAAGTTCTTTGCCATGAGGTGCCATGTTGAACTTCCAGTGACCAGTATGAGAGCGTGAGAGTGCTAACACCAAAATTAACACACCTGCTCCCCATTCACACCTGAGACCTTGTAACACTAATAAGTCACATGACACCGGGGAGGGAAAATGGCTAATTGGGCCCAATTTAGACATGTTCACTTAGGGGTGTACTCACTTTTGTTTTCAGTGGTTTAGACATTAATGGCTGTGTGTTGAGTTATTTTGAGGGGGCAGCAAATTTACACTGTTATACAAGCTGTACACTCACTAATATTTTACATTGTAGCAAAATGTCATTTCTTCAGCGTTGTCACATGAAAAGTTATTATAAAATATTAACAAAAATGTGAAGGGTGTACTCACTTTTGTGAGATACTGTATATAAACAATACGAAGCTCAAAAGACAAATGAAAATCGTGAACCACATAATTCTCTACAAACCCCCCATATACATGTATCAATATTCCAATGATCAAATACGTTTCCCAAAAAGCATGAAAATAAAGACCAAAGTGCAAGTGAAGCCACTGAACACCAATCCAAAAGTAGCATGAATATTTAAGAATCTTCTTCTTGCATTTCCAACTGTGCAAAGAAAAGTGCACTCCACCCTGTGACAAACCAAATCTGCCCACCTCAAAGTTGTGATTTCAGTAATATAAGAAGGCCGAACAGAGCTTTACCCCAACTTGGCTGACAATGATGGTAGAAGCTGGTCTCTCTTACTCCACCTCCATATTCTCAGATAGAAAAATCATTATCGCTTATCATAAAGCATGCTTGCCTGTTGACAAACTGCTCTCATAGAAGATAGTAGGTCCTACTGAGGAAGTCCTGATTGGCAGAGCCAAATGCTGATGACATCATCACTTTTGCAGTGCCGGAGCTGAGATCAGTGAGCAGTTTGCCAACAGCCACGTCTCCTTTCATTTTCCAATTATAGGCTGGGGCAAGACCAGGAGGACCTGAGAAGGATCCATGAAATACCCTTAAGGCATTATTTACACTGCTGCTGGTAAACAAACGTTTAGAGGCATTTGGGTGTTTTTTTTCAGCTGCCCCTGAGCTCACCTAATTTTATCTTATCAGTGCTTTTACACAGGGTCATTTAAGGTAGTTTCCAGGCAGTTGAGTTTAGAGACTTTTTTTGAACGCAAAAAAAATGGGTTCAGGTGCCAGTTCAGAGGCATTTGAAACGCCAAACAGCTTGTAAATGCGCCTAAACACAGTAACTTGCGTCTAGGAGCATTTCCTTTACAGGTATTTCCATTTTAAAGAAACATTTTCTTTTTTTTCAAAAACACTCCTAGACGTGAATGCGGTAAAAAGATGTTCCTCTGAGCAGTACCATCCATGCAAGGGGATGAGTAGAGAAGAGTGCTACACTGCAGCGGCGGCTGGTGTATAAGGAGTGCTTGGGGGCCGCCTCCCCGCCGCTGACAAGAAGGGGGAAAAAAAAGTCAGCCTGGCCCCCCTGCAGGAGGCATACTGACTTTTTTTTTTTTTTCCTTGGCTCCTTGCTGTCAGCTGACAGCAAGTAGTGAGCCGATTGGTCAGTCATAGAAGACTATGTGTGGCTGCCCCCTGAGCCATCAGAGCCAATGACTCTCTGTCATTGGATGCTGTGGGCGGGGCAGGACTATGGCGGGCGTGCTGGCTGCGTGATTACTCACGCAGGCGCAGCACTCCACCAGGGCTTCCGCACAGACCGTCCACGAGGAGAGGAGGACAGGCCACTGCCAGCTAGGCTCCAGCCCACTCACCGCAAGCGCTGCCTCTGCACACTGTCAGCCCACTCTCCGCAAGCGCTGCCTCTGCACACTGTCAGCCCGCTCTCCGCAAGCTGATCTCTGCACACTGCCAGCCTGCCTATTAGATGGGGTAAGAGTGGGACTTGTCCCTTGTCACGACTTCGGGGGGGGGGGGGGTGCTGCGAGCCCTTATCTGGGACCGTATATACCCTATCTGGTGACTGTATACCCAATCTAGAACTGTATATACCCTATCTGGTGACTGTATACCCTATCTGGGACCCTTTATACCCTCTCTGGTGACTGTATACCCTACCTGGGACCCTGTATACCCTATCTGGTGACTGTATACCCTGTTTGGTGACTGTATACCCTATCTGGGACCCTGTATACCCCTATCTGGTGACTGTATACCCTATCTGGGACCCTGTATACCCCTATCTGGTGACTGTATACCCTATCTGGAACCCTGTATACCCCTATCTTGTGATTGTATACCCTATCTGGGGCTCTGTATACCCTATATGGTGACTGTATACTGCTATCTGGGGCTCTGTATACTGCTGTATGATGATTCTGTATACCCCTATCTGGTGACTCTGTATACTGCTATATGGTGACTCTGTATACTGCTATATGGTGACTCTGTAAGTGTATACTGCTATCTGGTGGTATCATACCTACATACTTTTGATTATAGGTATCCCTCCTTACCATTTCAGAAAGGTGGAACTGTACTCTTATAAAGTATTTTGGCACTATTTATTTGATGCTCTCACCATCTTCTGATACCATGTACAGTAGTATATGGCCAGACAAAGCTGTATTACACCAAAGACAGTATTTTTTTTTGCATTATTGCTGACAAACCTGACCTTGATAATTACTCCACCGTTAGCAATATTCATTTTGAGGCCCTTATTCCATTTAATTCGTATTTAAAGCCTAATACCATCTTACCTTTCACTTTAGAATTTTTAGACCACCTTGACCGAAATTAACTATTTGAAGTGAAAGAAAAGATGGTGGTGGGCTTTAAGTGAACTAGTAAAGATGTTTATTTAAAGGAGATCTATGGTCACAGCATACAAGGATAATAATCACTGACCCTGAGATGTTACATTCCTTATAACAAAGGATTACACATCCGTACCAGGTTCTACCCTTAACAGTTTTTAGTTAGAGCACTGACATTGCAGTGAGTAGTGTACTCTTACCTCAGAATTGTCTGTGCTGATATAAGTGGGAACTCTATTGGATCCTCATACTGGTGATCAAAGATCACTGGTAAGGTGCAGGGATCCTACAGTCATTAAAATACAATCTTTCTACATCAAGAGCATACCAAGTACTTCTCAAAAGGAAGTAGTTCTGGCAAAGCACAGCTTGCCCGGTTCACCCAAACCTATTTTCTCTATGAAAGGTCACAGTTTATGTTAGTTTCTGATTTCCAGGATTACCAGGTAAGGCACAGGTGTATGGTATAAAGACAACTGCTTTCAAAACAGTTCACAGCCGGGACTCGACAGCATGTACAAGGTGAAGAACCTTCAACAAGCTCTCAAACAAAGTCACACTATAGATCCAAAAAAACAGAAAGTGCACCTTCTGAATGGTTCCTAGAAAGTGTGAAAAAGAATAACATTTCTTTCATATTGGAAAAACTTCTCTAATCAATCTATTTTAATATCTTTCTCATTCTAGTTACGTTGGAGTAGAGCTTCAGGCGCAGGTGTGGTCACCTAAATAGCTGACATAGACATCATATAAGGTGCTGGAGCTGTGTGACAGTAGATTAACATTTTAAATTCTCAACTGCCCATATTTGCATTGTATGCTTATTAAAGCATGGCATGGTCATAGAGTTACCACCTCATCCCTTTAAACCCGAACACATATGAATTACATAGGTTCTAAGGCTGATTTAATGCAGATAAGGTACCAAGTGAGTTTAATTACCACCTTAATCATCCACAGAACCTGTGTAATTAATATGTGTTCGAGTTTAAAGGGATGAGGTGGCAAACCTACATGGTCAGGCGGTTACAGAGGGAATACATGGACAAGGAAGCTGCATGGTTACTCATGTTTGGAAATCAACCAGCACGACAGTAATTATTAGAACCTCAAGCTTTCCTCAATGTGGACAATGGTAGCAGCTATAAACAACACAATGTGCACATGCTAATATCTAATCTGCCAACATCCAGAAATGACAGGCTTGTGGGAAGCCTTACTCTGTCCTGACACCTCTGGTCAGTACAATCGGCTCTCAAGTAGACTGATACACAGGATTCACAGACCACACACACACACACTGCTCTCACTATCAGTTACAGGTTAGCTAAACAAAGCAATATTACTTTTATAGTTAGTACAAACACCCACTCACAGTATCCTACCACCAGCCACCAAAAGAGGAGAATCACCCAAAATCTAGCTGGCTGGACACATGCAGGCAAATGCGAATGTTGCATCTAATGTGAGGTACAGTGTTGTTTGTGTCGTAGCCTGGGTGATTTCACCATTCCTCGGATGATTGTTTGTTAGCCTAGATGATTTACCCATTTATCAGATGGGTGTGTGGTCATTTAGAGGATTTCCTTATTCTTCAAGCTATTCTGTGAGCTAGAATCCCACACTGCTCAGCAGGCAGTGTGGTGTGTTGTCAAGCAGTGAACACACAGAGGATAAGGGCGAATGAGAACAGTTTATGCACAATTAGGCTTGTTGGGTATGCACAGCCGACCAGAACCACTTACGAAAATGTAGCAGTGGATCGTTATCTGAGATGATGCCGAACAACTTCTACAGTGAGAAGTGGAAATGCAGCCAGGCCCTTCCACACCCAAATGGGAAGCTTCCTAAAACTGAGGAAGGGCATAGTCCATGCACTGTCACTAATACTCCCAAAACCTTTTCCTACCTCTAAATACTGACAGACAAGAACCCTGTCCCTACACTATCCACTTGTAAACTGCGCCAAACCTGAAAGTCGGTGTCCTAGCAGTGCCCTGACCCAAGATGGCCGCCGAGGAGCACCTGCATCTAATTGGACAGCTGTTCCCCTGGTAACTGCAGGAAAAGATTGAGGAACCAAGTTCCTCATGACTTCCTTCCCCTTCTGCATTGCCACTTTGGTCAAGCACCACCTACAGTAGAGAGTACAAACTGCACCTGCCTACACACAAACATAGCCACACAATGCACTCTCACACAGATTAAGTACTAAGGCTGGCCGCAGGCTAGCCTGTGTTTGTGGGAGGAGTCTGGGCTTCATAAGCTCCCTCCTCCTCCCATACGATCGTCAGCATTCTGGCTGGAAGAAGGGAATCCCCGGTGACGTCACTTCCAGTCCCGACCTCCGCTCGCCAGTCCGACAGCACGCGGCAACAGGCCTGGTGTCTTGGCCCCATGGAGGAATATCACAGGTTCTAAACTCGCAGAGGAGGTAGGAGCAGGTCCTGGGGGAGGGGGGGCGACATGCTGTACGGTACCTGGCGGCGCATCACAGCCATGGAAGGGGGGGAAGGGTGCGTGTTGTGGATCATCGCATGGGGCTTTACAGCTCAGGTAGGGGAAGGATGGTGGGGGGAGCGGCATGACAAGGGTTAGCTGCGCGGGGGGGTCAGGACAGTACTCGGGCCACATATCCTGGCCAGTAGTATCACATTAGCTGGGGAGGTCGGGTAGGGTCATGGGGGGGAACCCTCACCCGGCACTTGGGTATTGCTGGGACTTGTGGTTCACCCACAAGTGCCCTTGCTCAGCCCTCATCCACGCCACCACTGCTGGTATATTTCAACACATCAAGCACGGGGGCAGGCACGTATCTGGGTGGCTTAGACCAAATGCGGGCACCACGGCCCTATTCATACCAGGCAGCTTGACCTATTTATATGGGGCACTATGGCCAAATTCTACAGGGTATCACTGCCCCATCCATATGGGGCACCATGGCCCAAATCATTAAAGGCAACACGGCCCTATTCATACCAGACATCACTGCCCTATTTATACAGGGCACCACGGTCCAATTCTACTGGGCATCACGGCCCCATTCATATGGGGCACCATGGCCCAAATCGTTTAAGGCAACACGCCCTATTCATACGGGGCATCATGACTCGTTATCCGCATCAATTTAACACTCCACAGACAGCCAGGTGGGAGATGGTTCTCGAATTGTTCTACGTACAATTGTCAGCTACTGTAGTACTCATATGCTTTTGGTCAGTCATTTAGTATGCATTTCATGCTATTATTACAGGTGGATCACGTGCCATTCAAGGATAGCAAGGTGTGTTTTAGATATATATTGTGTTTCAAATCTTCCAGTTTAGGCACAAATATTAGGTGTATGGTCACTAGTTTTAGCCACACGTGCTATTTTGTTGTTTTGCATTGCAGCACTGCACTACACAACAGAATTAGATCAGGGGGGTTCATTGTTTCACAGTGATAGTGTTGCTATTTCCTTGACTGTCTCAGTTTATTTCTTCACAGATTTGAACATGTCGCATGTTTCAGAGAGTGATGAATTCGCCTATATCCCCACTACTCAGGCTAGGGGGTCTGAGCACAGTAGCGCTCCATCCCTGAGGAACTGGACCATTCCAAGAATCAAGGCAGAGCTCCATCGCAGGGGCATTTCTTTTCCGGCCTCGGCCAGGAAAGCTGAGTTATTTAGATTGTTATTCCCCAATCCATCTCAGACTACACCCTCTACTAACGCAGAGCACGTCTCTGACACAGATTCATGTGGTATTGAATACTCTATCTACTTTAGTGCAGCAATTACAAGATAGGATGGAGGTGTTGGAAGGCAGGCCGGCTAGAACAGAGGTACCATTGGGACCTACAGGCCCGGAACAACCTAGTTTTCCTCTAGGTAATAGCACACCTTTACCCTTGGCAGTTCCTTCCCCATTAACAGTGGTGCCTTCCGTGTCTCCAGTCTATTATATTCCGGCTAACATCAAGAAAGATATCCTAGAGGGGAAGGATGTGAATCTGGCTTCCCTTCTGATAGCTTCCCAGGACATTGCAGAAAACAAGTCGTATGCTTGTGGAGATGTCTCGGTGGTCCTCAAGACAAGGGACCCCAGACTCATTCGCAAGTTGAGCATAGCTGAATTTCTCCTAGCTTTCGGCATTTTCAGAGATGTCATCTGTGCAGTCAATCCCAGCAGGAGAGAGGAATTGGATCTTTATTTACACAAAGTGGTAGATCTAGCACACAAGTATGGCGGCTCCACGTTCTATGACTACCACAGGTCCTTCTCTGCTAAGGTAGCAGCCACTTGGGCGCAGTTCCAAGTCGCCACTTGCTGGAGCAACATAGATATGGAGCTTTTCTGTAGGCATTTTGCCAACCAGAAATCTCCAGTATGTGCCAATTGCCAGTCATCCGCGCACACCAGCAATTGGTGCCCCAACTTGGAAAATTCAGCCACAGGTTCCCATAGGCAGACGACCTCCGGATCCGCCACAGGTCCATCAGGCCAGGTGGACAAATTGGGCAGACCTATACATTATCTGGGGAGAGCCCACTTATGTAACAATTACAATTACACAACCTGTAATTACGTCGACTTCTTCATATCTGTGCTAATTGTTTCCGAGCACACCCCAAGTCAACCTGTCTCTTTAAGTCTTCCAACACTTCCTGACTGAGCCGAGTTAACGTCGGCATGTTGGGGGTTTGGTTCGGTTGGAGGGCCACCCATCTCCAGGTCTCAAGCAGTTTCTCACGGAAGGTTTTTTAGAGGGGTTCCACACAGACCTGATTACACCACCATCTGGAACGTATGAATGTGCCAACTTGTTATCTGCAGAGACCCATGCACTCTTAGTTGACGAATTACTAGAGGTGGAGGTATCCAAGGGTTTTGTCATAGGGCCTTTTGTCTCTTCACCCTTCAGTATGTGGAGGATCAGCCCCATCAGTGTGGTGAAAGGAAAGTTTTCAAATAAATATCATTCTTCTCACATACCTAGTATCAATTCTCTCATTCCCTCTGAAGAATTTTCGCTGAAATATTCATCAGTGGATAGTGCCATTCAGTGTATTCTGCAGCTAGACAGAGACACATGGTTATCCAAAGCGGACATTTCTGACCCTTTTAAACTCCTGCCCATCAGACCCAGTCTCTGGCAGTGGCACTGTATCAAGTGGCGTGAGCAGTACTATTTCGCTACCAAATTAACATTTGGCTCCAAGAGTAGCCCTTGGCTTTTCAATACCTTTGCTCACGCAAAGGTTGGATACTGTCCAATGGGAAAGGTTGCCATAGGGCCATCCATTACCTGGATGATTTTTTTTATTAATAGAATCTCCTGATCAGACACCTAGGGACCTGCAAGCACTCACTGAACTTTTTGACGAGTTAAATATTCCAATGGCTGCCCATAAGGTGGGCTTTTAGGTATCACGCTGGATACCAATCTCATGATGGCTAGTTTGCCACAGGAGAAACTGGTTAGGATTCGTGGGACCATCCACAACCTTGTCAGGTCCCCTGTGTGTTCTAGGAAGGAGTTGCAGTCACTCTTGGGTATGCTTAATTTTGCAATAAGAATCATACCACAAGGGAGGTCCTTCGTTTCCAGGTTATTAGCTCTCTTACCCCTGTGCCAAGACACCAATTCAGTTGTTAGATTGAAATCTGATGCACAAGCTGATCTGTTCATGTGGGACCAATTTTTGCAGGACTGGAATGGCATTTCCATGTTTGTCAAACCTCCTACGGCCACGTCTCCTAGAATTTTTTCTGATGCTGCGGCTTCAGTAGGTTTCGCAGCCTTTTTTGATGTCAGTGGTTGGCTAGTCCATGGCCGTAGGAGGTGGTCAAAATAACCCAGTTCTCTCAAACATCGGCACTATTTGAAATCTATCCTGTAGTGGCCGCAGCAGTTACATGGGGGCATGCATGGTCTGGCCAAACAGTTATCTTTTTCACGAACAATTCAGCCACTGTGGATATTATCAACAAAGGAAGGTCCAGTTCGCTTCTCATCATGTCGTTCATGCGCAGGTTGACATGGTTAGGCCTAAAGTATAAATTTCATTTTCAGGGGGAATTCATAAGTGGTAATTTCAATGGGGCAGCAGATGCCTTATCTCGCCTTGACTACCCATGTTTTTTTTTGCAGCAGATCCGGTCAGCAATCCAGTTCCGTCTTACTCCCTCCTCTTAATAGATTAGACGCATTCAGGGCACAGGCTGTTAACCTGGTGAATTCTTCATTGTCCAGGAACACACTCAGAGCTTACAATACCATGTGGAAATGCTTTACTAAATTTAAGACTTCATATCCGTGTAATTCTCCTGGGGATGTCAAATACATGATGTCTTTTGCTGCTTACTGCCATATTGAACTGTCCCTGTCATTCAACACCATTAAACTTTACTTAGCTGGTATCCAGCACTTTAGGTCCCTACAGGATCCTGATAAACTGTCCATTTTTGTCGCTTATCCTATTAAAGCTATATTAAAGGGCATCCGGAGGAAGCAAGGACAGCCTTGTCCTCAAAGCTGCGGTCTATTTGAGTTTTTATGGTTTGCTCAGACCAGGGGAAGTATCTCAAGCCAGCTGCCACGCTCCAGTGTTACTCAAGAATAATCTCACCAGACAGCGCAATCATTTTTTGCTACAACTCCCCAACAACAAAAACAGACAGACAGGTCAAGGTTTTGTGATCAAATATTTCAAAACTAATAATACCTGGTGTTGGATCAGCTCTCCTCCATGTTTTCCGAAGCTCCCCTCAACAGCCCGTTACTCCCTTTTCCTGCTCAGCCTCTCACCTCCAAGCAATTCATAACTCACGTCAGAATTTTATTTGCCAATTTAGGGTTTAATCCAAAGCAATTTTCAGGTCATTCATTCAGTATTGGTGCAGCATCTGCAGCATCCAAGCAAGGGGTCCTGTCTCATGTAATTAAGCCCATGGGGTGTTGGAGTTCATCCTGTTACAGTAGATACATTCCTGATCCCCAGGAAGAAGTCAGATGAGCTTTTGCTTCACTGGTTGATTAATTGTATATCTTGTTTTAATAGATATTATTTCATTCATTCCTAGTTTGTGTATTTTTGCTCTCTTATAGGCATACTATCCGGCGCGACCATGGCACACCTCAGGTCGCGGTGCATAGGGGGTTCTTGCTTCGGCAACAATCAGACTCTGACCACAACAGTGATTTATAACTGAACTGAGGCACTGATGGTACAATACAACTGCACACACAACAGTCTCTTCAGATTTGTGCATTCTTTAGAGCAGCCATTTTCAACCTTTTTAACATGGTGGAACCCTTGAAACAGCCTCAGGGAACCCTGCTAATAATTATCATCTACAGCTCATGGTACAATAGTGGGATGATTATCGGGAAGAATGTTCCTTACATCTGTGGTAAGTGGGAAGAATCTCCCCTTAGACTTAGCTATAAAATCACTGGTTTCACTGGTTATTTATCTGAAATGGGAGACATGGTAATTTTTCAAGGCACCCCTAGCTCCAGAAAAATCTTAGGATTCCACAGAACCCTGGTTGAGAATGGATTCTTTACCCAGAAACCAAAAACAGCTTATTCATTTTATATTTAATATCCCTATGCAGGCAAAGACAGTTACAAAAAGTTGTAAAAACAGAAGTTAAAAAAGTGAGACATAAAATGCAGATAGTAATGAAAATCAAAGAGATAGCTTTACAAAAAAAAAGATTTATCTTGCTTCCCGGGTTGGATAGAAAATGCAGACAATACCCCAGCACATCAATGGGACCCCTGAGATATGAGGGAGAGAAGTGATTCCAGATTTCCTTTGCCACACATTAGTGATCAAAAGGAGTTGCTATCCACTTAGGCTATTCAGTCAGATGGAAGGGGCTGTCTGCTACATAGTATTTAAAGTGATATTATCCCCTTCCCGGCCGCCTGCCGTGTTTTCACGGCGGCAGTTGGGTTGCTGTACACGAATCGCCGTAAAAAGACGGCGATCTGCAAAGGGCCGCTAGGGGGCGCTCGCCCGCCACACTCCTGAGGAGTGTGCCCGCGGCTCGGGCGGACCCGATGTCCGCCGGCGAGCCGCGATGAGCGGCCACAGGCAAAGAACGGGGAACCGCCGATGTAAACACGGCGGTTCCCCGCTCTGTTAGTGTGGGCATGGGTGATCTACTGATCCCTGTCACTGGGATCAGTTAGATCTCTCATGCCCATGGTAGCCCAACCCCCCCACAGTAAGAACACACCCAGGGGACACTTAACCCCTAGCTCCCCCCCCAGATTAACCCCTTCACTGCCAATGACATTTATACAGTAATCAGTGGACATTTAAATTTCTGATCGCTGAATAAATGTCCCAAAAAAGTTTAAAAAATGTCCGACATGTCCGCTGCAATATCGCAGTACCGCTAAAAATCGCAGATCGCCGCCATTACTAGTAAAAAATAAAAACCCCAGAAATTAATTCTCACCATCCGTAAACGTGGCCACTTTTGCGCAAACCAATAAATAAACGCCAATTGTGATTTTTTTTTTTATCACAAATATGAGGAAGAATATTTTTTTTTATATATTTTTTTTTGGATTTGAATTTTAGCAAAAAGTAAGAAATTTGGGTTTTTTTGCAATATGGTCGCTCTTCTTTTGTTTATAGCGGCGATCAGAAATGACGCAGAGGCGATCAAATACCACCAAAAGAAAGCTCTATTTGTGGGAAAAAAAGGACGCAAATTTTGTTCGGGTGCAACATTGCACGACCACGCAATTGTCAGTTAAAGCGACGCAGTGCCAAATCGCAAAAAGTGCTCTGGTCCTAAAGCTGGAAAACCTTCCGGTTGGTAAGTGGTTAAATGATTTTGTTTTAAAATAACAAACATGTCATACTTACATGCTCTATGTAGTGATTTTGCACAAAGCAGCACTGATCTTCCTCTTCTCAGGTCCACCGCCGATGGTCCTGGCCCCTCCCTCCTGCCAAGTGCATCCATAGCAAGGCTCTTGCTCACTCCCTAGCCGCTGCTCTGTGTATCCATTCACACACTGAGCATGTCTCACCCCTGTCCTCGCTCTATCTTCCTTGGCTCACTGGCTGTGATTGACAGTAGTGGGAGCCAATGGCTTTACAGCTAGTTTGTGCCAATTTCAGACCAACCAGCTGAGCAGTTGAGCGGCCGGTTTGGTTCGAAACCCTGAATTGAACGGAATTTTGGCCATTTGGGGGGTTCAGCAAATGGCAAAACTTTTTTTTTAATTGATTTTTATTACATAGTTTACAAAAGTTACATACATACAACAAACATCAACAAAATCAAAAAGACAAAAAAAAGCCCATAGTCTGGGACTCCTTGGTTCCATATAGTGCAACATTAGTAGAACCTGAGTAAGACAAACCTTTCTTGCAAATTTAAAAATGTATACAATTATGTCTTACCACCTGTTCACCAAAAACATCTGTACTTGAATAACTATTATTTCACTTGGGCAAAATTCTGCCCAAAAAAACATAACAAAACAAAACAAACAATAGGGAAAAAAAACAAAAAACATAATGAACTCTGTAACACGAACGTCGCATGATAGTCGGCAGATTGGTGGATGTTCTGACCCACCGAGACCTGTTTGGGATCGCGTCACTGTCTTTACCTGTGTCCCACTGTTTGCCTGCCCTGCGGTCTGTTCTGTCGGCTGTGTCTGCTGGAGTCACACTGGAGTCACCCTGGGACCATCTAGGGAATGTTTGGAGCCGTGAGTTTATTGGTTAAAACTGTAATTCATTTAACTCTATTAACTATAGGCCCAACTGAGGTCATACAGCTGTGTCTGGAGCAGAGCCACAATCTCTTTAGTCTTTATCCTGCCCTTTTTTTTTTCTACGTGGAGTGTCGGGGACTTGTCCTAAAGCATGGAAATTGTAATCTAAAGCTGGATGTACTGTGGATGTCCCCGGTATACACTAAATGTGCATATTGTAATCAACCAATCAAGTAGATCATTTAACTGACTGCTTTCTGCATTTAGACCAGCCATTTGAGTATAGCTGCTCCTTGGACTATACATTCATGTCAATCATCTTTTTACTTTGCTTGAGCAGCAGATTCTTTGTTCAGTATTGTGAATGCAAGAATTATCAACTATCAATAAATCAATCCATTAAAAGGGGTTAGGTGAAGTGGGGATATCGCTGATAACTGACTGCTCTATTCATCTTTTGCTATACTATTTGATAATTGGCCCTTTCACCATTTACCTGCTTTAACACTGACGGCTATAATTTTAACAGCTACAGTCAGGTCCATAAATATTGGGACATCAACACAATTCTAATCTTTTTGGCTCTATACACCACCACAACGGATTTGAAATGAAACAAACAAGATGTGCTTTAACTGCAGACTTTGAGCTTTAATTTGAGGGTATTTACATCCAAATCAGGTGAACGGTGTAGGAATTATAACAGTTTGTATATGTGCCTCCCACTTTTTAAGGGACCAAAAGTAATGGGACAGATTAACATCATAAATCAAATTATCACTTTTTAGTACTTGGTTGCAAATCCTTTGCAGTCAATTACAGCCTGAAGTCTGGAACGCATAGACATCACCAGACGCTGGGTTTCATCCCTGGTGATGCTCTGCCAGGCCTCCACTGCAACTGTCTCAAGTTCCTGCTTGTTCTTGGGGCATTTTCCCTTCAGTTTTGTCTTCAGCAAGTGAAATGCATGCTCAACCGGATTCAGGTCAGGTGATTGACATGGCCATTGCATAACATTCCACTTCTTTCCCTTAAAAAACTCTTTGGTTGCTTTCTCAGTATGCTTCAGATCATTGTCCATCTGCACTGTGAAGCGCCATCCAATGAGTTATGAAGCATTTGGCTGAATATGAGCAGATAATATTGCCCGAAACACTTCAGAATTCATCCTGCTGCTTTTGTCAGCAGTCACATCATCAATACATACAAGAGAACCAGTTCCATTGGCAGCCATACATGCCCACGCCATGACACTACCACCACCATGCTTCACTGATGAGGTGGTATGCTTTGGATCATGAGCAGTTCCTTTCTTTCTCCATATGCTTCTCTTCCCATCACTCTGGTACAATTTGATCTTGGTCTCATCTGTCCATAGGATGTTGTTCCAGAACTGTGAAGGCTTTTTAGATGTTGTTTGGCAAACTCTAATCTGGCCTTCCTGTTTTTGAGGCTCACCTATGGTTTACATCTTGTGGTGAACCCTCTGTATTCACTCTGGTGAAGTCTTCTCTTTATTGTTGACTTTGACACACATACACCTACCTCCTGGAGAGTGTTCTTGATCTGCCCAACTGTTGTGAAGGGTGTTTTCTTCACCAGGGAAAGAATTCTTCAGTCACCCACCACAGTTGTTTTCCATGGTCTTCCGGGTCTTTTGGTGTTGCTGAGCTCACTAGTGTGTTCTTTCTTTTTAAGGATGTTCCAAACAGTTGATTTTGCCACACCTAATGTTTTTGCTATCTCTCTGATGGGTTTGTTTTGTTTTTTCAGCCTAATGATGGCTTGCTTCACTGATAGTGACAGCTCTTTGGATCTCATATTGAGAGCTGACAGCAACAGATTCCAAATGCAAATAGCACACTTGAAATGAACTCTGGACCTTTTATCTGCTCCTTGTAAATGGGATAATGAGGGAATACACACACCTGGCCATGGAACAGCTGAGCAGCCGATTGTCCCATTACTTTTGGTCCCTTAAAAAGTGGGAGGCACATATACAAACTGTTGTAATTCCTACACTGTTCACCTGTTTGGATGTAAATACCCACAAATTAAAGCTGAAAGTCTGCAGTTAAAGCACATCTTGTTAGTTTCATTTCAAATCCATAGTGGTGGTGTATAGAGCCAAAATGATTAGAATTGTGTTGATGTTCCAATATTTATGGACCTGACTGTAATTAGAACAATTGCTGTTGGTCGCCTGTTTGAAAGTTCATAACCAGTGTTTACTGGATCTTTTAACCTGTGGTAACGGAAAGAGGAAACCACAAAAAACTGCGGTGCCAGGACCGCCAGATTAAAGGGCAGATATAGGGGCTTATTTTCACAGTACTCGAGAACACAATACTTCTCATAGGTCTTCCCATATGGAATCTGGTAGAAGCACTCAAAGTGGCCATAGGGCTCAACAACAGCAACACTCTAATCATAGCACTAAAAATACCCATCAGGCACCAGATAGAGATGGCTCAGATTTGGGCAGTGAATATGAACCATATGCTACTGACGATCACTTACAGAAATATTTAAGCTTATTGCCCACCAAGAGAGATTTGGAATCCATGTTTCTCAGAATGGAAGACAGTCATAAGAGAGATATGGCTGACTTACAGAAGAGTCTTCATAGCTGTCATGAACGAGTTGATGCCATGGAACAAATCATCCCTTCAGTGATTACAGGGCTCTCAGAGGCAAAAACAACATTCATCACTCTCAATTACAAGCTCTCTGGTCTGACATAGATTATATGGAAGATTGCCATAGGCAGAACAATATACGCCTTAGAGATATCCCTGAAGAAACAGGCCATGGCAAGCTTATTCCATTGGTTACAGAGGTCTCTAATACTCTGCTAGATAAGGCAACTACAGAATATATTTAACTTGATCGGATCCACTGTATACCAGGCCACGTTAATGCTGCTGCCCATCCTAGAGATGTATTGTGCAGGGTGCATTTTTTTAAATGCAAGGAGAAAATACTACACAAAGCACTTGGACATGGCCCGGCGGACTATAAAGGAGCACAAATTATGCTATATTCTGATCTATCACGACCAACCCTTGCTACACGGAGATCATTAAGACCTTTAACTAGGGTTCTTGTAGAGGCAGGTATAACCTATAACTGGAGATACCCTTTCCACCTGTTGGCTCGTAAAAAGGGGCGCACTTATACACTACGATCACCAGCTGACCTTCCAGTGTTCACAAAAAATCTAGGCATCCCACAAATGGAATTTGAACCCTGGCCTGATCCTCTCATTTCACATTTATCTAGGCTTCCACAATGGGAACCATGAATTCCAGTAAAATCAACACCATGTCGCCTAACTTAATTTGTCAGCCAAGGAATGGAATACCAAAAATGCCACTGGCCGCATATGAGCGTTGAGTTGCATAAGGAGATGAAAAGAGAAAAATTAATTTTTTTGTTTATTAATAAACTTTTTTTTTTCTTTTTTCCTCCGCAGGCTTTATTGAATTTAAATGTATTTTTTGTTATGAATATCATAATGTAAAATGACAGCCTATTTGGACCAAATCGGTTGTAACTGAAAAAGTTGACATCCCTCCCAATGAGGGGGCCTGGGAGGGGAGGGGGAAGGGTTTGAGGGAGAAAGGAGAGAGGTATACCCCGCCTCCAGTTTTTGATAATAAAAAAAAAAAATGTTTTCTCTTGCATTTGTTTTTCACTCTCATATTTATAATATGCGCAACATTAGGGTACAATTGGTATGATAAATGTGAATTTGACTGGAGACAGCCGAAGCTCTGACAGGCTGCCCATTCAGTTTTTTTTTTTCTTTTTCTCTATTGGGTGCACCCTAATATTGTTAAGATGCAAAAAAGTGTGCAATATCCCGGCTAATAGGAGAAAAAGGTCAGCAGCTAGCAAGGATTGCTTGATCAACAATTTAAAATCACAAAAAAAAAGAGATGCAGCGCTAAAAAAGTTCATATACAGTCCACGTGATAGTCCAATAATAGATAAGTAGAGGAGAGAAGATCCCCACACCAGTCTGTGAGCATAAAGCTGGAGGATTCACACCACACCACCACGCCTTGCAAGTCTCCTTACCAGACAGAAATGGAATAGCAGTATATAAATATGAGCTCTGCTCAACCTCCTCCAAAGCTTCAGACAGGCAATCAGGTAATCATCACAGAAACACTCTGGCCGGAACGCCCCCCAGAAAGCAATGTACAGAGATGGGCCTCTACATCAATCATGACAGCTTCCACTAGTGAGGATATCCTTTTCACCATGTCTCTCATCAAGCCGCATTACATGGACAAAGAGAGGGAAAGGCAATAGTGAAGCCCGCCAGGTATAAAGATTCAGTTTATTAAAAGCTCTACTTACATCTGAAAACTTGAATAAAAGCTTGTAACTCCCAGCACGTGATACATACTATATGTTACAAGCTTTTATTCAAAAGCTGCCAGGGGCATAAGAGATCTAACTGATCGCAGTGACATGGATCAGTAGATCTCTTACATGCCGCCTGTCAGAACGGGGAACCGCCGTGTTTACATTGGCGGTTCCCCGTTTTTCTTCTCTGACAGGCAATCGTGAGTAGCTGGCAGACATCGAGTCTGCCGGACCAGCAGCCACACTGCTGAGAGAGCATGCCGACGTTTATATACGGTGATTCGTGCTACAGCGCCACTCTGCAGCAGTAAATGTATGTGAGTCGGTCGGGAACCGGTTAACCACTTGCCGGCTGCCCGCTGTGGATTGACGGCGGCAAAGTAGCTCGTTATCGTAAACCACCGTCACCTGACGGTGGATACAAGATCGCGGATTGTGAGCATGTGTGCACCGCCGGAGGCGTGCTTGCGCACTCACTGTGTTCCGGGGGAGCCAGGGAGCAGGTAGGGTAGACTCGATGTCCACTGGTTACCTGTGATTGCTCCCCCGCAGTGATAGAATGGAGGTCTGTGTATGTAAACACACGGATCTCCATTCTGACAGGGGGAAGGAATGTCATTGCAGGCTCCCTGTGTATGAGAGCCATGATCACTCTCCTCCCCCACTCAGCCCAGCCCATATACAGTTAGTAACACACAGGGAACACAGTTAACCCTTAGAGTGCCCCCTGCAGGTTAACCCCTTCCCTGCCAGCAGGGGCGTTGCTAGGTCTACAAATGATCTGGGGCTAGAGCCCATAGCAGCGAAGTAAAGAAAGATATACTCTTGAGCAGGCATACACATGTGTATAATATAGATGTGTGTGTGTGTATATACAGTATCTCACAAAAGTGAGTACACCCCTCACATTTTTGTAAATATTTTATTCTATCTTTTTATGTGACAACACTAAAGAAATAACACTTTGCTACAATGTGTTACAGTGTACAGCTTGTATAACAGTGTAAATTTTCTGTCCCCTCAAAATAACTCAACACACAGTCCTTAATGTCTAAACCGCTGGCAACAAAAGTGAGTACACCCTTTAGTGAAAATGTTGAAACTGGGCCCAAAGTGTCAATATTTTGTGTGTCCACCATTATTTTCAAGCACTGCCTTAACCCTCATGGGCATGGAGTTCACCAGAGCTTCACAGGTTGCCACTGGAGTCCTCTTCCACTCCTCTATGTCGACATCACAGAGCTGGTGAATTTTAGAGACCTTGCGATCCTCCACCTTCCATTTGAGGATGCCCCACAGATGCTTAATAGGGTTTAGGTCTGGAGACATGCTTGGTCAGTCCATTACCATTACCCTCGGCTTCTTTACAGTCACAGTACATGTTGGCATTCATGGTTCCCTCAATGAACTGTAGCTCCCCAGTGCCTGCAGCACTCATGAAGCCCCAGACCATGACACTCCAGCCACCATGCTTAACTGTAGGCAAGACACACTTGTCTTTGTACTCCTCCCCTGGTTGCCACCACACACGCTTGACACCATCTGAACCAAATAAGTTTATCTTGGTCTCATCAAACCACAGGATATGGTTCCAGTAATCCCTGTCCTTAGTCTGCATCATCTTTAGAAGAGGCTTCCTTCTGGGATGACAGCCGTGCAGACCAATTTGATGCAGTGTGCGGAGAATGGTCTGACCACTGACAGGCTGATCCCCCACCCCTTCAACCTCTGCAGCAATGCTGGCAGCACTCATACGTCTATTTCCCAAAGACAACCTCTGGATATGACGCTGAGCATGTGCACTCAACTTCTTTGGTCGACCATGGCGAGGCCTGTTCTGAGTGGAACCTGTCCTGTTAAACCGCTGTATGGTCTTGGCCACCGTGCTGCAGCTCAGTTTCAGGGTCATGGCAATCTTCTTATAGCCTAGGCCATCTTTATGTAGTGCAACAATTCTTTTTTTCACATCCTCAGAGAGTTCTTTGCCATGAGGGGCCATGTTGAACTTCCAGTGACCAGTATGAGAGATTGAGAGTGATAGCACCACATTTAACACACCTGCTCCCCATTCACACCTGAGACCTTGTAACACTAACGAGTCACATGACACCGGGGAGGGAAAATGCCTAATTGGGACTCGCTTTTGTTGCCAGCAGTTTAGACATTAATGGCTGTGTGTTGAGTTTTTTTGAAGGGACAGCAAATTTACACTGTTATACAAGCTGTACACTCACTACTTTACATTGTAGCAAAGTGTCATTTCTTCAGTGTCGTCACATGAATAGATAGAATAAAATATTTACAAAAATGTGGGGGGTGTAGTCCCTTTTGTGAGATACTGTATACATATATATATATATATATATATTGTTACATATCTGAGTGCAGATCCTCCTTAAATCAGGGTCCCCAGAGAGCACCCCTTACATATCAGGGTCCTCAGAGAGCCCCTTCCTTACATCTAGGTCCCCAAAGAGTCCCTTCCTTACATCAGGGTCCCCAGAGAGCCCCTTCCTTACATCAGGGTCCACAGAGAGCCTCTTCCTTACATCAGGGTCCACAGAGAGCCCACCCTTACATCAGGGTCCACAGAGAGCCCCCCCTTACATCATGGTCCCCAGAGAGCCTCCCCGTATATCAGGGTCCCCAGAGAGCCTCCCCATACATCAGGGTCCCCAGAGAGCCTCCCTATACATCAGAGTCCCTAGAGTGCCCCCCCATACATCAGGGTCCCCAGAGACCCCCTATACATCAGGGTCCCCAGAGAGCCTCCCTGTACATCAGGGTCCCAAGAGAGCCTCCCCATACATCAGGGTCTACAGAGAGCCTCCCCCTTGCATCAGGGTCTACAGAGAGCCTCCTCATACATCAGGATGGGGTGAAAGAGAGACCCCCTAGCCCTGCCTGCAGTCCCTACTGTCCCAGCCTCTGTCTGTGTGGGTAGGTGTGTGATCCACCTACCTCCCACCCATCCTCAGTCAGCCTATTTTCTTCCTGTTCCATGACAATCACAGCGAGCTAGGAGAGGAGCTTGAAGAAGGAGTACAGGCTTTGGGAGGCACCGGGGATGCTGCTCAGGGTGGTGGTGAGGCCTCATCTTCTCTCTCTCTCTCTCTCTCTCACTCCCTCCTGGGCTCTTCCCGGCTCCCCAATCTTCCCCATCACTATTTGAAGATGCCACTGCCCTGCACCTCACTGCCACCGGACCAGCAGGGTCTGCTCCAGTCCAGGACCATGACAAGGGGGCTGGGCTCAACTCTTTAGGCCCAACTCTTTTGGCCCCACAGGAACTAGCACAGAAGAAGAGGAAGTGGAACCCTCCTCCACTTTGAATGCTGGGCAGGGACGGAGTTGCGGCCGTGATGTCACTGGTTGCTAGACACTAGGCGGCTCTAGCAACTATTGACCAGGAGTAGAGTCAGGTGGAGGCGAGGGTGGAGCTGGAGCCAGTGCTACCGTGGCTTAGTCTGCCCCTGTCTCCTGCATTCCGGACGGGACATACCTGCTAATTGCAGAACTGCATCCACTCGGCAAGAGACTCGGGGCTATGGGCCCCATACTCGGGGCTATAGCCCCAATAGCCACCCCCTAGCAACGCCCCTGCCTGCCAGTGATATTTATACAGTAATCAGAGCATTTTCATAGCACTGATCGCTGTATAAATGCCAATGGTCCCAAAAAAGGGTCCGATGTGTCTGCCGCAATATCGCAGTCCCGCTAAAAATCGCAGATCATCGCCATTGCTAGCAAAAAAAAAAACCATAAATTAATTCTCATCATTCATAAACAGGCAACTTTTGTGCAAACCAGTCAATATACGCAGATTGTGATTTTTTTTACCAAAAATATGAGGAAGAATATAAATCGGCCAAAACCGATGAAAACATATTTTTTTCTTTTTTTTTTTGGATATGCATTTTAGCAAAACGTAAGAAATATGTTTTGTTTTCTGTTTTTTTGCAAAATTGTCGCTCTTTTTTTGTTTATAGCAGTGATCAGAAATGATGCAGAGGTGATCAAATACCACCAAAAGAAAGCACTTATATGGTCCGGGGGGGGGGGGCACTCACTTATCCCCACCCCCTCTCCTGACCTGCCAGGCTACGTGCTCGGATAAGGGTTTGGCATGGATTTTGGGGGGAACCCCACACCATTTTTTTGGCATGGGGGTTTCCCTTAAAATCCAAACCACACCAAAGGGTCTGGTACCTCTTGGGGGGGAACCGCATGTACATTTTTAAAAGAAAACTTGCGGGGGTTCCCCTTTAAGATCCTAAGCACACAAGTCACACTGCAAGTCGGATCATCATGATCCGACTTCTGGTGCAGCTTCTATTTAGATCAATGGGCTCCCATAGGAAACCATTGCTTTTGAATAGAGGCAGAGAAATGCAGCTGAAAGCCAGAGCGGAAAAACGTGCATTGACGTCAATGTATAAAGCTGATAAAATCGTTTTTTAACACTTTTTTTTCTGGCGTCAGTACCAATGTTACAGCTCTTTTTTTTAAACGTCCGTGTATATGAGGCCTAAAAATAACGTAACCACCTCAATACAGGGCACTTTCACCCCCTTCCTGCCCAGGCCATTTTTCATCTTTCAGCACTGTCACATTTTGAATGACAATTACACTACAGTCAT
>BLSH010259830.1:576131-587780 GCA_018402905.1 Glandirana rugosa | reverse complement strand
GCCCACACAGAACGATAACCCCCCTATCTATGCTCTATAACCGAAAAGAACGACTTAACACCCTATAACCCAAATTCGAGACTTAAGGTAACATACTAAAGCTCGGCCTACTAAACAAAATAGGCCCACACTTTTGCTGTCCAAAACCAAGCTCCCGCTCAAGAACACCGAGACACATATAAGGACAATACCTACATTTCCCGACCAAGATACCATGTACAAGACGAACTGGGATGCTTTTCCCTCTTTCTGTTTCCGCCACCCTTCATGTGCCGGTTGTTACCAGTTATTAATGTTTGAGATGTATTGACAACACATCTCTAATATGCTCATGTTATGTACTTGTATTACTCTACTATAACTAAATAAAATTTTCTTAATGGAAAAAAAAAAAAAATAAGTTGTTTTCAAACGTAGTGTATTTGGTATGGGTTATTAAGCATAATACATAAATCTAATAAAGCATAAACTGTAGAAATTAAATTATGGATTTGTCGTTTTGGAAAATTATTAGTGGTGATAATGTACAATGTTAATAGCAAAACAATCATAAAATAAGTATCTAGCATAAATGTCAATTTATCTACATTTCAGTTTATCTGTATTTGTTTTTTCTTGGCTACATTGACTATAATAAAGCCTAACAAAATTAAAAAAAAAAAAAAAAAAAAAAAAAAAAACATTAAAAAAAACAATCAACACATTATTTTACTTTCACCTTTACACTATAAGCTGGTAATTATCACCCATGATTTAAAGTGATTGTAAAGTCTCATTTTTTTTTTAATAACAAATATGTTATACTTCCTCCTCCTCTACCTACCTTCTCTGTGCAGTTGGTTTTGCACAGAGCAGCCTGGATCCTCCTTTTCTCGGGTCCCTCTTTGCTGCTTCTGGCCCCTCCCTCCTATCGAGTGCTCCCATAGCCAGCAGCTCTCTATGGGGGCACCCGAGCTGAGTCAGAGCTCCGTGTATCCATTCAGACATGGAGCCCCGACCTGGCCCACCCCCTCTCTCCCCTGATTGGCTGACTGACTTTGATTGACAGCCACGGGAGCCAATGGCGCCACATCACTGGAGAGAGAAGGGGCTCAGGTAAGTATAAAGGGGGCTGGTGGGGGCTGCTACACACAAAAGGTTATTTATCGTAATGCATAGAATGCATTAAGATAAAAAATCTTTGGCTTTGACAAGCCCTTTAAGCTGATAAACCCCCTTAATATATAGTTATTTGTTTTTGAGAATGATTTGTATATACAATATTATATATAATGGTCATTTCAGTAGCCATGTATAAATATCACTGACATTCCTATACAGAAAAAACCATGTGCCATAACTACAGATGTACGTTTAAGAGTCTGTCTTATGTGACATTCTAAAGAAAGGAAATGCAGTATTTTTATGTATGCATACTGCAAACATTTGCTGTGTCATCAGCCAAACTGGATTTTCATGTTTCTGGACCTCACTGCTGTGTTTTCAGCCTGACGGTTCCTTATCTTTTGTTGTTGTTCCTCATTGCTGTACTCAATGTTTTTGCAGTGCACCTGGTTGGGAACTCATAGAAGCTAAAACTGCCCAGGGGATTTTTTAGAGATAAATTTACGCACATTGTAAATAAAACATTTGTTTTATTAAATATCCAAAAATAAAAATTTTTTGCACAGAAAACATATGAAATATTTAAAAAAAAATGTTATGCAAAAAACGGATTTACCATTGTCAGCCTACTCCACAAAAGTGATCAGGTCTTACATATTTCATCAAATATATTTTTCAAATTTGTAGACTTTCAAAACAGACGGATGGACAAGTTGCATCACAACTCGTTCCGTAAACAATAATTCACTTCATTGGTTTGGAACTGCCACTCTCTCTGTGCCAACTTGAAGGTCAATTCTAGGATGTTTTTTTTAAACAAGTCTCCAAACTTAATAAAAACTCAATAAAGATAATAAAAGAAGTTAAGGCTGCAATAATTACCTCCTATCATGTGATGCCCCCTCAGTTATTGCTTCCAGCTACTAGATGTCCTTAGTCTTCTGGGTTAAATGACACCCAACACTATTCAACCAAGAAGATTGAAGAGATACTGTAAGTGGAGGGCAACATGGACCTATCGCCTGAGGGGACATCATCATAGAGCTAGAGGGCAGTATTGACATCATCACTGAGGACCACCTACCACCATAGAAGAGGTAATCCATGCTGGAACTCTTAAAAATTACATCTAAATGACACTGACTTTTGGATGAATGCCTGCCTGCTCACCTGGGGCATTCGCGAGGGTGCATCAATTAGCAGGGTTAGCTGGCTGAAAGTCCTATTTTGTCCTATTTTTACTTTTTTAAATGCATTTATTTATTTATTGCTGTGTAACATAGTTACAGGTTGAAGACATAAGTCCATACAGTTCAACCAATATAAAAAACAAGAAAATAGAAAACCTCCATATACACAATCCTATACCCATAGTTGATCCAGAGGAAGGCAAAAGAAAACACCAAAAAAGTATGGTCCAATTTGCTCCAGGTGGGGAAAAATTCCTTCCCGGTCCCCTAGGAGGCAATTGAATGTTCTATGGATCATAATCCCAGGTGTTATTACCTATAAATGTTAATATAAAGCGCTTAGGCAGCTGTCCATTCTAATATAAATTCACTTTTACTATTGATTTAGCTTAAGCCCACTGTCGGCTGATGTCACAGAGCTGGTCCACAGAGTTCGTCCATTTTAGGCAAAAATCACGACCAGGTGGTCGAGACCCACCCATAAGCCTGAGCCAGCCTAAGCCTGAGCCAGCCGCTCCCACCCCTTCCACAGCCCAGCACTCCAGTGAGAGAGGGGGGCAGAGCAGACAGTGACAGCGGTCTTTGATCACTCAGGCTTAGAAACCCTTCTCTTTTAATACAAGCAAATATTTTGCTAGCTTTAGAAACTGCAGCTTGATATTTCATGCTAATATTAAGTCTATGATACACCAGAACACCCAGATCCTTCTCCACCATCGACTCTTCCAGTTATCCTCTTCCTGGAATGTATGATAAATGCAAGCCCTGAAATGCTTAACTTTACAGTTATCAATAGTAAACCTCATTTGCCACACAGTTGCCCAATTAAACAGTGCATTAAGATGGGCTTGTAAGTTGGAAACATAATTCCACCACATAGGTTGCTGTCATCTGCAAAGACTGAAATGGTACATTTAATCCCGAATTGTAAGGGCCGGTTCACACATAGCCGATCCGACTTCAGGGGAGACTTTGCTAGGTGATTTGAACGCTACTTCAAGGCAACTCCGGCGTGACTTCAGCACGACTTTGGGCGACTTACAACATGATTCCATGCCAGGCAACTTTGCCTGTGGCCAATCAGAGAAGGGAGAGAGGGGGTTGCCTTTCAAAAATTATTTTCTTTTAACTGTAAAGTCGCTTCAAAGTCCCTTCAATATAAATGGGGGATTTGAGTTGCAGGTGACTTCCATTGAATTCTATGGGCACAAGTCAGATAGAAGTCGCCTTGAAGTAGTACAGGAACCTTTTTTGAAGTCGCCTTGAAGTAGGAGCAACTTCAGTAGTGTATATTAAGAATGCTCCTATTCATTTCAATGGGATTTTGGATGTCAAGTGACTTGAGGCGACTTGGGGCGCAATTCACCTATGTGTGAACAGAGCCTAAGGGGTTGATTTACTAAAACTGGAGAGTGCAGGGGGGTGTGGCCTGGACCGCAATGAAGTAGATTACATGAGGAAAGAGCTCCATTCCATATCCATCCTGCAATGCTTATCCTGGGTCTATTGACCGTGCTCCTTGATACCGGGGGACCTGCCACAGCTCAGGGAACGTCTGCCCGTATGTCCCCGACCAAAAAAGCACCGGAGGCCGCCAGCCAGCTGGCGAAATACCACGCACAGGCCGAAGATGGTGCAGAGGCCTCCTCCACCTCGCGCCATGTGGCGACAGACACGGAGAAAATCCTGGAAGCGGTCTCTCTTTGCCAGACCACCCTGACAGCAAAGATAGATGAGATGAAGATGGGGGTTTCCCTCATCAGACAGGACATCTCTAAGCTCCGGGATCGGGTGAGGGAGGCGGAGGACTATTATCCATCCCCTCCGCCACAAAACCGAGGAGCTACAGTGTGACATCAAGCAGCTTGCACAGAAACAGGACAACATGGAAAATCACCTGAGGAGGTGCAATCTCCACTTCATCGGTCTGCCAGAGAGGGCGGAGGGCACGGATGCTGCGACATATATGGAGGACCTCCTGATCAAGACCTATGGGAGAGAGTTCTTCTCTGTTATGTTCGCGGTGGTGCGGGCTCACCGGATCCCAGTGAGACCCCCGCCGGCTGGCTCTCCACCGCGGACATTTATCGCCAAGTTCCTGAATTTTAGAGACCGGGATAAGATCCTGCGTTTAACCAGGGACAAAGGTAACGTCCCCTTTAATGGGGCCCATATCACGGTCTTTCCAGATTTCTCCGGGGAGGTGCAGAGATGGAGCTCCCGCTTCCAGGAGGTCAAACACCGCCTGCGGGTCAGAAACCTCAAGTATGCTATGCTCTTCCCCGCTCATCTGCAGATGGAGGAGGATGGGCTGGCACAGTTCTTTGATACTTCGGAGGTGGTGACTGCTTGGCTGGACAGCCCCCCTCGATGGACTTACATACCTGCTCCTGAACTGTGAGTAAATGCTGCACCCTCGTCTTTTGCCCGCTTTTGATCCTCAGACCCTGTCGCACTCCCCCCTCTTCTGTATGGATCCGCCCCTCCTTGTCTCAGTTGCTCCCCGGCATTAATGGAACTTAGTGCTCTATGTGACATTACTCCTGTTTTCTTCTCCCCCTATTTGCAACATACAGCTTTACTAACTTGTTGTAGTGCAGACACACTATGATTGTTGTGACCAGAGGAATGTTTGCCCCCTTAGTTGTTGTTGATTGGGTGAGCGGCGGCCATGGAGAGGTGTCTGTACCCCACGGTCTATCGGACTGTCCCCACGTGGGCATCTCGCAGGCACTGCGAGCTGGCAGCTGCTGCCCTCCCCCCAGTTCGGGTTTCATATGCCCACGCCATGTTGGGGAGGCGCTGGGCTGGGTAACTTTGACTTTGCTCCAGTTGAGCATTTATTTTCTTTTTACCTATTATGCAACAGGACTCCAAAATGTACTGCAAGATCAAAGTCGTAAATTCTTCTCTATGGAGTCACCAGGAGGACGCCCGTAATTTACTTGCTGCATTTATGTCTTCATCCGCTCCGCTCCGCTCCAAGTAACCCATCATCCTTCTATTTCTAATTCACCAGTGACATGGTCTCTCTGAAATGTATGACTTGGAATACCCGTGGGCTGCGTAATAAAATTAAACGCACTGCGGTGCTCAAGTTTCTTAAATCCCAAAAGGCCCAGATTATTGCCCTGGTTTAAACCCATGCCACGGGCCATCTGCAAGCTGCTTTTAGGTGCCTCTGGGTTGGCTGGGCATACCATTCGGTGTATACCCCCCTGTCCAGAGGAGTCTACCTTCTAGTGGCCAAATGAGTCCCCTTTGAATTGATATCGGTGGTCTCAGATCGGGCAGACGTTATGTATTTGTACATGCTGTTATTCAAGGTTCCCCGCTGCTTATTTTGGCCTGCTATTTCCCCCCTCCGTACAGCTCGGAGATCATCAATGAGGGCCTGGCCTTTATGGCCCAGTACCTGGCGCTCCCGGCTATGTGGAGGGGAGACTTCAATATGGTCATGTCCCCAGACTTGGATCAAATGCAGAGGGAAGGGGATCAGCCCCCCCTCGGAGATTCACTAGGCTATCTAGGATAATTTCTGATTTCTCATTGCTGGATACATGGAGACACCTAAATCCCACCTCCAGGACATACTCATGCTATTCCACTAGTCATGGTACTATGTCTCGTATAGACTACATTTTTATTTCCAGCCTGTTACTGCCGGTCTTAACGGGGTCATCCTCTCAGACCATGCCCCATACTGGGTAGAACTTGGGTTGTTGAACCGGTCCCCCCCTCGCTTGTGGAAGCTAAACCCATATTGGCTCACAGCTCTTGGAGACTGTGGGGCTGTATCAGAGGAATTCAAATTCTTTTTTAGCCAGAATCAGGGCACCTCCATGATAGGTACGGTATGGGAGTCGTTTAAGATACATGCTTGTATGGTACTAATGAATAGGATCAATAGACTTAAACATTCCTCGGCTGCGGTGCTGCGGGCTTCTATGGACAAACTCAGTGAGTTGGAGGATGAGAATTCTCGGCACCCCACTCCTGAGGCCTTGTTGAGGGTTAAAGCACAGGCGTGGATGGTCACCCAAATGCACATAGAAAAATCAAAACAACATCTATTTTTCACGAAACAAAGGATTTTTGAACACGGCGAACGTGCAGGGAAATTGTTAGCGTATTTAGCCCACATGAATACTAATCCCCCGGTGGTAGGGACACTGCGAATGGCGGAGGGCCGGCCTCTCACCGATCTGATGCAGGTGGCGGAGGAATTTAAGAAATGTTATCACTCCCTGTAAAACTCTCAGACCATACATAGCGAATAGGACACAGAAAGCTTTCTCTATACTATTCCCACTCCCGGTCTTAAAGTAACACAAGTTGCACTCCTCGACGCCCCTATCTCTACAGACAACATTACGGAAGTGATGGCCCAGTTGGCTAGATCCAAGGCCCCCGGACCTGACGGCTCCCTTTAAAATTTTATGACACCTTCTCAGACATACTGTTCCCAGGACTTAAGCAACTATATCAGCACATTTTTGATACAGGCTCAGTCCCACCCTCTATGACCGAGGCTAGGATTGTAGTTATTCCGAAACCGGGCAAGGATCCTAACTATCCGGAATCCTACTGTCCTATTTCCATGTTGTCAGTGGACACGAAAATTTTAGCCAAAATCCTGGCCACCCGCCTTAATAAGGTTATCCTGTCCTTAGTACATCCGGACCAGACAGGTTTCATGCCGAGTAAAAATACAGCCATGAATATTAGAAGACTATTCATGAACCTTCAAGCCACTCATGATAACTCGGGCACGAGGGTGGTGGTGGCACTAGATGCCGCCAAAGCCTTTGACTCGGTTCAGTGGATCTATTTAATTGCATGTCTGAGACGCTTTGGGTTTGGCCCTCATTTTATAAGGTGGGTACAGCTACTATATAGTTCCCCTAGGGCCCGTGTCCTTGTAAATGGCTATTTGTCAGACTCTTTTGATCTGGAGCGGGGGACCCATCAGGGCTGTCCCTTGTCCCTCTTGCTTTATGCTCTGGCGGCGGAGCCATTGGCTATCGCGATACGCATCAGTCCGGGTATCTCTGGGCTGCGGAACCTTGAGAGGGAAGAAAGAATAGGGATGTACGCCGATGACACAATTTTGTATCTAGCAGACCCAGACCCTTCTTTACAAAATGCCCTGCAGATCATAGAGGAAATCGGAGGATATTCGGGCCTGCGCATCAATTGGTCTAAGTCCCAAATCTTGCCCCTTGATTGTTCACCATTCCCCCTGCAGGAGCCGCCTCTCCCATTGTCCACGGTTTCCTCTCTCAAATATCTTGGAGTTATTGTCACTAGGTCTCTGATGGATTACCATTCCCTTAATTTGGAACCCCTAATAGCTTTAGTTAAAAGCAAAATGCAAATATGGTCCAAACTGCCTCTAGGAGTTATGGGCCGTATAAATATAATTAAAATGATTCTCCTTCCTAAAATTTTGTATATGCTCTGGCATGCTCCCCTGTATGTTCCCGTTAAGTTTTTTTAAGGTGTTGGAATCGATTCTGAACTTGTATGTGTGGGGGTCTGGGAGACACAAAGTGTCCTAGCTAATTCTTAAGAACCCTATCACTATGGGAGGTGTGGCAGTCCCTGATTTTCGGGACTACTATGTCGCTTCTCAACTTTCCCACTTTTATCATTTCACCAAAGCCAAAAACTCCAGATACCATTCACTGGTGTGCCATCCTCCGGAGCACCCAGCCCCCACCCCTTTACAGATGATACTTCGGAGTCGCCCACGGGGCCCACCTGCCAAATTTAACGATGGCATGTTGGCCCATCATCGTAGGATCTGCTCCCTGGCCCTGCGGAAAACAGACACCCAGCCAGCCCACTCATATTTGCCCCTTTGGTACAATACTGCATTACCTGAACTTTTGACGATTCCACATCTGCACATTTGGATAGATAGGGGCGTCCTATACCTCCACCATGTCATGGATGCAAACGGCCCTAAGCCCTTTCAGACCCTAAAGGAGGAATTCTCTCTCCCTAACCAGTTCCTTTTTCGCTATT
The DNA here is from genome assembly GCA_018402905.1 of Glandirana rugosa. Lineage (NCBI taxonomy): Eukaryota > Metazoa > Chordata > Amphibia > Anura > Ranidae > Glandirana > Glandirana rugosa. Next base: position 579,456 of record BLSH010259830.1, on the reverse strand, counting down.
TGCAGCTTCGCCACACGTTACAGACCCAGTTTCAGGGTCTCCCCCCAAGCTAGATACCTCCCCGATCTTAACTATTATCCTGGGTTTGGAACCCGCTAAACTGATTTCAATGTTGTACTCTACCCTATGTCTTTCATACGAAACCAAAGTTGCATATGGCCCTAAAACCAAATGGGAACCCGAGGTAGAAGAGATAGAGGATGATGATTGGGAGGAGATACTGGAGGGAGTTAAGGCGGTATCCCCAAAGGTCTCAGATAGGCTTACCCAACTTTATATCATCCACCAAACTTATCTTACCCCTGAGAGACTCACCTGGTTCCAGCAAACTCACAGCCCGCTTTGCCCGTGCTGTGATACATCGCTGGGTACGTTTTTTTCATATGATGTGGTCATGCCCTGAGATACAGTCATACTGGCTCCAGATCATCCGGTTCATGATGTTATGGGATCGCCGGTCGCTCTGGACCCTAAACTGTGCCTGCTGGGCTTGCACCCAGATTTAGAGATAGATATATTTACCATAACCTTTCTTAATGAAACCCTGTTTCTCGCTAGAAAAACTATTGCTCAGTACTGGTTGAGGGCCAGCTCCCCAACGGTGCTGGAATGGAAGCGGGAGGTGAACGCTACAATACCCTATAAAAAATGCTATATAAAAATAGAGTATGCCCCCTTAAATTTTCTAAGATTTGGGACAGATGGATGTCTGATGGCGAGACATGTGACTGAAGAGCTTGGGTTGTGGGCTCTAATGTTTATCTTACTACTCTCACTAATACGGCTGTGTTTCCTTGTACATCATATACAGTAACTGAGTATAGCTGTGTTGATGCCTCCATGCCAAATATATGATCTTGCCTTGAATATGCTCTGTGTTAAATGTTACATTGAAGTGTACCTGTTGCAGTTTTCTCAATAAAGCTGTCTTTGTTAATTATCTGGTGCAACTCTGAATAGAAACCAATCAGCTTCTATTTTTTTTCTTTGTCATAGCTTAATTGAAAAAGCTGAAGTTAGAAGCTGATTGGCTATCATGCACAGCTGCACCCGATTTTGCACTCTCCAGTTTTAGTAAATCAACCCCTATATAATTTATAAATATTTTAAGGAGTTTTCAACTTGAAACAAAGTGCATATGTGGTGGATAGTAAACTTGACAGCATTCAAAGCAGAAATCTTAACAGATAAGAACTTTATTGTTGCTGTGAATTGTAAGTTGAATGAGGAGCGTGACCAGTCATGGATTGTAGGGCGGATGTGATTTTACTGTTTTGCCTACCTGTTGAAATGATTAACTAGAGTGTAACATTAGCCAATTAAAATTATAAACTGAACTATGTGTGCCATCCCAGGAGACTAAAGCTCTGCTAAGTTCAATCAATTTACTTTCAATCAAGTTTTATATTTTTTTGTGATCGTTCCTCATTGCTATACTCAAGGTTTTTACAGTACTTCTGCCATTTTCTCTGTATCAACTTTAAAGTCAACCCTGGGGTGTGTGTTCTATTTATTTATTTTTTAACAGGTCTCCAAGCTCATTAAAAACTTAACAAAACTTATAAAATGAGCTCAGGCTGCAATACAGTCAGGAAAGAACTCACCTGCTAGTGGTGCTATCGCTCCCAGATCCAGCGGGCGTGTCAGGAAAGGGCTCACCTGCTGGTGGCACTGTGGCTCCCGGATCCATAGGCTGCAATTCCAGTGTCCACCAGCTAGTGTCTCCCAGCAGCCAGAAGCTCATTACCTGATGCTCTTTGCAGGAAGTATATTTAAATACTGTCTGTCCTGCTCTGGTTGCCTTGGTGTTTTGGTCCCCATGTGCCCCTGACCTGTGATCCTGCATCTTGCATCCTGCATCGGTTCCCAGACCCCTGGCCTGCAGCCTGATCCCTTCCCATCTGCTCTCTCCATCTCCTCTTTCCCTTTTTCTGTCCTGTCTTGCTCCCAGCTCCCTCTGCTTGATCCCTTGTGTATGACCCTGGCTCGGCTACGATTACGGTTTTGAATTCCCTATCTGCTGTATATACTTAGTTTAGGCAGTTGTTCATTGTGTATCACTATTCGGTTATTAGGTTTGTTTCACACAGTTCGGTATGTTGGAGGTGCGTTTACATCTTTGTTATTCACTTATCTTTTAAATACATTATATTATTTTACACTACTTGTGCCTGGCATTCTCTGTGGCAGTTCACATATTTCTGGTCACACCAGTTACTGACAAATACTTACCTCCTCTCCAGTGATGTACACAGGATACTTTTTTCTTAAGCAAAGCAGATAAGGAAAGCCTAGAAACCATGTGAGAAGGAGACAGCAGCTCCACCTGCTGACAGGACATAAGTATACAAAATATTCATATGCAATAGTTAATTCTTAAAGTGATTGCAAAAGCTCGCTTTTTAAAAAAAAAATAACAAACAGGCCATACTTGCCTCCTCTGTTAGTTGGATTTGCACAGAGCAGCCCAGATCCTCCTCTTTTCTGTCCCTTTTCTGCTCTCCTGGCCCCTCCCTTCTTCGAGTGTCCCCACAACCAGCAGCTCTCTATGGGGGGCACCAGAACCGAGTCAGAGCTCCGTGTATCCATTCAGACACAGAGCTCTGACCTGGCCCTGTCCTTCTTTTGCCTGATTGGGGGACTTTGGTTGACAGCCGCGAGAGCCAATGGCACCACTGCTGTGTCTCAGTCAATCAGGACGAGTGTCCTGGACAGCTGAGGGGATTGTGGACATTGCTGGAGAGAGAAGGGGCTCAGAATAAGTAATTAGGGGGTGCTGGGGAGGCTGCTACACACAGAAGGTTTTTTTATCTTATTGTATAAAATGCATTAAGATTAAAAAACCTTCTGCCTTTACAACTTCTTTAAGGAAAATCTAACACAGGTTTGGAGGCATGCTCAGTGTACAGTAGAAGTACGTCACAACTGAGGTTGAATTTTAAGACGTTTATTGGAGAACGTTTCTGGATTACACACACATTTCTGGATTATTGATCCAAAACAAGTATGCCTAAAGTCAGAGAAAAGTCATATGCTACTCAGTTAATAGACCTTGTCAATACGTCTAGTTTTGAAGACTGAAAAGAGACTGAAATCCGTATGAACAAAACCTAGTTATTAGGTCTTTACACACACATTAGGTCTTTGCAAGAGGTTATTTGCAGAATTTTAAGTTGGAGTCAACACTGCATGAAGATGACATGTGACTCGTACGGAGGTTTGGACACAATCTAAAAGGAATTTCTTCAACATTTCCGTCTTCCAAAAAATTAGAATTACGTAAAATATGTTATTCTATTTTTTTGGAAGACACACATCGTCGGAG
>BLSH010259830.1:525907-543240 GCA_018402905.1 Glandirana rugosa | reverse complement strand
AATTCTCACCATCCGTAAACGCGACCACTTTTGCGCAAACCAATCAATAAACGCCGATTGCGATTTTTTTTATCGCAAATATGAGGAAGAATATAAATCGGCCAAAAACGGTGAAAAAAAATGTTTTTTTATATTTTTTTTTTGGATTTGTATTCTAGCAAAAAGTAAGAAATTTGGGTTTTTTTGCAAAATTGTCGCTCTTCTTTTGTTTATAGCGGCGATCAGAAATGACGCAGAGGTGATCAAATACCACCAAAAGAAAGCTCTATTTGTGGGAAAAAAAGGACGCAAATTTCATTTGGGTACAATGTCGCACGACCGCGCAATTTTCAGTTAAAGCGACGCAGTGCCGAATCGCAAAAAGGGCTCCGGTCGTAAAGCTGGAAATCCTTCCGGGGCTGAAGTGGTTAAGAATACAATGGCATCCGCAGTAGATCACAAGGGTAGTTCTTTCTAGCAGTGTGGAAAACACTCACGGAAGAATAAATACAATTCTAAACAAAATTAAAACAATTAAAATTCTAGAACATAATTAACAAAAAATGAAGGTCCCGGTCACATGTGCTTTGCTATCTGAAGAGCTGTCATTTGGATTGCTCTTCAGAGAGCTTTTGACTGACTGGTGTTGAGGAGGCATATTGCCTCTTTACTGCCTGTTTAACCTCCCTGGTGGTATGATTATTTCAGATTTTTGGTGCTGAAAGCGGTACATTATTTTGCATGGAAATTTGGTGTTTTATATTGTAGGCCTGCAATTCTTAGGAATAAATGACTGAAAAAAGGGGGGTTCCTGCGCTGGGATAAAGTCAAGATACCAAACTTTGAGACTGCTGCCTTCCAAGCCTTTCCCTGCTAAGCAAGGTAAGTATCTTTAAAATTAAAATTCACAATTGGAAATGGCGCTGTCTCACTAATCATATACTCATAAAGTGCAACTGTGCAAAATTATAAGTGAATCACAAAACCAGATATTCCTATAAATATGTGTCATAAAAACAATCCAATGTGAGAGGAATATATATGCAATGGTGAAATATAAATAAAAATAAAAATAAATAAAAAAAAAATATATATATATATGTGGTCCGTAAAAAGTCCGTGAAAAAAATCCATAAAAAGTCCGTAAATATTAAGACTTCAAAAATTCTATTAGAAGTGATAAATGGTAAGGATTACTAAAAACAGTGTTATACCCCAAACATTTAGATGTGAAAAAATAAAAATATGCACAAGTGTGATCCGTAAAACATGTGGTCCGTAAGAAATCCGTGAAAGATCCGTAAAAATCCGTAAGGTAAAAGACTACACAAATTCTGATAAGATCGATGAATTGCAGAGACTTCCACTCCCAATGTTACATTTCAACCGTTAGTAGCATGAAATTCATGAAAAAGGTGACTTTTGTGCCGGATGCTATATCCACTTTAAGGATGTGACAGGTGCTCCCCTCATGTGCCCGCACTTACCAGAAATGTCCCACCCCTACAGGGGTATCACGCCTGTGGTAAATGGGGTCTTTCTCCTTGTTTCCACGCTTCTTGTCTTTTATCCTTAATTCCTCGCTCCCTTCAGCTGGCTGTAGATATCCTGTGTCCGTCCTTCACTATAGCGCCGACATGTTTCCCACCAGGGTTTTATCCAGGAAAAAACGGCAAGAAAAAAGGTTTCCTCTGATAGTGTAGTAGTTTTAAATAATGGGATTTTATTTTCTCAAAAATAAGTAGAAAAAATGAAACAAATAATACTTAAAAACAAAGGCAAAGTAGTGCGCTAACACAGGGGTTTGCTCTTCATAATGATTTTTCAGTATTTGTTAGCACTATAATATTATATTTCAAAACCATTCTCATGATCGTTACCATCCGCCCACAAGAAAATTTTTTCCATTTATGTGATTGGGTCTCACATATTGCCCCACCTTCCTGGACTAGTATATAGAGCTAAATTCCGTTCATGGCCACAGCCTCAGATGACGTCAGGTATGACGAAACGCGTAAGGCGTGGCCTATTTTACGTGATTGCATGACTGACTGCTTGGAGTGAGACATCACATTAGAAGGAGCGCACAGCGGTCAGCAGGAAAGGGCATATACCTTTCTCAAGCAGGCAGAGCCTGCAAACCCCTGTGTTAGCGCACTACTTTGCCTTTGTTTTTAAGTATTATTTGTTTCATTTTTTCTACTTATTTTTGAGAAAATAAAATCCCATTATATAAAACTACTACACTATCAGAGGAAACCTTTTTTCTTGCCGTTTTTTCCTGGATAAAACCCTGGTGGGAAACATGTCGGCGCTATAGTGAAGGACGGACACAGGATATCTACAGCCAGCTGAAGGGAGCGAGGAATTAAGGATAAAAGACAAGAAGCGTGGAAACAAGGAGAAAGACCCCATTTACCACAGGCGTGATACCCCTGTAGGGGTGGGAAATTTCTGGTAAGTGCGGGCACATGAGGGGAGCACCTGTCACATCCTTAAAGTGGATATAGCATCCGGCACAAAAGTCACCTTTTTCATGAATTTCATGCTACTAACGGTTGAAATGTAACATTGGGAGTGGAAGTCTCTGCAATTCATCGATCTTATCAGAATTTGTGTAGTCTTTTACCTTACGGATTTTTACGGATCTTTCACGGATTTCTTACGGACCACATGTTTTACGGATCACACTTGTGCATATTTTTATTTTTTCACATCTAAATGTTTGGGGTATAACACTGTTTTTAGTAATCCTTACCATTTATCACTTCTAATAGAATTTTTGAAGTCTTAATATTTACGGACTTTTTACGGATTTTTTCCACGGACTTTTTACGGACCACATATATATATATATATTTTTTTTTTTATTTATTTTTATTTTTATTTATATTTCACCATTGCATATATATTCCTCTCACATTGGATTGTTTTTATGACACATATTTATAGGAATATCTGGTTTTGTGATTCACTTATAATTTTGCACAGTTGCACTTTATGAGTATATGATTAGTGAGACAGCGCCATTTCCAATTGTGAATTTTAATTCTTAGGAATAACTCACTTAAATCTGTGCAAACAAGAGTCTAGTAGACATCCCGGGTTTGATAAAGTTTGAAACAAGAAATCATAAATTATAATATAATAAATAACTATAAATAATTATCAAAAATAATAATATAATAGTGATAAAATGTATTCAATAATGTAATTAAATCAAAAACACTGAAATTTGCTCATTTGCAGAATTGTCGCTGTCGTCACTTTCAGTGTCTGATAATAAATTTCCCCAAAAATCAGTATCACTCAATTCTGCAAACGATTCTTATTTACTATTGCTGTTTTCTAGCTGATCAAAAAACACTTTTTTGACTTTTTGGTTGCCATGGATGTTCTCAAGTTTCCAGGCATCACACAGAGGCATCGGGCGGAGGACACAGCCCGCGGACACAGCGCTGGATACAGGGGACAAGGTAAGTAACCCAGCCTGGATCCAGTGATGCAATCCTGAGTGTGGCTCGGGGTTACCACTCTTGGTATCATTTCTCCCATGGCTGTGAAGCACAGCGTCACATTCATGATATACAGTCAGGTCCATAAATATTGGGACATTGACACAATTCTAATCTTTTTGGCTCTATACACCACCACAATGGATTTTAAATGAAACAAACAAGATGTGCTTTAACTGCAGACTTTCAGCTTTCATTTGAGGGTATTTACATCCACATCAGGTGAAGGGTGTAGGAATTCAACAGTTTGTATATGTGCCTCCCACTTTTTAAGGGACCAAAAGTAATGGGACAATTGGCTGCTCAGCTGTTCCATGGCCAGGTGTGTGTTATTCCCTCATTATCCCATTTACAAGGAGCAGATAAAAGGTTCAGAGTTCATTTCAAGTGTGCTGTTTGCATTTGGAATCTGTTGCTGTCAACTCTCAATATGAGATCCAAAGAGCTGTCACTATCAATGAAGCAAGCCATCATTAGGCTTAAAAAACAAAACAAACCCATCAGAGAGATAGCAAAATGTGGCCAAATCAACTGTTTGGAACATCCTATAAAAGAGAGAACGCACCGGTAGGCTCAGCAACACCAAAAGACTCGGAAGACCACAGAAAACAACTGTGGTGGATGACCGAAGAATTCTTTCCCTGATGAAAAAAACACCCTTCACAACAGTTGGCCAGATCAAGAACACTCTCCAGGAGGTAGGTGTATGTGTGTCAAAGTCAACAATCAAGAGAAGACTTCACCAGAGTGAATACAGTGGGTTCACCGCAAGATGTAAACCATTGGTGAGCCTCAAAAACAGGAAGGCCAGATTAGAGTTTGCCAAACAACATCTAAAAAAGCCTTCACAGTTCTGGAACAACATCCTATGGACAGATGAGACCAATATCAACTTGTACCAGAGTGATGGGAAGAGAAGAGTATGGAGAAGGAAAGGAACTGCTCATGATCCAAAGCATACCGCCTCATCAGTGAAGCATGGTGGTGGTAGTGTCATGGCATGGGCATGTATGGCTGCCAATGGAACTGGTTCTCTTGTATTTATTGATGACGTGACTGCTGACAAAAGCAGCAAGATGAATTCTGAAGTGTTTTGGGCAATATTATTCAGCCAAATGCTTCAGAACTCATTGGACGGCGCTTCACAGTGCAGATGGACAATGATCCGAAGCATACTGCGAAAGCAACCAAAGAGTTTTTTGAGGAAAAGAAGTGGAATGTTATGCAATGGCCAAGTCAATCACCTGACCTGAATCCAATTCAGCATGCATTTCACTTGCTGAATACAAAACCGAAGGGCCTCAAGAACAAGCAGGAACTGAAGATAGTTGCAATAGAGGCCTGGCAGGGCATCCCCAAGGATGAAACCCAGCGTCTGGTGATGTCTATACCTTCCAGACTTCAGGCTGTAATTGACTGCAAAGGATTTGCAACCAAGTATTAAAAAGTGAAAGTTTGATTTATGATTGTTAATCTGTCCCATCACTTTTGGCCCTTAAAAAGTGAGAGGCACATATACAAACTGTTGTAATTCCTACACCGTTCACCTGATTTGGATGTAAATACCCTCAAATTAAAGCTGAACATCTGCAGTTAAAGCACATCTTGTTCATTTCATTTCAAATCCATTGTGGTGGTGTATAGAGCCAAAAAAATTTGAATTGTGTCAATGTCCCAATATTTATAGACCTGACTGTGTGTGTGTATATATATATATATATATATATATATATATATATATATATATATATATATACACAGTATCTCACACAAGTGAGTACACATTGTTGTAAATACTTTATTATATCTTTTCATGTGACAACACTGACGAAATGACATTTTCCTACAATGTAAAGTAGTGAGTGTACAGCTTGTATAACAGTGTAAATTGCTGTCCCCTCAAAATAACGCAACACACAGCCACTAATGTCTAAACCGCTGGCAACAAAAGTGAGTACACCTGTAAGTGAAAACGTCCAAATTGGGCCCAAAGTGTCAATATTTTGTGTGGCCACCATTAATTTCCAGCACTGCCTTAACCCTCTTGGGCATAGAGTTCACCAGAACTTCACTGGTTGCCACTGGAGTCCTCTTCCACTCCTCCATGATGACATCACGGAGCTGGTGGATGTTAGAAACCTTGTGCTCCTCCACCTTCCATTTGAGGATGCCACACAGATGCTCAATAGTAGGGATGGGCTTCAAGTTTGGATCGAACATATGTTAGATCCAAACATCGGATGTTTGCTTGTTCGAGTAATCCCGAACATTATGGGGCGTTCGCGGCAACTTTGTGCACCCCATAATGTTTTGAAATGTCGGTGGAATGCCGCCCGCTGATTGGCAAAAGCATGCACATGGCCAATCAGTGGGTGGACTGCTGTGAGAGCTTTGATTGGCTAAAGGCAGGATGCCTTTAGCCAACCACTGCACAGCAGTCTCAAACCACGCCCCACACTATATAAAGCCGCCTGTACAACGGCTCTATGTAGTGTGTGGCGTTGCTTGATAGAGAGAGAGAGAGCATAGGTTCCTGTATACAGGCAGTTTAGATAGCTAGATTGAAAAAAAGTGTTAAAAATAGACGAAAAAAATCTGAAAAATAGATAGTTAACTAGATAGATAGTTAGACATCTAAAATATATCTGTCAGTTAGTGCAGACAGGTTAGTGTAGGGAAAAAAAAGAAAAAAAAATTAATTAAATAAATAAATATATATATATATATATATATATATATATATATATATATATATATACACACAGCGCATTGAGTGTGCACTATATCCCTGTACCTAAGGTACTAAGGTATATAGTCCACTTGATGTGGTGTATAAAAATATATACAGCCTGGTATATATATATATATATATATATATATACACACACACACAGCGTGTTGAGTATGCACTATATATCTGGTCTGTACCTAAGGTATATAGTCCACTTGACGTGGTGTATTAAAATATATACAACCTGGTATATATATATATATATACACACACAGCGTGTTGAGTGTGCACTATATATCTGTACCTAAGGTATATAGTCCATTTGACGTGGTGTATAAAAATATATACAGCCTGGTATATATATATATATATATATACACACACAGCATATTGAGTGTGCACTATATATCTGTACCTGAGGTACTAAGGTATATAGTCCACTTGACGTGGTGTATAAAAATATATACAGCCTGGTATATATATATATATATATATATATATATATATATATATATATATATACACACACACACAGTGTATTGAGCGTGCACTATATATCTGTACCTAAGGTATATAGTCCACTTGTCGTGGTGTATTAAAATATATACTTTTTGATGGGCAGATCCAGCTCGACAATCAGCCTAAAAGACTTCTTCTCCCCGCTCAACATGTCACATTGGGCGGGAGGCAAGATGGCGCCGGAGGCCTCCACGATCCCCAGCGCAGCACTACAGGCTGATTGGAGGAACGAACGGGGAGCCGACAGCCGATCACCACCTGACCCCGTGAAGAGCGGAGGCCCCCATCGAGCTGGTGGCGGTGAGTGATGCCCTGGACCCCCAGCAGCGGGCAGCCCTGCTTCCACTCCAGCAGAGGCTGCCTCTATCGCAAGCCCCGCCAACGGACATTCGATGTTCAGGGGCCTTCCTGAGCCTTTTGCAGACACTCTCCAATCCCAGCCTCCAGAAAGAGGAATCCCTCTCACCAACACCGTCTGCAGACTCCTCCATGCCACCAAGCCCTACCTCCCACCACTTCCTGGCTCTTGTGTCCCGAAGGGCGCGGGTGGTCACCCCTCAGTACGTGGCCACTGCACCATCCTCACCCAAAGCGCAGAGGCCCCCCCACTCCAGAGACTCCAGCATCTCCCGGGCCCCGATCCAATACTGAAAGCACCGCTCAGAACATATGCCCAAGCAGTTACCTCTCGACAGCCCGCGCACATGCCAGGAGTGGGCCACTCACCGGACCTTTCTTCTATGCAGGCCTTGTCCTGGACCGAGCCCTGGGACTCCCCTCAGAGGCCCATGCCAAAGCTCTCTAAGCCGCAGCAGACGAGCTACCCACTGCACCTTGACACCCAGGCCGTCTCACTTGCCTCAGGCCAGCACCTGCCTCTCCCTTGATCGTATCTTCAGTCCATCCCCACAAAGGATGACTTCAAACAGTTAATTGAGGATGGTAAATCTACCTGTCGCAGTGAAATCCAGGCCCTCCACTCAGGCCTTAAACCCCCCAGCAGATAGGGTGGACCTGGTCGAGGAGGACATCCAGGAGACCAGACTGGCAATCCAGCATACCCAGGCCCAGGGCTCGTACCATCGTTCCCTTCTATGGGATATGCAGAGGCATATCGAGGACCTGGACAATCGTGGCCGCAGAAATAATTTAAGAGTGAGGAACCTGCCAGAACAGGAGGGTCCAGAGGATGTCCAACAGACTCTGGAGACTTTATTCAACTCAATCCTGGGTGAACCTCTGGACAGACCAATCAAACTGAATAGGGCCCATAGAGCTTTGTGACCTAAGGGCCCAGCATCCGCTCCTCGGGATGTGATCTGTAGGGTCCACTCCTATCCGCTCAAAGAGGACATTATGAAAAAAGCCTGCACTCACCGGAACATACAATTCGAGGGAGCCCGCATCCAAATATTTCCGGACCTTTCCTGGATAACCCTCCAGAAGCGGAGACTTCTCCAACCCCTTCTACGCACCCTCCAGGAACAAGATATTATCTATCGTTGGGGCTTCCCTTTCAGCCCCACAGCCAAACGCCATGGGAAATCCGCAGTGTTGTGATACCCTGAGGACTTGCCGTCCTTCTGCAATAACCTGGAGATCCCATTGCCACAACTCCCGGATTGGGACTTGGTGTCTATGTCTCCTCCTCAGCTTGGAGCAGAGAGGAAAACCCTCTCTACAAAACGTCCAAGAGGCTCGGATACTCCTCGCAAGACAAATAAACAGTAAAATGGGTGATGCTCACACTGTGTCGCCCACGTAAAATTAGCCTGTCCCCCAAACAGAAAGGCTGACACTGCCCATTTAACATTTCAGCATTTGGCCCCCCCACTAGAATCCACCATATGCTTAATGTTTGCTTCTTAGGCTACAAGCAGAGAGACATATGTTTATGTTGTTCTTCTTTCGCTGACCCCCCCCCCTTCTAAACAGACCCTATTTGTAAATTTGTTTGCACTGTCCACCCATCTCACTTTGTATTGAGGTTAGATAGTACCTTAGGAGTCTATTTGGTTATGACACCCCTCCAGGGCTTGATCTAATTGAGTCTAGTAGTCTAGTCTAGTAGACCGTATTAATATCTTTGTATTTTTGTGTTATTATTTTGTGCTAATTCATATTTTCTCTTCCAGACGTTTCTCTTGCTCTCCCCCTTTCCCCTGGTTTTCCCAGAGTTTTTCAACAGAGCCTGACTGATCCTCTTGGAGAATAAGACCACCCTCAACCCACATACATCAGCGGCGGAATAGATACGTCTAATTTTACACCACACCTACACTTCAACATGGTCAAAATTCTTTCTCTTAATGTTCGGGGCCTGAACTCCAACAGGAAGAGAAAGCTAGCCCTAGGGGAATTTAAAAATTCTAGTGCGGATGTCGTCCTTATTCAGGAGACACACTTCGATAGGCAGGGCTCATTTAAATTTGCATCCAAACTCTTCCCACGAGTCTACCAAGCCACCAACCCCAGTAAAAAAGCAGGAGTGGCCATACTGTTCAGATGGGACTCACCATTCACATGCTCAGAGTCACACATAGATCCACATGGCCATTATGTAATATTGAGAGGCAAGTGGCAGACCCAAGACGTGACCTTGTGCGTCATATATGCCCCGAATGTCTGCCAGATTAGCTCCCTACACAGAACCCTATCCCGCCTACTCCGCCACCATCAAGGGTACCTAATTGTGGCCTCGATCGCCACTCGATAGAATCCGCAACCTTCACCGCCGCGATACGGGAGGCCCGACAATTTAGGCAGGTCACCAGACGCCATGCTTTATTTGATGCTTGGCGAGCCTTCCACCCGAATGACCGCCAGTATACTTTTTTCTCCCCGCCGCATCACAAACACTCTAGAATTGACAATTTTTTTGTAAACAATCCTACCCTAAACATAGCCAAGACGGTAGATATCCTACCAATATCCTGGTCGGATCACGCCCCTGTTTTACTATCGGTATCTTTGGGGGACCCGCTCCGCAAGCCCTGCCAATGGCAATTAAACAATTACCTTCTCCAACATCTCCCAACCACGCTCGAGCTAAATTCCACATTACTGCACTACTTTGCTTAAAACAACACACTTGATGTGTCTATCTCTACTCTATGGGAAGCCCATAAAGCGGTCCTTCGGGGTAAATGTATAGCTATTTCCTCAGCCATGAAAAAAGATGCAACCGCCCTCAAGTCAAATACAGAACGTGAACTTCAGGCCCTGGAGAGCGAGCTTCAGCTAGCCCCATCTCTGTCCTTACTCAAAAAATTATAAACAAGCGTACAATCCTCAAGGACATTGCGTTGGGCAGGGTTGAGAAAGCGCTGCTTAGGCTGAAGCAACAATTTTATAAGGGTAACAAAGCCCACACTCTCCTAGCTAGGAAATTGCATGATCAGACTCTGATCAACACTCCCCGACAGGTTAGAGATCACAACGGACATATGGTTTTGCACCCTCAAGAAATAGCGAATGCTTTCCCAAGGTGCTACCAGAAACTCTATAATAACCCGGATATACCGCACATCCCGGCGTCACCTGATTTCACAAACCGTGTAGATGAGTACCTGGAGCAGAGTGGTATAGCCCATCTCATTTCCTCCGACCTTCTCTCTCTGAACCCACCTATAACTGAGGAGGAAATTGAAGTGACGATTAAGTCTCTTCTGGCCCAAAAGGCCCCCGGACATGACGGTCTTCCCTATGAGTACTACAAGACATTTATGACTAAACGGTTACCCTACATGTGTAGACTATATAACGCCTTTCTTGAGGACACCCTGGTTCCCTCAGATATGCAAAGATCGTTTAGCACCTTAATTCCTAAAGCCGATAAGGATCCCTCCCTCTGCACCAGTTAGAGGCCAATTGCACTTTTAAACGCCGACCTAAAAATTTTCACCAAGCTCCTCTCCATGCGCCTGAATGTAATCCTCCTGTCTCTGATACATAAAGACCTCTGTAGTGCTCTGCCTTGACGCAGAAAGGGCTTTTGTCCACCTCGGATGGCCTTTCCTGTTTGCTGCTTTGCGCTTCATGGGCTTTCAGGGACCCTTTCTCAATGCAGTCTACCATCTCTATAACAATCCCACCTCACAGGTTAAGACTAGAGTTGAGCGGACACCTGGATGTTTGGGTTCGTCGGGCTCGGCCGAACTTCGCGGAAAAGTTTGGGTTCGGTACCGAACTTGACCCGAACTTGACCCCGGACCTCGAACCCCATTGAAGTCAATGGTGACCCGAACTTTTGGGCACAAAAATGGCTGTAAAAAAGTCCTGAAAAGGGCTAGAGGGCTGCAAAAGGAAGAAAAATGGGGGTAAGAGTAGAACAAGTGCCCTGCAAACAAATGTGGATAGGGAAATAACTTAACCACTTGCCAACCGCCGACCACAGTCCAACGGCGACAGAGTGGCTCGATATCGCAAACCGCCGTCATATGACGACGGCTGCAATATCACTCACTGTGTTCGGGGGGCCAGGAAGCAGGTAGGATGGACTCGATCACCGCTGGCTACCCGCGATGCCCCCCCTCCCCGCAGTGAAAGAACGGAGGTCCGTGTAAGTAAACAGGGATCTCTGTTCTGTTAGAGGGGGAAGGGCTGTGATCACAGGCTTCCTCTATATGGAAGCCATGATCACTCCCTTCCCCCAGCCAGGCCAGCCCACACACAGTTAGAACACACCCAGGAAAAACAATTAACCCTTAGAGCGCCCCCTCCAGGTTAGCCCCTTCACTGCCAATGGCATTTACACAGTAATCAGTGCATTTTTATAGCACTGATCGCTGTCTAAATGCACTGATAGCTGTATAAATGCCAATGGTCCCAAAAAAGTGTCAAAATGGTCCGACATGTCCACTGCAATATTGCAGTACCGCTAAAATCGCAGATCGCCGCCATTACTAGTAGAAAATAAAATAAAATAAAAATCCCAGAAATGAATTCTCATCATCCGTAAACACGGCCACTTTTGCGCAAACCAATCAATAAGCGCAGATTGCTTTTTTTTACGAAAAATATGAGGAAGAATATCAATCGGCCAAAACCGATGGAAAAAATCATTTTTTTATATTTTTTTTTGGATTTGTATTTTAGCAAAAAGTAAGAAATTTCGTTTTTTTTTGCAAAATTGGCGCTCTTCTTTTGTTTATAGTGGTGATCAGAAATGACGCAGAGGTGGTCAAATACCACCAAAAGAAAGCTCTATTTGTGGGAAAAAAAGGACACAAATTTTGGGTACAACATCGCACGACCGCGTAATTGTCAGTTAAAGTGACGCAGTGCCGAATTGCAAAAAGTGCTCTGGTCCTAAACTGGGAAATCCTTCCGGGGCTGAAGTGGTTAAAATCACATTAAAAAAATAAAATGGGAGGAGGAGGTGGATGTGGAGTAGGAGCCTAGAGGTTGACTAGGCCGTGACCGTGGCGGTGTAGGTGGAAGTGGCAGTGGAGGAGGAGGTAGCCAACACTGTTTTTTGTTTGTTTGGTTTTATTTTCTAATTGGGGTAGCCCCCAAAATATTGAGACATATTAAAAAAAAAAAGTATACCAATGGCTGTGTAAGGCCAGTCTAAATGTCTATTCTGCACAAGGTACAGACAAGTCTTGTGGGATCCATGCCTGGTTCATTTTAATAAACGTTAGCTTGTCCACGTTGGCTGTGGACAGGCGGCTGCGCTTGTCTATGATAACGCCCCCTGCCTTGCTAAACACACATTCAGACAATACACTGGCTGCAGGGCAGGCCAGCACCTCCAATGCATAAAGGGCAAGCTCAGGTCATGTGCCCAATTTGGAGACCCAGAAGTTGAATGGGGCAGACCCATCAGTCGGTACGTGTAGGCGTGTGCACACATACTGTTCCACCATGTTGCTGAAATGCTGCCTCCTGCTAAGACGTTGCTTAGCTGGTGGTGCTGTTTGTTGTGGCGTGCTGCTGACAAAGCTTTTCCACATTTCGGCCGTGCTAACCCTGCCTTCTGAGGTGCTGGCGGTGCCACAGCTGCGTTGGTGGCCTCTTCCTCCTCCTCCACCTTCGCCTTGTGCTTCCACTAAGCCCCCTGTGTCATTTGGGAATGCCCTCAGCAGCACGTCTACCAGCGTGCGCTTGTAGTCGCGCATCTTCCGATCACGTTCCAGTGAGGGAATTAAGAACGGCACGTTGTCCTTGTAACGGGGATCCAGTAGGGTGGCCACCCAGTAATCAGCACAAGTTAAAATGTGGGCAAATTGGCTGTCGTTGAGCAGGCGCTCCAGCATGTAGTCGCTCATGTGTGCCAAGCTGCCCAGAGGCAAAGACCAGCTGTCCTCTGTGGGAGGTGCATCATCGGTGTCCTCCGTATCCCCTCAGCCACGCTCCAGTGATGCCCACGAGCTGTGTTGGGAGCTTCCCTGCTGTGAACACGGTTCCTCCTCCTCATCATCTTCCTCTTCCTCCTCATCCTCCAGAACTGTGCCCTAGCTTGAAAATTTTTTACCTGGCCTATGCTGGTTCAGGAACCCACCCTCTGAGCCACTTGTGAATGACTGGCCTGATAACCATGGAAATGACCCCTCTTCCTCCTCCTCTTCCTCCTGTGCCACATCCTCTTCCATCATCGCCCGAAGTGTTTTTTCAAGGAGACATAGAAGTGGGATAGTAACGCTGAGAACAGCGTCATCAGCACTGGCCATGTTAGTGGAGTACTCGAAACACCGCAATATGGTACACAGGTCTCGCATGGAGGCCCACTCGTTGGTGAGGAAGTGGTGCTGTTCCGCAGAGCGACTGACCCGTGCATGCTGCAGCTGAAACTCCACTATTACCTGCTGCTGCCCGCACAGTCTCTACAGCATGTGCAAGGTGGAGTTCCACCTTGTGGGCACGTCGGAGGTGGTGAGTGGGAAGGCTGAAGTTCTGCTGCAGCGCAGAAAGGCGAGCAGCAGCAGGGCGAGAACGCCGAAAGCGCGCACAGATGGCCCGCACTTTCTGCAGCAGCTCTGACATTTCCGGGTAGTTTTTTAGAAATTTCTGCACCACCAAATTCAGCACATGTGCCATGCAAGGGATGTGCGTCAAACCGGCTAGGCCCAGAGATGCTACGTGATTTCGCCCATTATCGCACACCACCAGGCCGGGCTTGAGGCTCAGTGGCAACAACCACTCATTGGTCTGTTGTTCAATGCCCGTCCACAGCCCCTGTGCAGTGTGGGGTTTATCCCCCAAACATATCAGTTTTAAAACAACCTGCTGTCGTTTCCCCCTGGATGTGCTGAAGTTGGTGGTGAAGGTGTTACGCAGAGCGGATGAGGAGGTGGTAGAGGAGGAGGCAACAGGAGGCAAAGAGAAATGCCCTGCAATCCTCGGTGTTGGAAGGACGTGGCCAAACGGCTAGCCGCCTCAGGCCCACTCACCACTACATTTGCCCAGTGTGCAGTTAGCGAGATATAGCGTCCCTGCCCGTGCTTACTGGTCCACGTATCAGTGGTTATGTGGACCTTGCCACAAATGGCGTTGCGCAGTGCACACTTGATCTCGTCCCCGACTTGTTTGTGCAGGGAAAGGATGGCTCGCCTGGAAAAGTAGTGGCGGCTGGGAACCACGTAATGTGGGACAGACACCGGCATCAGGTTTTTAAAACTGTCCGTGTCCACCAGACGGAATTACAGCATTTCAAAGGCCAGGAATTTGGAAATGCTGGCATTTAGGGCCAGGGATCGCGGGTGGGTAGGGGGGTACTTCCTCTTTCTCTCCAGTGCTTGGGAGATGGAGAGCTGTAAGCTTCCATGGGACCGCGTGGAAATGCTTGGGGACGGTGGCGGACATGGTGACGTTGCTGTCACATCGTCTGTTTGCTGGGTGGCAGGTGACACTGGCACTGTAGAGGTGGAGGAAGAGGCCGAGGCAGCGAGGCAGCAGCTGAAGAGGAAGCAGGAGGAGGCTGAGACCTTTCTTGGATTTTGAGGTACTTATTACACTGCAGCTCGTGCTTTGAATTTAGATGCCTGGTCATGCAGGTTGTGCTCAGGTTTAGAACATTTATGCCTCGCTTCAGGCTCTCATTGCACAGCGTGCAAACCACTCATGTATTGTCGTCAGCATATTGTCTGAAGAACTGGCATGCCGGGGAATGCCTTTGAGCTGCATTTGGTGTGCTAGGTCCCTGGGTGCGGTGGGTAGTAGCTGTCTAGGGGACGCTCACTCCGCTATTGCAACCTGCTTCCTCTTTTGCTGTGCTGGTGCCTCTGTGCGACCACCACCTCTTCCTCCAAACTGCACACGTCACTCGCATGATCTTCATTCCATGTGGGGTCTAGGACCTCATCATCCTCCTCCACATCATCTTCCACCCACCCTTTACCACTGCCCTCCTTGTCAGTCTACACACTGTGGAAAGCCGCAGCAGTTGGCACCTGTGTTTCGTCATCATCAGAGACGTGCTGCGCTGGTGTTTCCATGTCCTCATCCTGCAACAGAAGCGGTTGGGCATCAGTGCACTCAATGTCTTCCACTTCTGGGGCAGGACTATGTGGATGGCCCACGGAAAGCACACCAGGAGAGTCATCAAAAAGCATAACAGACTGTTGCATGACTTGGGGCTCAGACTGCTTGGCTGATTTACAAGGGGCTGAGGTGAAAGACAGATGGCCATGGGGTTAAGGTGCCAACTTTGAGCTTTTATCAAGGGACCGGGTGGGAAACAATGTGAAGGAACTGGAGGCATTGTCAGCCACCCAATCTACTAGCGCCTGTACTTGTTCTGGCCTCACCATTCGTTGAGCGGCATTCGGGCCTACCATATAACGATGAAGGTTCTGTCGGCTACTTGCACCTGAAGAAGGTGTTTCACTTGTGCGTGTAGCTGGCACAAATCAACCACGTCCTCTCCTTGCAACTGGAACAAAAAAAAGAATAATAAATTCTTCTTCTTTTTTTGGAAAACAGCAACGTAGACGCACTTTTTATTTTTGTGCAAGAAATACACCACTCACACCAGCAGCAGGAACCTCTCCCTACACCAGTATGATATGATTTTAGAACAATACTCTGTCCCTCACAGGAGCAGCAGGAACCTCTCCCTGTAGCACTATGATGAGCTGATTTTAGAACAATAATCTGTCCCTCACAGGAGCAGCAGGAACCTCTCCCTGTAGCACTATGATGAGATGATTTTAGAACAATAATCTGTCCCTCACAGCACCAGCAGGAACCTCTCCCTCTAGCAGTATGTGATGATTTTAGAACAATAATCTGTCCCTCACAGCACCAGCAGGAACCTCTCCCTATAGCAGTAGGAGAAGATTTTAGAACAATAATCTATCCCTCACAGGAGAAGCAGGAACCTCTCCCTCTAGCAGTATGATATGATTTTAGAACAATAATCTGTCCCTCACAGGAGCAGCAGGAACCTCACCCTATAGCAGTAGGAGATGATTTTAGAACAATAATCTATCCCTCACAGGAGCAGCAGGAACCTCTCCCTCTAGCAGTATGTGATGCGTTTAGAACAATAATTAGAGTTGATCGAACACCTGGAAGTTCGGGTTTCGCCAGGTTTGAAATCAATGGGGACCCAAACTTTTAGGCACAAAAATGGCTGTAACAAAGTCCTGGCAAGTCCTAGAGGTCTGCAAAAGGAAGGAAAATGGGGATAAGAGTAGGACAAGTGCCCTACAAAGAAATGGGGATAGGGAAATAACTTAAAATAAATAATATAATATATATAATAAAAAAATAAAAAATGGATGTGGATGTGGAGCTGGAGGTTGAGGAGGCGGTGGAAGTGGCGGTGGAGGAGGTGGAGGTAGCCAACACTGTTTTTTTTATTTTTGTGCAAGAAATGCACCGTTGGCCACAAATGTAGTTTTTGGAATTTTTTTTTTTAAAACCAGTAATGTAGATGCACTTTTTAATTTAAAAAAAAATAATCTGTCCCTTAAAGCAACAGATGGAACCTTTCCCTGTAGAACTTGGAGATGATTTTAGAATAATAATCTGTCCCTTAAAGCAACAGCTGGAACCTTTGCCTATAGAACTTGGAGATGATTTTAGAACAAAAATCCGTCCCTCTAAGCAACAGCCGGAACCTTTCCCTATAGAACTTGGAGATAATTTTAGAACAATAATCTGCCCCTTAAAGCAACAGATGGAACCTTTCCCTTTATAACTTGGAGATGATTTTATAACAATAATCTGTCCCTCTAAGCAGTAGACTCTACCTAGTCCAGTCAGATCGTTCTGTGCAGCAGAATGAGGTCTGCAATCTGTCCCTCAAAGCAGCAGTACTAGTAATCTCTACCTAGTCCACAATCAGATCGTTCAGATGACGAATCTCCCTGTCTAATAACAATATTTTAGTAGAGGTTCAATATTTCCCTTTCCAAGGTAGACAACGAAATTCCCCGTCTAATAACAAGATTTTAATAGAGGTTCAAGATATCCCTTTCCAAGGCCGACAACGAATCTCCCTGCCTAAAAACAAGATTTTAGTAGAGGTTCAAGATATCCGTTTCCAAGGTCGACAACGAAATTCCCTGTCTAATAATAAGATTTTAGTAGAGGTTCAAGATGTCCCTTTCCAAGGTAGACAACGAAATTCCCTGTCTAAT
>BLSH010259830.1:480506-493397 GCA_018402905.1 Glandirana rugosa | reverse complement strand
AAAAAAAGTAGCAGATACAGAACAGTTTTCATATATGACAGCGTTACATAGATGATAAGTCACAATCAGAGTATTACAATTGAGTATAGATGTGATCGGTTCACCATGTATTTGCGATGTCTGAACATGGAGAATCCGGTATACCTTAGGAGGAAATAGTGTCCAGTGATGCTGAAACACTTAAAACAACACCGGTGAAATCGGCTCTAAAATAAAAACAAATAAAGTAGTAAGTGCAGGAATCGGAGGGTTTACTTCCCAGGCTGGGATCCGGCTAGGTGGCCCAGCCAAAGTGGGGGAGCAAAGGCCTCCAGCTAATCATGGCTTTTGTGGTAGGGAGAGGAGGGAAAAGAGAAAAAGAAAGAGAAAAAAAAGGAAAGACCTCAAGAAGGAAAAAAAAGGGAAGGAGGGGATGGGTGTGTGTGGGGGGGGGATCTCCAGAGGTGCTGGCTCGGAGGAGCCTAAAGGTGTGCAGCCTTTGGGGTCACTTCACCCGTTGTCTACGAACAGTAATTGGTCAAAGCCCGGAGGAAGACCATGAGTGACCCATGGACGCCAGAGTTTAAAAATATGGAGAGTTTGTCAAGATAGATTCAGTTTTAGCGTGTATAAACGCCTGGGTGATCCAGTGTTTAATTGGGACCATGGATAGTGTGGTGGATTTCCAAGCTTTGGCAATGGACTGTTTGGTTGCCGTTGTGACAAAGAGTAGAAGTTTAAACTGTCTTTTAGTCAATGTAGGGGGTTTACTGTTTAAGAGAGCCATTGCAGGATCAGGCAATAAGGGTGTGTCAAACATCTGAGACATTAAGTGAAAGACTTCAGTCCATAGGTCTCTGGCAATCGGACAATCCCACCAAATGTGCATATGGGTTCCTTGGTCTGAGCAGCCACGGAAACAAGTAGGAGAGTAGTTTGGGTGAAATTTGGATATCCTGGAAGGGACCAGGTACCACCTAGTGAATACATTGTAGTTGGTTTCCAAGGCAACAATGTTAGGTGAGGCAGATTTGGTGGATTGTCAGATTTGGTTCCAGTTAAGGTCTTCAACCTGGGAGGGTAGGTCTTTTACCCATTTCTCAACATATGTGGCGGGGTGTACAAATAGTAGCAGATAAAAGCAATGCATATAGGTCAGATATGAGACCTCGTTTGTGGGGGTCAGTGTGACATGCCTGTTCAAACAGCAAGAGGGAGAGGACAGAATTGTCTGGGGGGTGCATTGTGTGTAGAAATGTTTTATCTGAATGTACATGAAAACTTCAAAGGAAGGTAGGTGGTGGGTCTCACATAAGGTAGGGAAGGGAGTGATAGTGCTGGATCTGAATAAGTGATGCGCCTGGAGGAGGCCAGCCCAAGACCAGTTAAGGAAGGAGCGTGGAGAGGTCCAAGCTGGGTAGAAGGCAGGGTTATGTAAAAAAGAGAGTAGGGGATTGTGGGGTGATTGGAGGCCAAAGTGTTTTTTAAGCCGGTCCCATAAGGTCAGGCTGTGTTTGGTAATTGGATTATGGAGGTTACGGCGGTGGGATGTTGTAGCCAAAGGAGATTGGATCACAGTCTACGGATTCCAGGGCCACCCAAAGGGGAATTTCCTTTGTCGTGTGGTATTTGGGGAGTACGGCCAGCTGGGCTGCTTGGTAATATTAGCGAAATTAGGGACACCTAGGCCGCCTCGTATGCGGGGGGTGTAGAGAATACGTGGGAGTAGGCATGGTCTATTTGAACCCCAAATTAAATGGGAGGCCCTACGTTGGAGTATCCGGATATAATGCGGTGGGACTTTGGTGAGGAGAACTCTAAATAAGTACAGGATTTTTGGGAGGATAGACATTTTAATAACCATGATTCTGCCCATCCATGAGAGGGGGAGAGATGCCCATTTGGACATAAGGCTCAAGGTCAACAGTGTTGGGCGATCCCAGGGCTGGTGGGGAGGATGGTAGAAGTGTAGCAAGATGATCGCTATGTTGAGGTAGGCTGTCTTGGGAGCCAGACAACTGTAGGGTGGCGGGAGTGAGGTGAGAAGGCGGTTGCATTGCCATATTGAGGGCAGCTTGCGTCAGAGCCTCTCGGATTGTTTTAGATCTTATACCAGACCTCTTACCAGGTGACATGCACTGCAAGGGGGTTGCAGGAACCAGTGCGAGCCAAGAGTAGAGGTCAGCCGATATGCAAGGGGTACAATTGAGGATATGCGGCTGTCACAGTCCCTGCATGGAGGGATTTAAGTGGGCATATTCATGTTAGATGTATAGTCCTCAGATAAAGGAGCAGGTGTCGGGCAATAGGTTATGCTTTGTTGCAGTAGGCTGTAGGCTAGTTAGTAGGGCTTAAATTGACAGGCACTGCTGTATTTTGTTGGATGGTATTGTTCTGGTAGTATCGACCAGGCAGACCCTCAGGGCTGAGGGGTGACAGGTGGAGGAGGCCGCAAAATGAGTATGACTGTCTGGAATTGTGGAAGGCCTGTTGTATGATGTTTCTGCTTTAAGAGAACTGTGGACTTCAATGGTTCACAGACCCGACAGGTGTGCTGCAATCTGGGGCCCGGGAGAAAGGAAGCAGGCTGCTGGGGCTAGTCTATGTGCAGAAGCCTGAGTCCCCTTAAGATGGTGGCAGCCTTCAGGAGGTGAGGGAGGGCTTGGAGTAGGCCGGGCAGTAGACCGGATGTGGATGACTTTATGGGGGTCTACCCCGTTCAGCTAGGTAGTCACTAGTGGCCTGTGGTGCCCTAATATAAGGGGGCTTGTCTTTGCTGCGGCACTGCCACTTGCTAGTAGGCCGGGAGGTGTACCAAGATGTCGGCAGCAGCCGTCTGGTGTCATTGGAGGCCACGGCTCGTGTCTGCCAACAGATCCAGTCTATCTGGCTCTAAGAGGGTCTCCCCTCGCTTGAAAGGGCAGTCGCTCGGTGAGGGTAATGTCCCAATGGAAGGAGGTTTACCTGCGAGGCAGCGTGACCACTTACAAGTAGGCCCGAGGGAGCACCAAGATGGCGGCTGCCCGTGAGGCGATGTGTCGGCCCTGCTCCGGCCGTGTATGCGGTGGCAAACTGGTTGATACTTGGCCTGAGGCCTGCTCAGTGTGCAGGGGATCAGAGTGGGGATGTTTGGAGTGAGTCTCTGGGGTCCAGGAGCGAAGGTGGAGCCGGATTGTGCTGCCTGTAGCCAGAACTCCTCTTCAGCGAGTCCGCTCTTGGTCCCGCCCAGACACGCCCCCTAATGGAAGAGTTTTTATAAGCTAATAATAGTTTGTACTGAGATTGTGTGTTCAGTCTATTAATGACAATCGATAGGTTGGGAGATTCACTCTATTTCCACATACTGGTAATAGTAAGCCTTGTGGCAGTTAGAATATGTGCTACTATTGTTTTAAAGCACAGTGGATATACAGTATCTTACAAAAGTGAGTACACCCCTCACATTTTTGTAAATATTTTATTATATCTTTTCATGTGACAACACTGAAGAAATTACACTTTGTTACAATGTAAAGTAGTGAGTGTACAGCTTGTATAACAGTGTAAATTTACTATTCACCTAAAAATAACTCAACATACAGCCATTAATGTCTAAACTGCTGGCAACAAAAGTGAGGACACCCCTAAGTAAAAATGTCCAAATTGGGCCCAAAGTGTCAATATTTTGTGTGGCCACCATTATTTTCCAGCACTGCCTTAACTCTCTTGGGCATGGAGTTCACCAGAGCTTCACAGATTGCCCCTGGAATCCTCTTCCACTTCTCCATGACGACATCACAGAGCTGGTGGATGTCAGAGGCCTTGGAAAGATCTGCAAGGGCTGGGACAGTGATAATAATGGGAGATTTTAACTACCCGGAAATTAACTGGAGTGATGGCACTGCTGGGACAGTTAAAGGGCAAAAATGTATAAACCTATTACAGGAAAATTTTATGGTCCAGTTTATTGAGGCCCCAACTAGGGATGATGCTTTGCTGGACCTGGTAATCTCAAACCATGCAGAGCTTATTACCAATATTCATATAAAAGATCATTTGGGTAACAATGACCATAACATGATTTCATTTAATGTAAGCTGCAAGCAACAAACACGGGAATACGGCAAATACGGGAAAGATAAAAATACTTAATTTTAAGAGAGCATGCTCTCCAGGACTTAGACTGGGAGGGAATATTGGCATTGATGAACACAGAACAGAAATGGGAATTTTTCAAAAAAAGCTGTATGCGAACTCACTGTGAAGTATATTCCCATGAGCAATAAGTTTAAAAGGCTAAAAATAAAACCTATGTGGCCCACGGCCAAAGTTAAAAAAGTTATAAATGACAGTGGTGGTGATAGTGGTTAATGATTCTTACTCTGAATGGTCAAGGTTATCAGTGGTGTACCCCAAGGTTCAGTATTGGGACCCTTACTTTTCAATATATTTATAAATGATATAGGGTCTGGTACCATTTAAAAGTACCATTTGAGTGTTTGCAGATGACACCAGGCTATGCAGTGGAATACCGTCCTTACAGGATGTCTCCAACTTACAAGCAGACCTCAATGCACTGTCTAATTGGGCGACTATGTGGCAAATGAGGTTTAATATTGATGAATACGCAGTTCAGTTTTGGGCACCAGTTCTCAAAAACAATATCGGGGAACTGGAGAAAGTGCAGAGAAGGGCAACCAAACTAATAAGAGGCATGGAGGAGCTCACTTATGAGGAAAGATTAGAGGAACTGAATTTATTCTCTCTTGAGAAGAGGAGATTAAGGGGGAATATGATCAACACGTACAAGTATATAAGTGGTCCATATAGTGAACTTGGTGTTGAGTTATTTACTTTAAGGTCATCACAAAGGATAAAGGGGCTCTCTTTATGTCTGGAGGAAAAAAAATTTCACCTCCAAATACGGAAAGGTTTCCGGAAAAGTTAGAGCTGTGAAAATGTGGAATAGACTCCCCCCAGAGGTGGTTTTGGCCAGCACGGTAGATTGCTTTAAAAAAGGCTGGATTATTTCCTTAATGTTAATAATATAACTGGGTACTAACATTTTTAGGTAAAGTTGATCCAGGGTGAATCTGATTGCCTCTTGGGGATCAGGAAGGAATTTTTTCCCCCGCTATAGCAAATTTGATCATGCTTTGCTGGGGTTTTTTGCCTTAATCTGGATCAACTGTGGGTGAAGGATTGTATATGGGATTGTATGGTTATATGTATATTTTTTTGGGGTTGAACTAGATGAACTTGTGTCTTTTTTCAACCTGACCAACTATGTAAATATACCACCTTCTGTTTGAGGATGCCCCACAGATGCTCATAAGATTTAGGTCTGGAGACATACTTAGTCAGTCCATCCACCTTTACCCTTAGCTTCTTTAGCAAGGCAGTGGTCAATTTGGAGGTGTGTTGGGGTCGTTATCATGTTGGAATACTGCCATGCAGCCCAGTCTCCGAAGGGAGGGGATCATGCTCTGCTTCAGTATGTCACATTACATGTTGGCATTCGTGGATTCATCAATGAACTGTAGCTCACCTGTGCCCCAGACCATAACAGTCCCACCACCATGCTTGACTGTAGTCAAGACACCCTTGTCTTTGTACTCCTCACCTGTTTGCCGCCACACATGCTTGACACCATCTGAACCAAATAAGTTTATCTTGGTCTCATCAGACCACAGGACATGTTTCCAGTAATCCATGCCCTTAGTCTGCTTGTCTTTAGCAAGCTGTTTGCAGCCTTTTTTGTGCATCATCTTTAGAAGAGGCTTCCTTTTGGGATGACAGCTATGCAGACCAATTTGATGTAGTGTGCTGCGCATGGTCTGAGCACTGACAGGCTGACCCTCCACCCCTTCAACCTCTGCAGCAATGCTGGCAGCACTCATATGTCTATTTCTTAAAGACAGCCTCTGGATATGACGCTGAGCACATGCACTCAACTTCTTTGGTCGACCATGGTGAGGCCTGTTCTGAGTGGAACCTGTCCTGTTAAACCGCTGCATGGTCTTGGCCACAGTGCTGCAGCTCAGTTTCAGGGTATTGGCAATCTTCTTATAGCCTAGGCCATCTTTATGTAGAGCAACAATTCTTTTTTTCTGATCCTCAGAGAGTTCTTTGCCATGAGGTGCCACGTTAAACTTGCAGCGACCAGTATGAGAGAATGAGAGCGATAACACCAAATTTACCCCACCTGCTCCCCATTCCCACCTGAGACTTTGGAAGACTAACGAGTCACATGACACCAGGGAGGGAAAGTGGCTAATTGAGCCCAATTTGGACATTTTCACTTAGGGGTGTACTCACATTAATGGCTGTGTGTTGAGTTATTTTGAGGGGACAGCAAATTTACACTGTTATACAAGCTGTACACTCACTACTTTACATTGTAGCAACGTTTAATTTCTTCAGTCACAACAACAAAGATATAATAAAATATTTAGAAAAATGTGAGGGGTGTACTCACTTTTGTGAGATACTGTATATCAAGATTCATTCCTAATAATGCCATCTTTGGAGTTAGTTCTATCAGGATACCCGTGGGGTCTCCTATAAAGGAGGAGATGGATTTCCAAAAATGTAATGCATTTTTGCAGGTCTGTTGATTTAATAGTAAGAAGGTTTGGTATATTTATTTTTTTTGGTATTAAATATTTAGCCATAGAAAGTGAAAATAGGTTGTGTCCTAAAGTTACCTATTTTTCTATGTTTGTCCATAGTTTTTCATTGGGGAGGGGGACCAGAATTATATTTGATCTAGTAATGATGCGTAATAGTAGTTTTTAATATCTGGTAGACCCATTCCTCCCAGTGTTAGTTCTGACAGGAACCCCAGCCATCACTCCGGTTTCCTGACCAGTAGTCTTGTTATTCTGGTATTAGGTGGAGGACGGTTGCTATCCTGCAGCCAGAATTCTGGGACCTCTATGGTAAGTGCAAACAGACCAAATCAAAGAACAACAAAGTGGGTACCCAAGTCCTTTCAGCAATGGAGTAGCCTTTCCAGTCCACCAGGTAATGTAATTGTCTACCCTTCCATCGAGAATCCAGAATTTTACTAATTTCATATTCTTGATGGTTATCAACCAAGAGAGGAGAAGGACGTCTAGAGGGTAGAGAAAACCTATTCTTGTAAAAGGGTTTAAGCTAGGCCCAAATTTAGGGGGGGTTGTCTCAGTTTGATGTTTTTAGTGGATAACCATACAAGCTGATTAAGACGAAAACGGGGTGCAGGTCAAAAATCATAAAGTATAAGATTTCCGTTATTGTAGAACTTCCACCTGTATAAATACTATCCTATAATAAAGGTGCTACAAAGAGTTATTATTCAAACAAAAGTGGCTAATTCAACATATGAATCGGATCTGGATTCTATTAGAAATAGTCCTATTCCACACAATTACTGTAAACAGTCAATAAAGTGCAAGTTTCCGTGGATATTTGTAAATAGTTTCTAGAGTGCAAATCTTAGTGAAACGAG
The DNA here is from genome assembly GCA_018402905.1 of Glandirana rugosa. Taxonomy (NCBI): domain Eukaryota; kingdom Metazoa; phylum Chordata; class Amphibia; order Anura; family Ranidae; genus Glandirana; species Glandirana rugosa. The sequence continues at coordinate 485,947 of BLSH010259830.1, read as the reverse complement.
TGATGATCCACATGGATAGTCAAATTGTCCAAAATCGGAACATAAATGGAGAAAAGAGGTGTACTCCAATAATATTCACAAGAAGATCTGTGGCATTATCCTCCAATAGTAACGTATGCGCTTAGAGATAGAGATTATATTCAAGCCTGAATATAATGGAGGTTTCCGCAGCCATGGGATGGGTTCCTTTCCTCAGAGGTCCATTGGGGGACACTGTGGTGTCCTAGGTGCCTCTGGGCTGGAACTTCCTTGGAGGTCCACTAGGGGGCACTGTGATGTCCTCAGTATCTCTGTCCACAAAAGATTTTTTAGAGAACAAAACGTGTCGGGGGCTGCCGACCCCACACCGCTGCGCCATATTGTACTGCCAGCCTAACTTTTTGAGCTCAATACCAGGATTTTTATGTAAGTGTGATTTTAATAAATAAACGGATTTGTGAAGATTTTACACTATATGAGGCTTCTTTTCTACATATGATGCACAACCCTCTCCCCCCTTGGCCCCACAGAGTTACCCGGAAGGAAGTTCCAGCTTAGAGAGATACTTAGGACTAATTCTAATAGACCACAGATCCGATTTCTTTATAGCACCTTTATTATATGATAGTATTTATACAGGTGGAAGTTCTACAATAACGGAAAGCTTATACTTTATGATTTTTTATGATTATCCATACACACATTTCATTGAGAGCGCTACAGTTTACTTAGCAATTTTAACCTAGTCACCATGTTGGCTGCTGCATAACTCTACCTGTGAAGATTGGAAGGGGAGGACTCTGGGTTGATAACCAAAGGCAGCTTGGAAAGGGAACATTTCAAAGAGGAGTGCCATTGCGAGTTGTATGCTATTTTAGCTAGGAGAAGCAGCTCATGCCAGTTGTCATGTTCAGCATTAACGTAAGCCCTTAGGTAGGTCTCTAAATCTTGATTAACCCTTTCTGTCTGGCCGATAGATTGAGGATGGTATCCAAAAGACAGGGAATTCTTGATAAACAGATGTTTGCAAACAGCTCTCCAGAACGAAAAAAGGGATTGTGGGCCTCTGTCGCTAACAAAATTGACTGTAATACCATGTAAATGGACATTTTCAATAACAGAGCCAGGTTTGGGGCTGAAGGTAGGGCTGGCATAGGAATGAAGTGTGCTAATTTCGAAAATCTGTCAACTCTGTCAACTCTTTCGGCAGTCTAAGATAGCTTCCACCTCAAATTCGTGTTCATCATCCACAGAGACTGGTGGAGGTGGCACTTCAGCTCTTCCAGAAAAAGTGTTAGGGATAGCTGGTTTAAGCAGAGAGACATGGAAAACCGGGTGTATTCTGAAGGAATCCGGAAGTGTGAGTTCATAGGCCACGGAATTAATTATCCGCTTGATCTCGAAGGGACCCAGGAATCTTGGTCCCAGTTTTTTGGAGGGGTAAGGCAGTTTGAGATTGTAAATAGCTTTAAAATATCCTTCCTGCAGTCTTTGCACTGCTTGAGTAAGAGTGGTGACTTGCTGGCACAGAGCCTCCAGCGGAGAAGCACCTCCGTCGGCCTCAGACATTTTGGCTGGATTATGCTGTCAGGAGTCAGGTGTGAGGCCGAGATGCGGAGGGCTTCCCTTGCGGCTGAGTGCAGTGGCTCCTTGAGGTTAGGAACAGGGAGCACAGTGCCCAAAGTAGCACGGGTTGCCAGTTGCTGTGGTTAGATGGCTCAAATCCACTTGAGGGGGAGCAGGAGTGGACTGGGAGTTCAATGGAACTGGCGTGCTAGCCGTATTGCGAGTCCTCACCAGGGGGCAGACAGGTGACGAAATCCAAAGTCGAGCCAGGGGTCATACACAGGAAGCAGGTCAAGCGGAGAGATGGGACAAGCCGGGTCATACACGGGAAGACAGATCTGTTGCAACGTTGATAAGCCAAGCCGGGGTCAAACACAGTAGAGCAGGTTCAAGAATCAGAAGCAAGCCGGGTTTTTTAACAAGAGATCACAGGAACGCAGGAACACTAGGAAGCTGAGAGATAATCCAGCAGCAATACAATGTCAGCAAGAAGTTTAAATAGCTCACAGGAAGTCAGGGGGCCATCATGCTGTGTGGGAGTGCACCTGTGCACGCCTAGCGTGGCCATCTTAGAAACTGGCAAGGTTGGAAGTTCCACGTCCATTTCCCTGACAGGGCCATTGTAAGATGGCATTGAGTTTCTTGGGATCCATCTGGAATCCTTCAGATGAAATTATATACCCTAGGAAAGGTATTTCCGATTGTTCAGGAGCACTTGGAAAGTTTAGCATACAACCAGTGATCTCTTAAACGTTGGAGAACAGTGCATACATGGCAAGGATGACACTTCAAATCTTTAGAGTAAATGAGTATATCTAAGTAGACAACAAAATAGTCGAGTAGATCCCTGAAAATGTCATTCACAAATTCCTGGAATACCGCAGGGGCATTGCAAAGACGAATGGCATCACAAGACACTTATAATGCCCCCTTCTTGTATTAAAGGCTGTCTTCCATTCATCTCCTACTTTAATTCTAATAAGACTGTATGCTGAATGAAGGTCCAGTTTGGTAAAGACCTTAGATACTTGGACACGGTCAAACAATTCTTTAATCAGGGGGAGAGGATACTGATTTTTTACAGTAATTCAGAAAAGCGATCTGAAGTCTACGCAGGGTCTGAGTCCTCCATCTTTTTTCTCCACAAAAAAGAACCCTGCCCCGATGGAGAGGGTAGAAGGCTGAATGAAACCCTTCTTCCAATTGTCTTCAATGTATTCCACCATAGCTTTAGTCTCAGCCAGATTAAGGAGATAGGTTCTCCCCTTAGGTAGAGAAGTACCTGGAAGCAATTCAATTGCACAGACATAGGGGCAGTGTGGAGGGAGACCCTCTGCTTCCTTTTCAGAAAACACATCAGCAAAATCAGCATAGGCCTCAGACAATTCAGGGTTGGTAGACACCTCATGGACGGACACTTTATTGCATACCACCTTTTGGAGACAGTGGACAAGACAGGAGGTGCTCCAAACTGAAATTTGACCAGAGGACTAGTCAATGGATGGGTTATGTTTTTATAACCAAGGGAACCCGAGAATCACCGGGTGTTTCGGGGACAGTATAAAGTCAAAAAACAAAACCTCTTGATGCAGAGCCCCTAAACGGACAGAGAGGGGCTTGAACTCATGGGTAATAAGGCCATCACCCAGAGGGGCTCCACCAAGAGCAGTCACACAGAGCAGTAGGGTTTTTGAAACCATGGGAATCTGGAGTCTCTTAACTAGAGCTGCATCTAAAAACCCACCACCAGCGCCAGAATCAATAAAGGCTACTGTGGAAAAGCACTGGTCATTCCAGGACAAAGAGATAGGGACCAAAAGTCTCTCCTAAGGAGGGTTACCATGGCCTAATGGGACTCCTTGCTTACCCATTAAGCCTGGAAGTTTTCCGGCCGAACCGGACAAGAACTGTCCGACAACCGCACCGCCCCTACATCCATGGGTTCTTCCTCAGACCCGACAGGAGAGGGGACAGTAGGGATTAGTCATTGCCGAGGAGGTGATTTACCAAGTGTGGGAGGATTAAATTGTCCTTGGCACCCTCTCTCTAATTGACGCTCAGAGAAGCGAGTGTCCACCAGGGTACACCAGTTGATAAACTCCTCCAGACCCTCTGGGATCTCACCGTAGGTTAATTCATCCTTAATGCATTCCGCTAACCCTCTGCGGAACAATGTTTTAAGGGCGCTACTCTCCCAGGTGGTCTCTGCCACTAGGGTACGGAATTCTATGGCACAGGACGCTGCGCTGCGTATACCCTGACTTAATTCAAGAATACTGGACTCGGCTGCATACACTCTGCCAGGAACGTCAAAAAAATTTTCAAACGTCTTCATGAAGGTGGGAGTCAGCGAGAACAGGAGACTCCTTATCAAGAAGAGGTGACACCCAGGACAATGCTCTGCCCTTGAGCAAGGAAATTCTAAATGTCACCTTGGCTTGAGCAAACACAGAAGGTTGATTTTTAAAATGTAACCACCAATGGTTGAGGAAGCCCCTGCAATCAGCAGGGCTCCCATCTTAAATAGAGCCATTTGGCGCAGTTTCTGGCGCGTGCAAACGCGAGCGTGTGTGCGCACAAACACACATAGGCGCGCGCTAACGCGCATAGGTGCACGTGAACGCGCAGAGGCGCATGTGATCGCGCAGAGGCGCATGTGAACGCGCACAGGCGCACGCAAAAGTGCAAAAAAGCGCTAACAAGTCCATTGCACGGGTCTTCTTTTAACAGATGGGTACGATAGTTGTATACCTAGGTATGTTATGGCTGTTTCGTCCCAATTTTAGCCATATCTTTTACGTAGATTGTTAGATGACATGATGGCTGAATGAATGAATCCCTTGATACCAAATTTTTACTGAATTTTAGAAATAAATTGAGTGCATTCTGTCAAATGCTTTCTCTGCTACTAGTGCCAAGAAGAGAGCAGGCACTAGAAACCTAATGTGATTAGGTTCACCATCCTTCTAGTGCCATCTGGGGCTTGCCTTCCTTTAACAAAGCCTACTTGATCGACCCTAATAAAATATGATGTTATATCTAATAAGCGGTTTGCTAGAATTTTGGCATAAATTTTTATATCTGAATTTAAAGCGGTTGTATTTCCAGGGAAGCAAAAAAGAAAAAAAGAAAAACCTGCAAGACAAAGGCATAATGAGTAGAGTTGAGCGAACTTCTAGAAGTCCGGGTTCTGCTGGTTCGGCCAAACTTCGGGACAAAGTCCGGGTTCGGGTCCGGACAGAACCCAAACTTTGTCCCGGACCCCGAACCCCATTGAAATCAATGGAGACCCGGACTTTTAGGTACAAAAAATGTTGTAAAATAGTCCTGGAAGGTCCTAGAGGTCTGCAAAAGGAAGGAAATGTGGGTAAGGGTGGGACAAGTGACCTACAAAGAAATGGGGACAGGGAAATAACTTTAAATATTTTTATAAAAATAAAAACATAAAAAATGCAAAAATGGAGATCATCTTCAAAATGGGTCTGAAAAGTATTAATTAACATTAGAGGCCATAGAACTGTTCTAAAATCATCTTCAAACTGTGTAAAAAAAGTCTAAATAAGCCGGGAGTACCCATATCACTGTTCTGCAAAATGTGTGTATCACTTTAAATGAAACCGGGAATCAGTGCACATCTCTTCTGCACAATTATTTCAAGTCTGTGTGTCACTTTAAATCAAACCGTCAATCATTGCACATCTTTTATTCACACTTCTTTCTAAAATGTGTGTATCACTTTAAATGAAACCGTCAACCATTGCACATCTCTTCTGCATAATTATTTCAAGTCTGTGTGTCACTTTAAATCAAACCGTCAATCATTGCACATCTTTTATTCACACTTCTTTTTAAAATGTGTGTATCACTTCACACTTATTTTCTACACGTTACTAACT
>BLSH010259830.1:450674-465120 GCA_018402905.1 Glandirana rugosa | reverse complement strand
CTGTGAGCGCGCGCTCACTGTGTCCGGGGGGGTCCAGGGAGCGGGTGCGGCGGCTTCGATTGCCGCCGGCCACCCGCGATGCCCCCCCCGGAGCGAATGAGCGGAGGTCCGTGTATGTAAACACGGACCTCCGCTCTGTGTGAGGGGGAAGGGAGTGATCACAGCCTTCCTGTAAGTGAAGGCTGTGACCACTTCCTTTCCCCAGCTAGGCAAGTCCCCCTACAGTAAGAACACGCCCAGGGAACACAGTTAACCCTTAGAGCGCCCCCTGCAGGTTAACCCCTTCACTGCCAATGGCATTTACACAGTAATCAGTGCATTTTTATAGCACTGATCGCTGTATAAATGCCAATGGTCCCAAAAAAGTGTCAAAACATTCCGACATGTCCGCCCCAATATCGCAGTACCACAAAAAATCGCAGATCGCCGCCATTTTTAGTAAAAAAAAAAAAAAAACCCCAAAAATGAATTCTCATCATCCGTAAATGCGACCACTTTTGCGCAAACCAATCAATAAACGCCGATTGCGATTTTTTTTTATCGCAAATATGAGGAAGAATATAAATCGGCCAAAAACGGTGAAAAAAAATGTTTTTTTATATTTTTTTTTTTGGATTTGTATTTTAGCAAAAAGTAAGAAATTTGGGTTTTTTTGCAAAATTGTCGCTCTTCTTTTGTTTATAGCGGCGATCAGAAATGATGCAGAGGTGATCAAATACCACCAAAAGAAAGCTCTGTTTGTGGGAAAAAAAGGACGCAAATTTCGTTTGGGTGCAAAGTCGCACGACCGCGCAATTGTCAGTTAAAGCGACGCAGCGCCGAATCGCAAAAAGTGCTCCGGTCCTAAAGCTGGAAATCCTTACGGGGCTGAAGTGGTTAAATGGACTGTTGAGGCCATGTGCATTTAATGAAATAATTTTAAGTGTCATTTTTGGTTATGAAAGGTTTGATATAGGATTTGCTTAGTGTTACAGGGTGTAATATTTTGCGGTTACCTTTAGGTGGCAGCAATGATTTAAATATTGTTCGCAGGGCAGGAAAACTTAGCTGGATTTTGTCCATTTCACAGGAAGATGTTCTTCTTGAGTGGTCTTCCGGTAGTCTTTCTGGTACTTGCAAAGCATAAAGAACAGCTAGGAACACAAAATAACGGAAAATAAAACATAAAAAACAGCAAAAAGTTAGTTTGTATGAGCGAAACTATTCGCCTAATCACTCAGGGGGTATAATCTCCTACACACCCATCACTTCCATCCTCAATAGGGTTGTTAAGCAGGCTTCTTCTTCCTGCACTATATTGCTGGAGTTGGGGTCACCCAAAAGATTAGGCTTGTTCTTCCAGAGTTGTCTTGCTGTCCGGAGGGCCGGAGGAGGGGGTCACCATCTGCCAGGAGCAGGTTCCACTTTTTTGCCAGTTTTATACCCTCTTCTAAAGAGGTAATGACATATGCTTTATTATCTTTTGTTATTAAAAGCTTAGTGGGAAATCCCCAGGTGTACTGGATCTTGTGGTTTGAAGGATCTTAGTTACAGTATATAGGTTTCTACGTGCTAGCATAGTGTGTTGTGAAATGTACACGTGCAGAGAGACTCCCGAATAAGGTTCAGGTAACTGTGAGTTTTTCCTTACAAATCTCATCAGATCATCTTTTACGTGGAAAAGATGTTTGCGAGCGATTATATCTCTCGGGACTCTGTCAGGCAGGTGCTTAGGTTTAGGTAGGCGATGGGCCCGATCTACAATCACCTCCCGGGTGGTGTGCTGGTGGCGGCCTGTGAGAAATTACACGGTCACAAAAGTGCTGTGTCAGTGGTCTGGGTATATACGCATATACACTTTTCAACCTAGTCATACTAGATTATGGCTATATACATTTGTATGGTGATTTCTAAAGGTATAACTATTGATTGTCTGCAGAGGTTCCTTGTTCAATTTGCTGTTGTATTTGAAGTCAATCTAAACATATGCCATTGTATTATAGAATTGTGAATCTCCCAATTACGGCCCCTGAAGAAGGGAATCTCCTGAAACGCGTCGGGCCAAGGAGTGTCCACAAAACTACAATTACCAGACGTATTTGTTATATATGTGTATCTATATGTTGTTTTAAATGATATGTAATACAGTAATTGCATTATTTTAATGTATACCATTAAACCTTTACAATTTTTATACAATATGATTTATTATTCAGTTTGCCTGTAAAAATCCCAATCCCACGTGAGGGGATCCCACTCAACAAATTGTAGAAAAAGGGATGACGGCAACAGGGCTTACTCCCCAAGATGGTGTTTCCAACAATCAATTCTAATTAAGGTAGCAGATACCATTCCCCTCCCCCACCACCAAAAATACTAATCAATATATGAATATTTAGGCCAATTTGGCCATAAATAATACTAATTTCTAACAATACGAAAACTTGTTTTTTGGACTGTGTTTGGATTTTCTCTTTAAGCTGCAGCAGCTCTGAGGAACAAGTACAGAAATGTTTCAAGGCAAGGAATGGGAGACGCTAATGCAAGGTTACCAAAGGGATTATAAGAAAAATGAGTCTTCACAATCCGAATTAACATCATTATTTTTTCAATTAGGCAAATTAGTGGATAAGAAAACATCATATTTTTTGCATGTTGAAGGTTTCTCTAGGTATATCAGGGAAGAAATTAACCCTTTTGGCTTGCGGATACAAATTTTTCCCTTACTGGACGAAATAGACAGTTCCTTTAAAAAGAAATGGGAAAATAACTTACAATCCTGTTCCAAAAACATGATGCAACTCCTTATGGAGGAGTATCAAAAAAGAATTGGGATGGTAGACAAGGAAATTGAACTAATATACAAAAAATTGGAACCCTTCAAAGGTTTAAACATGTTTAAAGAACAAGAAGAAAAGGTGAAATCACACCTGGATAAATTAACACACAATATTCTATCCACTAAGGAAAATACATTTTGGAGGGACAAATTATCATTTCAAGAAAATAGAGCATATAAATGGCAACAAGTAAAAACGGGGACACACATACAGAAAAACAATAAATCTCAATCCAATTATGAATATGGTTCAATGTCCTCTCTTAATTCCTCACTATCTTCATCTTCTTTTTCACAGCACCATAAACAAAATGGAAGAGCAAAAAAGACCAAAAGTACACCCTCAGGAGGCGACTCCTCTACAAATAAGAAACGCACTACAGCATCCACTCCCTCCCGCCAACCCTCGATTCTATCTTCCTTTCACTCATCGGGTAAAGGTAACGCACTGGGTGTTCAGAGCACAATATCTTCAACTTCTAATGGTGGTGGCACAATAGACTCAGGAATTTCTTACACCAATTCCCAAATGGACCTTCCACCCCCTTTGGGGGACTCAGCTCCCTAAACACATCACATAACAATATCACCACTCACCCGATTCAGCACCCCAACACTGACACTAATGAGGACACTTTCAACATTGTAAATCTATCTGACTACAATTTGAATCCAGACGAGATTAAACTGCTATCCAAGGGCCTTAACTTTTGCCCGAGTGCCAATCTGGATCAATTTGAACTGTTAAAAGATTTACATTTGTTTGCAAGAAGACTCCTCTTTAAAAGTTACTATATGGTCACTCCCCCTCAGGAATCCAAAACGGAACAATCAGATCAAGCTTTAGATGACCTCCTAGCTCTATTGGAGGAACAAGATCCCTCGGATTTCATTGATCGGGTCGACATTGAGGCCCTGTTGGACCAACATGTCGACAGAGACAAAAAATCTCCTCTCAAGAATAAACAAATTGCATTTAAAAAGAAATCTGATAAATTTCCATCAATTTCATCCAATATAAACCTAGCAGCTTTTATATCTGCTACAACAAAAGAGATAAAGAATCTTAAACCACACCCCAAAACCTCTCTTAACTCCCAATGAGATGAACAAACTCTTCGAAATTTAAAAACGCAACATAATTTAACAATAAAACCTTCAGACAAAGGAGGAAACATTGTAATTATGTCTAATGACCACTACAAAACTATGTGCCAAAAGATTCTACAGAACGAGAGATGGTACAGGCCCATCTCACGTACCCTGATAGAAAAACATTATTGCAAATTCTATGCCTTGGTAGATGACGCGTATGCACAAGGTGTTATCGATAAAGACACTTGGGGTTTTATTCGTACGGAATATCCGAAAATCCCCACCTTTTACAGCTTACCAAAACTACACAAAGATATGAGGGACCCCCCGGGGAGACCCATCATTTCAGGAAACGGATCAATAACGGAAAACCTAAGCCAATATATCGATACACACCTTAGACCATATGTAATGAGCCTACCCTCATATACCAAGGACACAATCCACTTGCTACAACAGATTGAAGACATACAACTTTCCCCACACACCTATTTAGTGGCCATAGACGTGGAAGCACTTTATAGCTCTATCCCACATCATTTGGGACTAGCAGCTATAAGACACATCCTGTCACAATCCCATAAGGATGACAAAAAAATCCATAATTTCATCGTAGATGCATTAGAATTTATACTTCAACATAATTCTTTCTCTTTCCTTGGTACTTTCTTCCTCCAGATACAGGGGGTGGCTATGGGCACTTGCTGTGCACCATCGTACGCGAACCTGTATCTGGGGGAATGGGAACAAACTCTTTTCTCTGATGACACGCTTACATCATTCACTTCACATATAACATCATGGCACAGATATATAGATGATATCTTACTTTTTTGGGAAGGCGACACACAATCCCTGGAGGCTTTTCTGTTAGCTCTAAACAAAAACGACTTCAACCTCACTTTCACCATGACATATAGCAAATCACAAGTGACATTTCTAGATTTAAAAATTATAAAGAACCAAGACGGGGCTTTGTCCACCGATCTTTATAGAAAGGCAACTGCGGGCAATACAATATTGCATGCTACTAGCGCCCACCCTGCGCCCTTAGTTAACTCTATCCCGTATGGCCAGTATCTCAGGTTGCGGAGAAACTGCTCTGACGATAGTTCTTTTAGAACCGAAGCTTGGGCCCTTAGGGATCGACTATTAAGACGTGGCTACTCTCACAAATGTCTCAAACGAGCTTTTAAAAGAGCACGTGATCAATCACGACAGGATCTACTTTTCAATAAACATAAAAGAATAACGGATCAACAAACGGTACGGATCGTTACACGATATAACGACCAACATGAAAAAATAAAAAAAATTATGACCAAATATTGGCACCTCTTACTAGTCGATCCATCTTTAAGATCATGTCTTTCACCGACCCCAGCAATTACATACCGACGGGCCAAATCCCTTAGAGATAATCTAGTCTCTAGCGAATTTACAGGCACTTTTAGAGGCGATCCATGTATGCGCCACGGCACTTTTACGTGTGGTGGATGTCAGTATTGTGTTTTGATGGATACCCGTAAAGAAATTTACTTACCGAATGGAAATAGATACACTCCCAGACACTATGCAAATTGCAAAACGTCTGGAGTGGTCTATCTGTTAACATGCCAATTTGGAAGCTTCGACATTGGCAAGACAAAATTAGAGTTTTATAAAAGAGCCTATCGTCATATACAGAGCATGATAACTGCCAATCCAGACCTTCCACTTGGCAGACATGTCAAAACCCAGCATGCCAGCCGTAGTCCTAGAATTAAATTCCTCATCTTGGATCGGATACATCCAAATCCAAGAGGAGGAGATTGGAACAAACTATTACTTCAAAAAGAATCGTGGTGGATTGAAAAACTGGGGGCCACAAAACCCCCAGGTTTGAACAGCCAACTAAGCTTCCGTCCCTTCTTAGAAGGGTTTGTCTCTGGGGGGTGTGAAAAAGAACAAACTTAAAAGATCAGATGCGTCATCCTTCTCCCTAACATAGACCCTACTCATACAGATGGGAGAATGATCTCCCAAATTCCAATGGAAGAACTTTAAATGGTAAAACCATAACTTTCATTTGGTTGCATGAATTGTATATCTGATAGATCCATTATCCAGAATGTAGGCCCCCTGTTTATGGGGGCAGACATGCTTTCGCCTGTTCTCATGTACTATGTGTCTTTTCCCCTATCCTTGCATTTATTTTTGTTCTCCCTTTTTTTCCATTGAAAATTATTTTGCAAGTTTACTATGTTGGAACTTTGACGTCTAATGTTTAATTGGAAACCCAAAATGTTCTTTCTAGACAGGACCACTGTGGCCATCTATTTCCTGGGCTGCACCGGCCTCTTATTCCCCCCTATGGCCCCCACCCGGCGCACAAAGCCCCCCGGTCCCGGTCGGATCATGGGGGGCTTTTTTGATCTCCGCGCCTATGGATGCTGGGGGGGGTGGGGGATCGAGGGATGGGACTGTCCCTTGTCTCTTCCTTTCCCCCCCCCCACCCTCCCGTGGGTGTCGGAGCTGCTGCGTCGGTGGGGCGTGGGTGCGGGACTCCCCCTTGTGTCCGCACACGGGGGAGCCGCGCACTCAGGCTTCGGGAGCCTCACCGCGTCGTCCGGGCCGCATCGCCTATGTCCCTCCCCACGCACCTAGTTTCCTCCCAGCTCCACCCATCGTCACGTCGATACGTGACGTGCACGCCCATCCAGACTGCGCAGGCGCTGGTGGCAACACGAGGTGAGGACGCTCACCCCCACTGCGCAGGCGCTGGCGTTATTTAAACGGATGTGTGGCGTGTCTCACTGCACTGAGCAGCAGAGACACACACACACCACGCCAGAAGCAATCTCGAAACTTTAAAGGTACGTGGAACTTTACCTCTCTGATCGCTATCCTCTAAAGCACCATTGAGTACTGTTTTTTCATGGTGATTGCCCTCCATGGATGGGTGGTTTCTAGTATTGGGGTACGTTGACATAGATGTGCAGGATGCACACTGCATATTTCTATGCTATACGGAATTTTTTTCTTTTTTTCTTTATATTTGATATCTAAACTACTATTAATACAGTTATGACCCTAACCTATTCAAAAAAATCCTCTTGCCCTAGACTAAGGTTGCAAACTTCCCTTCCTAGGGTCCCATCCTATTCCATGTATTAGTCTCCTACAGGGGAAAACAAGGAGATGCCATATTCTAAGTAATGCAGCAATATCTGACTAAGATACAAATCATATACATATATTAACTAATCAAACTTAAGTATGTGGTGAATGTGGTGAACATTACCTTCTTCATAGATATACACCTTTTCATTATTATTATCATTATAATTCTCTCTCCCTAGACTCCTAGTTGTCACGTCAGTCATATGATCGCTCGCAGCAGTTGCTGTTCCCCTTACTGTGAAGGACGTGGGTGCGTCTGGCCCGGCGACCATGGAGGCTCAGTGGTGACTATGTGGGGGGTGGTGTGCTGGTGGCGGCCTGTGAGAAATTACACGGTCACAAAAGTGCTGTGTCAGTGGTCTGGGTATATACGCATATACACTTTTCAACCTAGTCATACTAGATTATGGCTATATACATTTGTATGGTGATTTCTAAAGGTATAACTATTGATTGTCTGCAGAGGTTCCTTGTTCAATTTGCTGTTGTATTTGAAGTCAATCTAAACATATGCCATTGTATTATAGAATTGTGAATCTCCCAATTACGGCCCCTGAAGAAGGGAATCTCCTGAAACGCGTCGGGCCAAGGAGTGTCCACAAAACTACAATTACCAGACGTATTTGTTATATATGTGTATCTATATGTTGTTTTAAATGATATGTAATACAGTAATTGCATTATTTTAATGTATACCATTAAACCTTTACAATTTTTATACAATATGATTTATTATTCAGTTTACCTGTAAAAATCCCAATCCCACGTGAGGGGATCCCACTCAACAAATTGTAGAAAAAGGGATGACGGCAACAGGGCTTACTCCCCTAGGTGGTGTTTCCAACAATCAATTACAATCACCTCCCTTTCCGAAATTTCAGGAAGCAAAGTCATAATAAATTGCTGTACATATTGCCGCAGCTGACCCGGTTGTACCGACTCATCTACCCTTTTTATTTTAACATTGTTCCTCCTCCCTCTGTCCTCTAAATCCGCCATTTTACTTTTGATGGCCTGTAATTGTTCATCTGTCTCATGGTATGCATGCTCATTATGGGCTGCAGCAAACTCCCCCATCTTGTCCTCTGTATGACTCACCCTGTCTCCTATCTCTGAGACCTCCTTCCTTATCTGTATGATGCATTCCATCATGTCCCTATGCAGGGACCCCCTCAGTGTGACCAGCATGTCTCTCATAAGGGTATCTGTGAGGGGCAGGCCCGAAGTGGGGAACTCATGAATTTGCTCTATAAATTCAGCAGTGGAGCCCTGCAATATGTCATGCCCCGTTTGCTCACCTGGATATCGGTGTGAAGCCGATTGTTTCTGCGCCGACTTTTGTGGGCTCTGTGAGGGTGATGTTCCCGGGGAAGATCTGCTGCTGCTGCCGGGTGACAAAGCTTGGGTCTGGATGTTGTTTTGGAGTGGTCTCCCTCATTGTATGCTGCGCCGGGCTCCGGAGGTCTCGCCGCCATCTTGAGGCCTATGCATGCTCGATGGCTCAAAAAAGTCTGTAAGCTTGCAGGGTCCATCAGACGATTTCCTCTTACTCATTTTGGGCTCTTGCGATTGTAGGGTGCAGGGGATGAGGATTCAGATCTTTGTCGCAGTCCTGTGTCATTTTAGAAGGTAGGATGGTGACGGATTAGACCAGAGCTCTCCTCTCACACAACCGTCTCCATCGGCTGCCGGCCACGCCCCCCCGTGGTGTGGCTGTTTCAAAATGTGCAATAAGGAGGCACTTGAAGAAAGATGGGCTGCATGGTCGAGTTGCCAGAAGAAAGTCATGACTACGCAAATGCCACAAAGTATCCAGATTACAATACACCAACAGCACAGAGACAAGCCTCAAACCTTCTGGCACAAAGTCATTTGGAGTGATGAAACCAAAATCGAGCTTTTTGGTCACAACCATAAATGCTACATTTAGAGAGGAGTCAACAAGGCCTGTGAAACACAGATGTGGATTGCTGATCTTTTGGGGATGTGTGAGGTACAAAGGCACAGGAAATTTGGTCAAAATTGATGGCAAGATGAATGCAGTATGTTATCCAAAAATCCCGGAGGAACATTTGCATTCATCAGCCAGGAAGTTGCGCATGGGACGTACTTGGACATTCCAACATGACGATGATCCAAAACACAAGGCCAAGTTGACCTGTCATTGGCTACAGCAGAATAAAGTGAAGGTTCTGGAGTGGCCATCTCAGTCTTCTGATCTCAATATCATTGAGTCACTCTAGGGCGATCTCACATGCAGTTCATGCAAGACAGCCCCAGAATTTTTCAGGAACTTTTGCCAAGAGGCAGCTTTACCATCTGAGAAGATAAAGAGCCTCATCCACAAATACCACAAAAGACTTCAAGCTGTCATTGATGTTGAAGGGTGCAATACATGGTATAAATAACTGAGGTATGTAAACTTTTGATCAGGGTCATTTGGGTTGTTTCTGTTGTCATTATGATTTAAAAAGAGTAAACACAATTGATTGATGATAAATGGCTTTAGCCAAACACTAACCATGAGTGAAAGAAAAGTTTTTGTGTTATAATTCATATTCTCTGAAAAATGGCCAAAAAATCATAAATTCTACCAGGGTATGTAAACGTATGAGCACAACTGTATATGCCTGCAATTCAGAGATAGTGTGCAGTGTTATGTATGTGGAGCTGACTCCCTCTAGTGTTGGCTTGGACTCTGTGTGTCATTTTCTTTCAGAACAAAACTTAGAGCAGAGCAAAGCATACAGAGAATTGTAGTCCAGACGGCTGGTGTTTTCTTTCTGCAAGGACCAATTTGAACTACACTGACCAGCCTGCAGCTAGGAGAGGAGAGATTTCTGGGAGGAGAAGAGCTTCTTAGGCGAGACTATAAGACTCTAGGCTTCGGGCCTGCCACACTCTCTCGGGACCAGCGTGGATCTGTGTGCAGGGAACCTGTTGCTGAGCGCTGCAGCAATTGCGGCCTGCTACTACAGAGGTATCAACCGGATACCTGGAGGAACACCAGAGGACAGCGTGGCTACTCTGATCTGCTACAGCCTAAAGGCCATTCCTGTTTCGTCCACCCTGCAGGGGTGACAGATCCGTGAGCCATGCTGAGGTGCAGTGGAGGCCGGAGACCATCCCTTGAGAGATCATTATCATCATCATCTACATCCTGTGTTCCAGTGTGGTGAGTGGGTGAAAGACCAGTTTTAACAGACACTGTGTACAGACATCACTGTTCTTTGTATTTGTCATTACTCCTGAGCCAAAGATCTGCTGCTGCATGCTAGGTTTGGACACTGTACACAGACATCCATTCCATCCATTAGCTGGCTGCTACTTGTAGTTCCACAAAGTTAAAGTTAAAGTGTTACTGAACCCACAACAGTAAAATCAGTCTGCATATGTAGAATAGCATACTTGTTATACTCACTGTGGAACTTAAGGTTAATCATCTGTATTGTGTAAAAAGGTTCTTTGATCCTGTGTGGACAGATCCGCCCCTCCTGCAGGATCTCTCTTGGCAAGGTCAGATAATACACAGCAAGGGTAGTAAAGCTGCACATGCTCAGTTTGGTCTCTATTGCTGGAGAGAATATTTCCTGTTTGAGCTGAGCTAGTCAGGTCACATGGCATGACATCACACATGTGGTCGTGTATACAAATCCTAAATGACAGCCCAGTCCCTCCCTCCTCCTCCATGTCCAGTAACTAAAAAAGAACACAGTGGGTGGGATGTCACATCTTGATTTATGGATGATCCTCCTCCCATAACAGCATAAGGACACAGGCTATAGTGGAAATCTCCTCCTACCTGAATACTCAGCACTGGACAGCCCCTCTAGTTTATCATGTGACCGTGCTATACAGATCAGCCAAAAAGGTATATAGTGGCAGTATTTTAATGTAAAAAAAGATTTATAAATTGTGGGCACTGCAAGGGGGGGTGAACTATTTTCTTATTACTGGGTTTAGTAACACTTTAGCCTTGCTAAGTCAGTGATCACTGTGAAGTTTACAGTTTACTTTGCAACAAGGAACATTCTTTTGATCTGTCTCACCCTTTTGGATTAACCAGTTGTTTCTGCCACTATTGCTACTTGCATGCATTTTAAATACTGGAAAGCTAGCTGAAGATCTTTCAAGTTGACCAGCAATAACACTGGACTACTCCCACTTCTTTCCCCACTCAGGATTACAACATTTTATTGTGGTTCAGGTTATAATTCACCAAAGAACTCTCTATAAGAGCAGGATGAATAACACTGAAATTACTTTTTGCTGGAGTTGTACCTGTTTATCTATAATTTTGCTGTTCTATGTGGGTGAGCAGTAGAGAGCGGTCTGACACTAGCAGGAGTCATTCTCCTGGGCCTCACTCACATTGCCAATATTTGCATTTATTAAAGTCCAAGGAAAGTAACATGCATTAAGGCCTCATGCACACGTTTTTTTTGAGCCGTGTTTAGCCATGTTTTTGAGCATTTTTGTTTTTCCTCAATGGATCTAAAACATCCAAAAACGTTGGTAAGTTGCAATTTTGAGCGTGTTTGAGCGTTTTTACAGCTGAAAATGTCTCTCAGAACCCACCAGTCTTGGGGTTTTTTACAGCTCAAAATCGGTTGATAACAGCCTATGTGTGCATGAACACATAGGATAACATGATGGGGAGTTTATTGACTGTAGAAAAAAACGTCTGCAGCTAAAAACAGCAGCTGTAAAACCGTCCAAAAACATCCTGTGTGCATGAGGCCCCAAAGTATGATAATTGTTGTTTAGACATAATATCTTGTGTTATTGAGCCCACCCTTGGGATTTAATCTCAAATGTATTCTCTGAACTTTGCTGATATATACTTTGAGTAAAAATTATTGATTCAACTAAGTTTGGTGTACCTTATTTTCTGCTGCAAATACTTAAAGGGGAACACAATAATGATTAAACCCAGGTATGCCAGAGGGGACTGAGACTGTTATTGGAGATGAGAGGCAAAGTCATGGACTGAACATACTTAACCACTTCAGCCCCGGAAGGATTTCTAGCTTTAGGACCGGAGCACTTTTTTCAATTTGGCACTGCGCCACTTCAAATGGTAATTGCACGGTCATGCAATGCAGTACCCAAACTAAATTTGCGTCCTTTTTTCCCACAAATAGAGCTTTCTTTTGGTGGTATTTGTTCACCACTGCGCTTTTTAATTTTTGCGATATAAACAAAAAAGGAAATGAAATTTTGCAAAAAATTGATATTTTCAACATTATGTTATTACAAAAATACAATAAACTAAATTTTAGTCATAAATTTTTGCCAAAATGCATTCAGCCACATGTCTCGGGTAAAAAAAAAAGCCAAATCGCGTATATTTATTGCTTTGCGCAAAAGTTATAGCGTCTACAAACTAGGGTACATTTTCTGGAATTTCCGCAGCTTTTATTTCATGAGGGGCAGTACAAACCCCCCCCCCCAAATGACACCATTTTGGAAAGTAGACACCCCAAGGAATTTGCTGAGAGGCATGTTGAGGACAGTGAATATTTTGTTTTTTTGTCATGAGAGATTGAAAAATGACCAAAAAAGAAAAAAAAAATTACAAAGTTGTTACTGAAATGATATATTGCTCACACATGCCATGGGTATATGTGGAATTACACCCCAAAATACATTCTGCTGCTTCTCCTGAGTATGGGGATACCCCATGTGTGAGACTTATTGGGAGCCTATCGGCGTATGGAACCACGAAAACCAATCACCTCCTTCAGGATTTCTAAGGGAAAAAAAATATGCCTTCACCCCACACTACCTATCTCAGTTTTGGAGGCCATGAAATGCCCAGATAGCACAACCCCCCCCCCCCCCAAATGACCCCATTTTGGAAAGTAGACACCCCAAGCTATCTGCTGAGAGGCATGTTGAGTCCATGGAATATTTTATATTTTGCCACAAGTTTCGGCAATGACAATTTTTTTTTTTTCACAAAGTTCTCACTAAATGATATGTTGCTTGAACATGCCATGGGTATATGTGAAATTACACCCCAAAATACATTCTTCTGCTTCTTCTGAATACAGGGATACCATATATGTGAGACTTTCTGGCAGTCTAGCCGTGTACGGGACCCCAAAATCCAATCACCGCCTTCAGGCTTTCTAAGTGCGTAAAATGGTGATTTTACTCCTCACTCCCTATCACAGTTTCGGAGGCCATGGAATGCCCAGATAGCACAAAACCCCCTCAAATGACCCCATTTTGGAAAGTAGACACTCCAAGCTATTCGCTGAGAAGTATTTTGAGTATTTTTCAGATCTCACATTTTGTCACAATGTTTTGAAATTTGAAAAAATTAAAAAAAAAAAACGGTTTATTCCTTCATTTTCCAAAACAAATGAGAGCTGCAAAATATGCACCATGCCTCTTAGCAAATACCTTGGGGTGTCTACTTTCCAAAATGGGGTCATTTGGGGATGGGGGTTTGTGCTACCTTTACATTTCCGGGCCTCCAAAACCGTGATGGGTATTGAGGAGTAAAATCACCATTTTATGCCCTTAGAAATCCTGAAGGTGGTGATTGGTTTTCGGAGTCCTGTACACGGATAGGCTCCCAAAAAGTCTCACACATGGGGAATCCCCATACTCAGGAGAAGCAGCAGAATGAATTCTGGGGTGTAATTCCACATATACCCATGGCATGTGTGAGCAATATATCATTTCATTGAGAACTTTGTGTAAAAAAAAAAAAAAAAAGTAAATAAAAATTGTCATTTCCCGGAAACTTGTGGCAAAATATAATATATAAAATAGCATTCAAAACAGTCATTGATCCACCTGTCCTGACCAGGCTGGTCAGGACAGGTGGAACAATAACTGCGGGTGTCACGCCTGTATCCGCGTCGTCTGCAGACACGACATCTCTTTTGGGGTGTTCTTTGGCCTGGGGTACCACTTTTCTCTACAGCACAGACGTCTGCTGCGCCTATGTCCGCACTGTGGGCGTCAATAACAAGGTGGACAGGACTGGTCGGACCAGTCCTGTCCACCTAGTTACTGACAAAACTTACGATAAAATATATAATATAAAACGGTGTTCAAAGGCCCTTTACTGTTAAAAATAAATGAAAAAAAAAAAAAAAAATGTGTTTCAAGAGTTACTTTACTATATAACGAGTGTGTACGGTACCCATATACACCTTAATGTGGGGTCTTAAGTAAGACGACGAAGAGGACTCATACCCCTAAGGGGTACACACTCTGAAAAACCCTCGGATAGGCACATGTCCTGAGGCTTTTGGTTAGTGGTGGAAGTCCTAAAGATTCCCGTATTTTACCACTAAAATGAGGAGTTATGGGTAGTGCCAAAACCTCCGGGCCTTTACATTTCCATCGTGT
>BLSH010259830.1:409623-437999 GCA_018402905.1 Glandirana rugosa | reverse complement strand
TCTGTACCTCGGGGCTGGGCCGGGGTGGGGAGAGAGAGGACTAACCGATCAACTGAAACTAACTGTCGTCACCGTCGGTTATCGTTAGTCCCTCCCTCTTAGAGTCTACCGAGCACGTGTAGCGACTCTCCCTGGAGTCCATTCATAACCCCCCCCCCCCGCCCGACGACGTGTGCCTTCCGAAAAATAGAATTACGTATCCTACGTAATTCTATTTTTGTGGAGGACGGAAATGTTGGTGAACGGATTAAACTCTGTTTACATTTCGTTGAGGTCCCTCCCAGCGATGTGCACGAGCCATCTGAGATTCTCCCTCCCTGATTGCTATTGGCTGCCACTGCTGTCAATCAAAGTCAACTAGCCAATCAGGAGAGAGAGGGGTGGGGCCGGGTTGGGGCTCCATGTCTGAATGGACACAGGGAGCTGTGACTCGGCTCGGGTACCCAATAGCAAGCTGCTTGCTATGGGGGCACTAAACAGGAGGGAGGGGCCAGGAGCACCAAAAAGTGATTCGAGAAGAGGGGGATCTGGGCTGCTCTGTGCAAATCCATCCAGAGGAGGTAAGTATAACATGTTTGTTATTTTTATTGGAAAAAAATGAGACTTTACAGTCACTTTAACCACTTGCCGACCGCCGATCGGCATCTGACGGCGGCAAAGTGGCTCGTTCCCGCAAATCGCCGTCATACGACGGCGGCTGCGGGAACGAGTTTAGTGAGCGCGCGCGCTCACTGTGTCCAGGGGGGGCCAGGGAGCGAGTGCGGCAGCTTCGATTGCCGCCGGCTACCCGCGATGGCCCCCCTGGAGCGAGTGAGCGGAGGTCCGTGTATGTAAACACGGACCTCCGCTCTGTGTGAGGGGGAAGGGCTGTGATCACAGCCTTCCTTTACGTGAAGGCTGTGACCACTTCCCTTCCCCAGCTAGGCAAGCCCCCATACAGTTAGAACACGCCCAGGGAACACAGTTAACCCTTACAGCGCCCCCTGCAGGTTAACCCCTTCACTGCCAATGGCATTTACACAGTAATCAGTGCATTTTTATAGCACCGATCGCTGTATGAATGCCAATGGTCCCAAAAAAGTGTCAAAATGGTTCGACATGTCCGCTGAAATATCGCAGTACCGCAAAAAATCGCAGATCGCCGCCATTATTAGTAAAAAATAAAAAAAAATTAAAAACCCCAAAAATGAATTCTCATCATCCGTAAACGCGACCACTTTTGTGCAAACCAATCAATAAACGCCGATTGCAATTTTTTTTTATCGCAAATATGAGGAAGAATATAAATCGGCCAAAAACGGTGAAAAAAAAATGTTTTTTTATATTTTTTTTTTGGATTTGTATTTTAGGAAAAAGTAAGAAATTTGGGTTTTTTTGCAAAATTGTTGCTCTTCTTTTGTTTATAGCGGCGATCAGAAATGACGCAGCGGTGATCAAATACCACCAAAAGAAAGCTCTATTTGTGGGAAAAAAAGGACGCAAATTTCGTTTGGGTACAACGTCGCACGACCGCGCAATTGTCAGTTAAAGCGACGCAGCGCCGAATCGCAAAAAGGGCTCCGGTCCTAAAGCTGGAAATCCTTCCGGGGCTGAAGTGGTTAAGTTGTTGCCTGAATGATGTCATAGTAATCATATTTTTTACAGCTGGATTCTCCAGTTTGACTTGTTTTTGTGGTTGCTTCAAATTTCATGTAATAAAATCTCCATAATGTAATGCTGCATATTAATTTGTGCACGTGCAAAAAATATGGGTTGTACCTGGAAGCAAAATGTAATTCATTATTTAGAAGAGATGACTCACATCAGCTGATAGTGACAGGTTTCTTTTTACTTTGGAGTGATTTGTTGGAGAAACCCCTAAAAATGGAGAGGAAGGGTAAGGGAGATCAATGATTTAATAAATTAGGGAACTTCTTTATCATGTAGGTCCAGAAGATCTTCTTTTTTCTGTTCTACTGCTAGAACCCAACAATTATTTGAAATGGGAATAGCATACAATGACATGTGTTTGTGTACTTCATTATCCTACTTACTATCCTATACTTGTTTTTGTATAAGGGACTTATGCAAGATTCTTTGTAATTATCTCTTAACAATATTTATTTTATGGGTTTTAAAGCTTACAGTGTCATAAGTAGTTTAGTTTTCTTTATTTTACTTTTTTTTGTATTAAAACTTTTTTTTTGCAATGTTTGTCCTTGGAGTTATCAGACTTTTTTTGATAAAATAATGTTCAGTTTTTCTATTTTTTTTCTGCTGTTTCTTATTGGAAGAAAAATGTTGTTCTTGTATTAAAAATACTTTGCTTCTGTTTTAGACTCCTATTTTTCTTTTTGTTCATATCATGAATGCCCATCCTGAATTTAGGAGGCATATATTTTAGGATTCATTGGAGGAGCCTCTTTAGGCTTAACTATATTTTTAGGTTTCCAATCAAGAACGATACCTAGCTTATAGTGTGAACAAATGCAGACGTGTTAAAGTGATTCGGGCCAGTTCACACCATAGAAACGCATAGAAACGCAGTCAGGAAGCGTTCCAGATGCTTTTCTGCATGTGCGTTTTTGATCTGTTTTTGGTGAGTTTTGATGCAGTCCAGTGCATTTTTCCCACTCTTTTTTCTTAACTTTAAATAAGGTCATGTGTTTGTTTTTGATGCGTTTTACATCGTTCCAGTGCAGTCCAGTGCAGAAAAAATGTGGCATGTTCTACTTTTTTTTCCTGGAACTGTAACGCACTGGTGTGAACTATGCCACTGAAAACCATATAACCTACTTTCCATGCGTTTTTTGATGCAGAAAAAAGCACACCGGATCGCATGTGGTGTGAACTGGCCCAGGTTAATAAAAATAAATAAATAAAATAACAAACATGTTATACTTACCTGCTCTGTGCAGTGGTTTTGCACAGAGGAGCCCTGATCCTCCTCTTCTCAGGTCCCCTGTCAGCGTTTCTGGCCCCTTTCTCCTGCCGAGTGCCCCAATAGCAAGCGGCTTGCTATGGGGGCACCTAAGCAGGCTCGCTCCTAAGCCATTCCTCTTTGTGTCCATTCACACATGCTTTGCTCAGCCCACCCCCACTCTCTCCTCATTGGCTCACTGGCTGTGATTGACAGTACCGGGAGCCAATTGCTCCTACTGCTATCTTACCCAATGAGGAGGCTGAGACCCGGGAGAGCAGTTGCTCTTGTTCACATCGCTGGATCGAGATCGGGCTTGAGTAAATATTGGGGGGGTTGCAGGGGGACTTGCATACTGAAGGTTTTCTACCTCCATGAAAGAATGCATGAAGGTAAAAATCTTCAACCTTTAGAACCACTTTCAGTCCAGCCTGTGCGATAACCTTGGCTCCCTCTACAGATATGGAGGAGAAATGACTGTAAGTGCAATAGGACAACAAAATAAACGGAAAAAAGCTCATGCAAAAATGACATTTAAGAACTGGTATAATGCAATATATTTATGCAGCGATACCCCCAGTGGGGCTGTAGTTTATTCCCAAATCAGGCAGCCAGGCACAGAGCAACAGTCCATCCACTATGGCTAAACAGTCTAGGGATTGTCTTTTATTTGCTAGTAAAACTTGGGAGGGGATCTAGGGTGATACAGGATACTCAAAAATGAAATCTATTGCTAGAAGAGGACAACTCTCACTTGGCAGCAGTAGCACTAGAATATATAGACTTAAATAGTCCACAGTTCACAACTAGGGACCATGAAACACAATGAGCATAAAGGCAGCCTGACGTAGAATATGGTTCGCAGCTGAGAACCATGAATCAGCTTTGGTGCAGGTAAAAAGTCTCTACTCACAAGATCCTGGCAATAGTCAGTCCACAGGTGCAGCCTCCAACAAGGTAGTCCATCAAGTCTGGGAAGGAAGGTGCAAGGATAAGCAGCCCCCTTCCTCTCAGCATACAGATCCATACCTACAGGGGGAAAAAGACAATCTTCTCAGGGATCCGGACTATTTAATAGTAACCAAGCCACCATCTGGGCACACCTTCCCAGGCATTGGCTAGGGCCTACTAAAAATTCAGGCTGGGTATTTGAATTCTCCCTCCCTAAGCTCTAAAAGTTTCTTTCAGGGGCAGGGGGAAGCAATCAAACCCCCATCCTGTTAAGCCTCAAGGAGACCAAACTAAACAATCCCTGCTCCTGTGATCTCAGCAGTAGTTCAAAAACAAAATTTTACTGGCAACTTTAAATATATTAAATGTTTGTGTTTGGGTTTGAAAAGTTAAACTATTACAAGTAATAATACATAAATTTAAAAAAATGAAATTATTTTATTTTTACAGTTTTGAACATTCGTCAATCTAAAAAAAAAAAATTAATTAATTGTTAAAAAGTGTATCAAACAAAAGCCTTATATGTTTTGAAATATATGTATTCAAATTATTAATAGTTGTTGTTAAGTTAACTGATGATAAGCTTCTAAATTTGGCCTCGGCATCTAGGCATTACTAACCTATAGCCACAAAAGGGCTAAAGTAAATTGGGACAAATAAGAAAGACTACAAAAATATTTCTAAAGTCTGTCTAGATTGATATGGGGACATGAGATTCTGTGTTTCAGCATCACCTGCCATTGTGTAATATAATGACTCAATTGTTCCTTCTGGGAACTGTTACATTGTTGTGCAATCGGAAATTCTTTCCCCATGTCTTACCTCACTGACACAATGAAATTTCAGATTTCATCATCCTTTTCTGTTTACTTCATGGCAGAACATATTACTCATAAACAGCTGATTATAAAGCTGATCAATGAAGACATAGTATTTTTAATGGTTGTTATTTAATTTTTTATCTTTTAGTTAAGTAGTAACTGGGCTGAACTTAGCTCCTCTCCTATACTGAACTTGCTTAGTGCGTACCATGAATTCACTGCACACTGTGTGTTTATCCCAGTGTGCTTTAGTATCTGTAGCAAGTCAGATACAGCCCACCTCATTTCCTGGCTGGTGGGCTTCCAGAATCATCTAATGCTTTCCTTTCTTCCTTTAGTCTCACTGTCCCTGGTCTACTCCTCTCATTCTGGAACTGGATTCTTTCATTCATGGAAATCAAGCATCTGGGGTGGACGTTAACTAAGGCAGTCTTCACGCAAACGTAGTCTATCTAGGGACACCTACTCCCCCAGACTGACACCCAACCATAAAGGCTGTTTTCATTTTTTTTTTTGGTAATGAAAATTGAAAAGTTTTGATTGAAAATTTCATTAGATGCCATTGACACCTAAACCTACAGTTGCTCTCCTGAATAACAAACCCTTGGCTGCAGGGCTGCATCGGTCCTTTTCTCTACAACCCCAGATGCATAGAGGAATGAATAGGAAGCGTTCTAAGGCTTTCTGCTCATTCACAAATGGAAGCATAGTAAATTCAATTTACTACGCTTCAGTGATGAATGGACACAGGGGTGAGTGGTACAGGACCACTCACTGTGTTCATTCAGGAAAGGAAGGGGT
This sequence comes from Glandirana rugosa, assembly GCA_018402905.1. Classification (NCBI taxonomy): domain Eukaryota; kingdom Metazoa; phylum Chordata; class Amphibia; order Anura; family Ranidae; genus Glandirana; species Glandirana rugosa. The sequence goes on along the minus strand of BLSH010259830.1, from coordinate 432,527 downwards.
CAGAAAATGACATATTTACCGGCACCTTCCCCCGCTCTCCATCCTGAAACATCCATCTGTGTGCCTGCAGCAGCCTGCCAGCAGGAAAGGAGGGGAGCCAGCAGCTCTGCAGGGGAAAGGGGCATACATGGGGGCCTGGACACATGGAAGTAATGCATATACTAGAACCAATCCCCCTGCAGTGCAGCCAGGGGAAGCCTTTTACCGTGGAAGCCTCTTACCATGTGATCAGCCGTGACCAATCACGGCTGATCACAGTGTAAATAGGAAGAGCCGTTTTCGCCTTTTCCTCTGCTCAGGTCTGCAGACCTAAGCAGTGGAGAGCCGATTGGCTGCTCTCCTGACAGGGGGGCTGCGCTGAACGTTTATCAGTGCACCAGTTCCCAGCAGTGCCACCTATCAGTGACCACCTGTGCCACCTATCAGTGCCCACCTGTGCTACCTATCAGTGCCCACCTGTGCCACCTAAAAGTGCCCACCTGTGCCACCTAAAAGTGCCACCTATCGGTGCCCAACAGTGCCACCTATCTGCCCATCAGTGCCCAGTGCCACCTATCAGTGCCGCCTATGAGTGTCCACCACTGCCACATATCAGTGCCACGTATCAGTGCCAGTCAGTGTTGCTTATCAGTGCCGCATATACAAAGTTTTGTGACAGAAACAAAGAAATTTATTTTTTTTCCCAAATTTTTTTATTTATAGTGCAAAAAATAAAAAACACAGAGGCGATCAAATACCACCTAAAGCGAGCTCTATTTGTGGGAACAAAATGATAACAATTTCGTTTGAGTACCACGCAATTCTCATTAAAAATGTAACAGCACTGAAAGCTTAAAATTGTTCTGGACGGGAAGTGTTCTAAGTGCCCGGTATTTAAGTGGTTAAACCTGACAACAGCAGGCAGACAGTGCTGTCCCTTCTACAGTGTATCCCATGTCCCCAGCAATCTGAATCTGAGTGTTTCCTGTTCCTGTGACCCCAGCTTGACCTGATTATTCTTGCTTTCTGCCTGTACTGACCTCGGCTTGTCCATGACCATTCTACTGCCTGCTCTTTGTGTACCGCCTTGCCCGACCGTTGCCGACCCAGCCATCAGGATTGTGACAGTAACGGACAGCCATAACTGAGTTTGTGCAGGGAACCTCTCCCATGGATGACCTGTGCCAGCACCTGGCCGGCCTCACACAAGCCATGCAGAACCTACAGAAGAGCTACATACGGCTTGAAGAGCGAGTGCAGGAGATCTCTGCACCCACCGCATTAGGGACTGGACAACTCGCTGCTCGCACTATTGTGGCACTACCATCTGAGCCTAAGGTTCCCGCACCCGAACACTTTTCTGGAGATCGCAGGAAGTTCCAGGCATTCCGAAATGCCTGCGAGCTTTACTTTTCTCTCCAGCCCCACACGTTTTCCCTGGAAACAACCAAGGTGGACTTTGCGACTTCCCTCCTACTCGGAGACCCCCAAGCTTGGGCTCACCATCTCCTGAAGCAAAAAGCAGCAGCCGTTTCTAACCTAGCCCAGTTCTTCTATGCCATGGCCCAACTATATGAATATCCGCATCAAACAGCCACTGCTGACGCCGCACTCTACTCCCCCCAGCAGGGCCGGCGGACGGCAGAAGACTATTCAGGCGCTGGACTGGAATGACGCTGCTCTCTGTCACCAGTTTTGTTTAGGTCTCTCTGAGCCATTGAAAGACAAATTCGCTCGAGTAGGGGTTCCCCATCCACTGGACGCCCTCATCAACTTGGCAATCCAAATTGATCGTCACTTTAGGGAACATAGGGCCGAGAGATCAGTGGGCTCATTACGCCCCACTTGGATGCTACCCCGGGTACTGAGTTACCCCAGTCCAGTTCCTCCTGCTCCTACAGCGCCTCCTCTTTTGGATCTGCCGGAACCCATGCAACTGGGGCTCCTCTGTCCATCTCTTATTCCTGAGGAGAGGCAACAGTGTAGGAACAACAACTTATTTCTCTACTGTGGAGAACCTGGACACTACGTAAAAGCCTGCCCAGCTAAGCTACGTAATTGCCTTACAGTTACCTCTAATGCCATGTCTGTGCTACCACATAACACTACTCACTTGGCTCTTCCAATTCCTTTACAGCTTCCTGGAGAGAGTATTCCAGTCCACGCGATTATTGATTCCGGAGCCTGCAGCTGTTTTCTGGACCAGTCATTCGCAACTAAATACCGGATCCCCCTACAGCCCAAAGCACACAGAATGGTAGTACATCTTGCTGATGGATCAACCATCAAATCGGGCCTCGTCACTCATGAAACTACCCCTCTGCCTGTTACCATGCCCGACGGACACCAAGGGTTCCTGCGCTTGGATGTCATCACATCCCCTCTATTCCCTGTCATCTTAGGCCTACCCTGGCTACAGGCGCACAACCCTGACATAAATTGGAGCACGGACGAAATCACGTTTCAATCTTCTTATTGTGCCCAACACTGCCTGCAAAAGGGTTCTGAAGCTGCTTCAGCCCTGTTATACCTGGACTCTGATCCCGTCCTGAGACCCGCCAGGCCGTCCCACCAGCATACCATGCCTTTTTGGACGTGTTCAGTAAAAAGGGTGCGGAAAAGTTGCACCCCCACAGGTCTTATGATTGTCCCATCAAGCTCCTTTCCGGGGCATAAGTCCCCTTTGGACGTATTTTTCCACTAACTGAGCTCGAATTAGTGGTCCTCAAGGCCTAACTGGATGACAACTTGAAAAAAGGTTTCATCTGCCCATCCACGTCCCCAGCAGGGGCAGGAATATTTTTTGTGGAGAAAAAGGATCACACCCGGCGACCCTGCATTGATTATAGAGAGCTCAACAAAATCACGGTGAAAAAACGTTACCCCCTGCCTCTGGTACCCGAGCTCCTTCAAAGATTAGGTGCGGCCACCGTTTTCACCAAGTTGGATCTTCGAGGAGCATATAATCTCATCCGCATCGGGGAGAGCAATGAATGGAAGGGCGCTTTCCCTACTCGCTTTGGCCACAATGAGTACCTGGTCATGCCTTTCGGGCTCTGCAATGCTCCTGCAACGTTCCAACATTTTGTGAATGACATTTTTAGAGACTACCTGGACCTGTTTGTTATCATCTACTTAGATGACATTCTGATTTTCTCTGCCACCCTGGATGACCATCTCCAGCACGTAGCAAGTGTATTGAGCCACCTCCGACAGCATGGCTTCTACGCCAAAGCGGAGAAGTGTGACTTCGAATGCTCCAGCATCCCATTCCTGGGACTCATTATATCTGTCACGGGTATCACCATGAACCCGCAAAAAGCTTCCGCTACCTTGGAGTGGCCAGTGCCATTGGATAAAAGGGGCGCCCAACGATTCATTGGGTTCGCCAACTTTTACAGGAAATTTATAAGAGGGTTCTCAGCCATCATCTCCCACGATTACCCAGCTTACATGACTCCATGGGATACCAATGAACAGTATCCAACCGTGGAGTCCAATTTACCTCCCGATTCTAGAGAGCCATGTGTGCCTCCCTGGGCATTGAACTGTCTTTCTCTTCATCCTACCACTCACAGGCCAATGGTAAAACTGAAAGGACCAACCAAACCCTAGAACAGTACTTGCACTGCTTCTCCTCCTTCTTACAAGGTGATTGGGTCTCTTTGTTGCCGTTGGCTTTCATCCATCCTTCATACCCAACTCAATTCCTGAAAGCCCGGTGCCAGCTGTACAGAAGACAGTAAAATTTTTTGAAGATAACAGTATAATGTTGCAGGAGATCGTAGCCAAGTCCCAGGAATGTTATAAGGAGGCCTTTGATAAAAAAAGGAGGGGGGAACTGAACCTAGAACCCGGTGAGTGGATCTGGTTGGCCACAACCAATCTGAAGCTGGCCTGCCCGTCTAAGAAGCTGGGTCCTAAATTCATTGGGCCTCTTCTGGTCAAGAGAAGGATCAACAGAGTGGCCTATGAACTTGGGCTTCCCAATACATTAAGAATCCATCCTGTCTTCCATGTGACCCTATTGAAGCCTGTTGTCCTGGACCCCTTTACAGGATGGAGCACCAATCCACCGAAGCCAATATTAATTAATGGGGGGAGGAGGAGTTTGAGGTGGAATCTGTTCTGGACTGCAGGAAGAGGGGTAACAGCATCCAGTACCTGATTAAATGGAGGGGCTATGGCCATAAGAGAGTTTGTGTAAGCCAGAAGACAACATTCATGCTGAAGAATGTCTTGAAGTATTCTGGAGAAGCCACCCTGTTAAGATGGCCCACCTGGGCATCCAGAGGCTGCCCCTTGGGGGAAAATGCAAGGAAAACAGCCTGAAAACCTGTGCAGAACGGCTATTCCTCCGCGCAGGCGTGTGCACCAGGTGCGCGCCGGTGTTGGCGCCAGAAGGTTTATTTAAACCTGACAACAGCAGACAGCCGGTGCTGTCCATTCTACAGCATATCCCATGTCCCCAGCAATCTGAATCAGAGTGTTTCCTGTTCCTGTGACCCCGGCTTGACCTGATTATCCTTGCTTTCTGCCTGTACTGACCTCGGCTTGTCCATGACCATTCTACTCACTGCTGCTTGTGTACCAACTGCCCGCCTGTTGATGAACCCTGCCTGCTCCTCACGATTCTACTGCCTGCTCCTTCTGTACCACCTTGCCCGACCGTTGCTAACCCAGCCTGTACCACCACTCTACCATCTCCGCATGAGCCTTGAAGGAGCCTACCTTGCTTGTACCTGCAACCAGTCAAGCCCTCATGCCATCCTGCACTCCCGAGTCTCCTGTTCCCACCAGGGGCTCCTGAATCAGGATAGTAAGAGAGGTTGTTCCCTGCACAAAACAGACTCTACCATCAGGATTGTGACAGGGCGCTTTGGAGGTTCTGCTAACATACCAGCAGGCCTCACCATGTGCTAGCTAGGCCAGAACTAAGTGAAGTGCAGGAGAGAAGAACAAGGAGTAAAATGAAGCAAGTGATGTGCTGGAGGACAAAGGAGTGTATATATGGAAGTATATATAGAAGGTCCCGTTCAAGTTTAATCTACTGGGCATCCCATAATCACCCCTACCCCATTCAAGTTTAATCCCCTAGTAAATAATAAAAAAAAAGTACCAGCCTGTTCCGTGACTCCGGATGAAAGGAAACAGTGTGACTGAAGGCAGAGTGACAGGTGGACCACTACGTTCAGCAACCCCTAAGGGAGCAATGGCTACAGCATCAAGACTGTCTCTCATTGAAAGTCTATAGGTCTTGTCAGACCCAAAAAACAATACACTCTCCGTGTGGCTTATATCTTAAAGTGATTGTAAACGATCATCTTGTAAAACAACCCATTCAGTTTAAAATAGAAATGAAAAGCAAAACAGTTGTGTATAAATATAAAAAAAAATAAACACATTTTTCCCTTTTTTATAAATGATCACGTTCCCTCTGTTCTCAGCTGTATAAGAGCTGGGGGAGGAGAAGCAACAGCACACCAAGCTTCCCAGTGAAAGTCTGTGCAGGGGAGGCATGTCAAGACAAGTCTGATCATTGGAGGAGAGTACACTGAGTCCCCAGCACATCACAGGTCACAGAACTGACCATGTTGTGCTCTCTTGCTTAGTGTGGTTGGTTTTTAAAAGGAAAGCAAGGGGTCTAGCAGGAACACCAGGGATTTCACACAAAGGAAGCAATAGAAAGAGAACAGGATACTTTTTCAAACAAGTACATGGTTACATAGTTAGTCAGGTTGAAAAAGGACACTAGTCCATCTAGTTAAACCAAACAAAAATTTTAAAAATATATATAACCATACAATCCCATATACAATCCTTCACCCACAGTTGATCCAGAGGAAGGCAAAAAACTCCAGCAAAGCATGATCCAATTTTCTATAGCAAAAATTCCTTCCTGATCCCCCGAGAGGCAATCGGATTCACCCTGGATCAACTTTACCTAAAAAATGTTAGTACCCAGTTATATTATTTACATCAAGGAAAGAATGCAGGCCTTTTTTAAAGCAATGTACCTTGCTGGCCAAAACCACCTCTGGAGGGAGTCTATTCCACATTTTCACATCTCTAAGTGTGAAGAAACCTTTGCGTATTTGTAGATGAAATCTTTTTTCCTCTAGACGTAAAGAGTGCCCCCTTGTCCTTTGTGATTACCTTAAAGTAAATAACTCAGCACCAAGTTCACTATATGGACCACGTATGTATTTGTACATATTGATCATATCTCCCCTTAATCTCCTCTTCTCAAGAGAGAATAAATTCTTTCCTCATAGCTGAGCTCATCCATGCCTCTTATTAGTTTGGTTTCCCTTCTCTGCACTTTCTCCAGTTCCCCGATATCCTTTTTGAGATCTGGTGCCCAAATCTGAACTGCATATTCCAGATGAGGTCTTACTAATGATTTGTACAGGGGCAAAATGATTTTGCTATCTCTGGAGTCCATACCTCTCTTAATACAAGAAAGGATTTTTTGCTTGCTTTGGAAACCGCAGCTTGGCATTGCTTGCCATTATTAAGCTTATGATCTACCAAAACCCCCAGATCCTTCTCTGCTATAAATTCTACCAGTTGTACTCCCCCTAGTATGTATGATGCATGCATATTCTTAGCCCCCAAATGCATAACTTTACATTTATCAATATTAAACCTCATTTGCCACATAGCCGCCCAATTAGACATCTTGTAAGGACGTTATTCCACTGCATAGCTTGGTGTCATCTGCAAACACTGAAAGGATACTTTTAATCCCAGACCCTATAGCATTTATAAATATATTGAAAAGTAAGGGTCCCAACACTGAACCTTGGGGTACACCACTAATAACCTTAGACCATTCAGAGTAAGAATCATTAACCACTACTCTCTGAATTCGGTCTTTTAGCCAGTTTTCTATCCATTTACAAACTGATCTTCCCAAGCCTGTAGACTTTACCTTACACATTAGCTTTTGCAAAATCCAAGTATACCACGTCCACAGCCACCCCTCTGTCGAAGGTTTTACTTACCTCCTCATAAAAAGAAACCAGGTTTGTTTGACAACCTGTGTCTTTCATGAATCCATGATGTCTGTTGCTTAAAACAGATCTCATCTATGTGCTCTTTAATTAAACTCTCCAGTATCTTCCCAGCTATAGAAGTTAAACTAACAGGTCTATAGTTACTTGGTAAAGACTTTGATCCCTTTTTAAATATGGGCACCACATTGGCCCTACGCCAATCCAGTGGTACTATTCCAGTCATTAAGAAGTCCCTAAAAATTAGATACAATGGCTTTGAAATGACAGAGCTCAATTCCTTTAGGATCCATGGATGGATGCCAACTGGTCCAGGTGCTTTATCTACCTTTATTTTGTCTAAATACTTCTGGACCATTTCACTTTTGAGCCATTGTGGATCATTTGGGGCTGTGTCACTACCACCCCCATTATGGACATGAGCCCCTTTGTATACACAGAACTGAAGAATGTATTTAATATGTTTGCCTTCTCTTTGTCCCCAGTCACACACTCTAGATTATTTTGTAAAGGGCCTACATGCTCAGACCTGACCTTTTTACTATTAATATATTTGAAGAATTTTTTGGGGTTTGTCCTACCATCTTTTGCAATCTTCATTTTGAATTTTTGCGTCCTTGATTTCCTTTTTACATATTCTGTTATATTCTTTGTAACATTTAAAAGATGATAGTGTTCCCTCATTTTTATGTTTTTTAAATGCTCTTTTCTAATCATTTATAACTTTTTTAACTTTGGCCGTGAGCCATATAGGTTTTATTTTTAGCCTTTTAAACGTATTGCCCACGGGAATATACTTTGCAGTGAGCTCACATACAGTCTTTTTGAAAAATTCACATTTCTGTTCTGTGTTCATCGATGCTAATACTCCCTCCCACTCTAAGTCCTGGAGAGCAGCCCTCATCCTTGTAAAATTTGCTCTCTTAACATTAAGTGTTTTTATCTTTCCCGTATGTGTTTGTTGCTTGCAGCTTACATTAAATTAAATCATGTTATGGTCACTGCTACCCACATGTTCTTTTATATAAATATTGGTAATAAGCTCTGCATGGTTTGAGATTACCAGGTCCAGCAAAGTGTCATTCCTAGTTGGGGCCTCAATAAACTGGACCATAGTACAACAGCCACATATCAGGAATATGAAGTGTTAGGGTAACAAACGCTTTCATAAATGTTAAAGGAAACCTGTCTTACAGCGAAACTATGGACAAAAGTAAAAATAGATTCCAAGATCATTTAAATTGTAACGCTTATCCCTGAAAGAGCCGCTTGATGTGTCGGGCCCTTTGATCCTGTGCACACGACTCTGCACTCTCTGACACATCTGTACTTATAAATACCCCCAAACCCAGCTACGCATATACACCAGAAATTGACAAAGATCTGTTTAAAGTGGTAGTAAGCTTTCATTTTAATTCTATACATGAAGGTATAAATCCTTCTGTGTGCAGCAGCCCACTTAACACTTACCTGAGCCCCATCTCGATCCAGCAATCTGCACGAGCGCAGTGGCTCTCCGGGGTTTCTTCCTTCTCATTGGAGCCACTGGCTCCTGCTACTGTCAATCCCAGCCAGTGAGCCAATGAGGAGAGAGCGGGGACAGGGGGTGAGCCATGCTCCGTGTGTAAATGGACACACAAAGCAGCGGCTTGGGAGCCCCCGTAGCAAGCTGTTTGCTATGGGGGTACTCAGCATGAGGGGCCAGGAGCACCAGCGGGAGATCTGATAGGAGCTGCTAATTTAGATATATTTGTCCCGGGCCTCCCTCTGATTATCCTGCAGCTAGTCACAAGAGATTTCCACACTGCCAGGTGCACACACACAATCCTGCTCATTTTCAATGACCAGTCTAGGGGATGTATTTTTGATGCTTTATTGTAGAACTTGGATAGGAGAAGGAAAGGTATGGGATACTCCAAGTTAACTGACTTCAGATGAGGACATTTCTCCCTATCTCTGTACAGCAGACTGATCTCAGTGGTGCACTTAACAAACTGGTCCTAATGAAACAAGTCAATTTTTAAGCAATAGAGGACAGGCCGGACTTTACTTCTTCAAGACACTGACCAATGTTTCCTTTCTAACTCAGTGTAGCAGACTACCAATGGCACTTTATGGGAGGCTGTCTTTAGTGGAACAGGCCCCTTTGTAAGCAACACAGAATAAGCCGGACTCTGTTCTTCAAGACACTCACCAGTCTCCTTTCTAGCTGGCACACCCAACAAGCTGATTATGAGGGCAGGAGGGGAAATTCTAGCAACAAAGTCTCAGGGATCCCTTCACGGGTCACATCATGTACTCACACCATGTCCCGGGACAGTCGGTAGCCTCCTTTCAACTTCCAAGCGACACTTTGCCACTGTGATATCAGACTGAATCCAAGGACGTCCTCCATCTGTCAGCTTCTAAAGAATTCTGGGCTGCAGCTTCAGCATCCGGATAAGCCTCGACCAGGCCTAGCAACCGGCAGCCTCCTGGATAGGCCCTCAGGCCTAACAGCCAGGGACTAAACACACGCCTCCACCCCTGAGGTCTGGGTGGGCTGGAACTCCTCACCTTGAGCCCATGTGCTCCCTTTTATATGAAGGCGTTCACCCAAGATGCAGTGGGGGCCACTCCCTTGCTAGTTGGTCAGAACCACCCTCAAATATATCTGCTGTCACTAACTGGGTTTTCTCTCCCACTGTCCAATAGGGACCCATACTCCTGGACAGGGTAAAACTCTCCAGACCACATGAATCAGCACCAGAGCACACTGAGCAGACCTTACTCAAATCAAGCCTCTCTGATAAGCAGATAGCATATAAATTTGCCTCTCTGGTCTCCTGTTAAGCAGAGAGAGCCAGAAACTACATACACTCACTAGTACCCAAACTAGGAGGGCGCTACATCCACCCCCCGCCAAAAATGAGCCATGTCCTCATTGGCTCTGGGCAACCGCCCCTACAAAAATCTACCGAAAGACTAAGTGGAGTATCCCATGTTGTGGAAAGGGAGAAAATGGAAAATAACAAATGAAAAGGGCCATGGGGCATACCACATATGTGACCAGTAGGTACAAAATATCTGAATTATAGAAAATTTTCAGGTTTTTGATAAGAATCTATCAAATGCACTTTATCAATACACCTTATCAATACTCTTTATCAATACACCCCCCACCGAAAATGGAAATAACCGGGGGGCAAATATATCCAACACATCCAATAGGTACAAATGTTTTGGTTGTACTCAGTATTTCACATTTTAAGTAGAACTCTACTAATTGCACTTTGTTAGTGCAACCCCCGCCAAACATAAAAATGATTGGAGGAGGGGGTAAATATAAACAATACATCCTGACTAACTATTGCTACATAATAGCATAATTATACACACATATAGTACAATTCCTAAGCAGAGGCCAGAAGATTCCCTGCAGTTGTGCAAAGAGAGAAAAACATACTCAAGCAAACAATTATGTACATTCCTGAGTAGCTATTGGTGGGAACACCCTCTCCTCAGAGGCGGTCTCCCCACTGGCATGCATCTACCACTAACATTCTCGTAGAGGCATCTTCAGGAATCCTGCCCCCTAAGGGCAACCTTGACACGTTGTCTCCTTGTGGACCTGAAAAAGATAGAACAACAACATCCTACCAATCTACCTTACTAACATGTTTTAAGATAGTAGCATTGACATTTTCCTTGCAAGCAGTATCAAAATTCAACGGTTTCTCTAGTATATTTGGGATTTAAAGCTCTCTCACTCATTTTGTCCTATACCACTGAAGGAGCTTGCAGCAGAAGAAGTATTTTCCTTCGGCACATCACCTTAATGGCATCCCAGTCTTAGTCCGTAGGGTTCAATATTGAGTTGGCCCACTCTTTGCAGCTGTAACAGCTTCAACTCTTCTGAGAAGGCTGTCCAAACTCGCTCCTCCATGTCATTATGGACCTTCCTTTGTGCACAGGTCCAAATCATTTGGTGGAGGGGGGTTTATGGTGTGGGGTTGTTTTTCAGGGGTTGGGCTTGGGACCTTAGTTCCAGTGATGGGAACTCTTTGTTTTTTTTTGTTTTTTGTTTTTTTTTTCAAATAGTATTTTTTATTGAAATTTCAGTAATACAAAGTATAAGAAAAAGGAGGAATAAGGAAAGTCAATAGTAGTAGTACATGTTATAGAGTACAACATTTAGCGGTCGGTGTCAATACATTTACAATTGGTACAGATGTTCAGTATTCGGATAAAATTTAAAAAATATTATATGCACATTAATTCCTTGCTGTCAGGTTTAGTACAAAGTTTATATGTTAGATTACGGGTATGGCCAAATTTCCCATTGTTTAATTAATTTTTTGTAGGACAGTGAGTTTATCGCTAATGCCTTTTCATATAGGCTGTTCATATTTGTTTTCTCAGTGACTTCCGAGATGTTTGGTGCTAACTGGGATTTCCATTTGAAGAGGATCGTGGATCTGGCTGCAAGCAATATGTGGGCTACCATCGTTTGGAATTCAGGTGGACACTCTTCAATCCCGAGGTTTAGTATTGCCATTGATGGGCTTGAGTGTTTGATTATTGCAATGCATCTTGAGATCAACTGGAACACTTGCGTCCAGAAACTAGTTCGAGCTGGGCACCCCCATATCGCATGCAGCAGATTCCCCACTTGTCCACAGTTTCGCCAACACTGTTCTGAATGTGCTGATGTGAATTTTGCCAACCTGTATGGGGTATAGTACCACCAATTTGTTATTTTTAGTGTCATTTCCCAGTGGGCGTTACAGTGCGACGACTTAATAATGGTATTAAGAGCTTTTTCCCATATTTTCAAGGGATATGTGTGTCCTAGGTCCTTTTCCCATTTTTCCATGTACTTGTTTTTTTGAAAATCTGAAGCGTTTTGTAATATGCCATAGAATAGAGATATCCCTTTAGCTTTGGGTTTTGAGTCGATAAGGTATTCCCATGCTTTGGTGTGGGTAAGTAGACTCTTGAATGGATGTTTTCCCAAAAAATGTTGTATTCGCATCAATGTGTATGTTGTATGCGGATGTAGCCTATATTCTTTCATGATGTCTTCTATCGTTTTAAGGCCTGCTTTGCTATATAATTGTTTAATTTCTTTAATGTCTGCTGTGCTTAATGGTTTAGTGTCTAGCATGGGAATCGTATGTTCCAGTATTTTAATGGGTATTTGGGCTATTTGTGAAATATCCTGGATGTCATATTTTGTGGATATATGCCTCCATGCCCTAATTGAGGCTTGTGTTGTAATTGGTAATAACTCAAGGTCCCAGTGTTTCCATAAGTCGCTTAGCAGTAATAGGGTCAGGTTTCCTTTCGGGGTTAAGGCTGTCTCAATTTCTACCCATAACGGTTTATCTTTTTCCCCCATCCAGTGTTTGATTTGGGCCAGGTGTGTTGCCCAATAGTAATTTTGTATATCTGGTAGCCCTGCTCCTCCTGCTTTTTTATTTTTGGTGAGAGAGGAGTTCGCACATCTCACTCTTTTTCCTGCCCATATGAACTTGTGAAGTAGGGTCTGCAATGATTTTACTTGTTTGGACAGGAATGGAATCCCTAGGTTACGGAAAAGATAAATGATATGCGGCATTATGGTCATCTTAAACGCTGCCAAGCTACCCCCCATGACAGTTCAATATGTGATAGTCTATCAAGTTCTTTGGAGATTTTTGTTGTTAAGAGTGTTAGGTTCATTGGGAGTATTTTAGTGATTGGGGTAGTGATGATTATTCCTAAATATTTTATTCCACTGGAGTTCCGCGGAAACGGAATTTGGGCTGTAAGTTTATTTTTGTCATTGGGTTTAATCCCAAGATCTATTATTTCAGATTTGGAGATGTTCACTTTGTAGTATGAGATATTACCCAAATTTGTAGCATGTGGTGTGCTGTGGGGAGGGATTTCATAGGATTGGTTAGTATCAAAATGATGTCATCCACAAAGAGATTAATCTTGTGGGGAGTATGTTGGAAGGTGATGCCTGTTATATCTGTGGATTCTGCCAATGGTTCAAAGATTAAATTAAAGATTGTGGGGGACAGGCGACATCCCTGGCGTGTTCCATTTGTTATTTGAAATACTTTGGATAGTATACCGGAGGTGTATACCTGTGCCGAGGGTTTATCGTAAAATGATAAAATGGCAGAGCGGATAAGTCCTTTGAATCCAAATTTTGTTAGTACCTGCTCCATATATAGCCAGTGTACCCTGTCGAACGCCTTCTCTGCATCCAAGGCAAGGAGCAGAGAAGATGTTCGACTCCTACTTGCATAGTGTATTATATTTATTATGCGTCTCACCGCATCAAACGTCTGTCTTCCCTCTACAAAGCCTGTTTGGTCTCTCTTGATCAATTTTGGGAATATTTTCGTTATTCTTTTTGCAATTAGTTTTGCTAGTATTTTAGTATCCGAGTTCAGCAGTGAAATCGGATGAAAATTGGCTGGGGTTATTGGGTCCTTCCCTGGCTTGGGAAGGGTGACTACATATGTTTTCAGCATCTCTGGTGGTAGTGAAGTTTCTTCTATGGCTTTAGTAAATACTTTTAGTAAGTGTGGGGTTAGGTCTGGATGGTATAATTTATAATACTCATTCGGGAATCCGTCAGGTCCTGGTGATTTGCCTATTGGTAGTTGTCTAATTATTTCTGTTAATTCTTTTTTGTTTAGAGGCGCATTAAGTTCCTTTAACTGTGATTCCGTGAGTATCGGCAGTTGGATTTTTGATAAGAATTCCTGGATTCCTTCGCATTCCTTCTTGGTTGGGGAGTGTCAGGGTCATCCTTTAAGTTGTATAATGCATTATAATAATTTGCAAACTCATCTGCAATAGCTTGAGGGTGTATTATCTTGTGTGTTGATGTTCTAGTAATTCAATGTGATATTCTGGCTTTGGCCTGTTTGGTTTTAATTTGGTTTGCCAAATATTTCCCTGCTTTATTTGCCTGTGCATAGGATGTTATTTTTAACTTCCTCAGGAGGGTGTCATGTTGTTCAGCCAGTATGTTTCTAAGTTGGTTTCTTAGTTTTACTAGGGAGTTGGCTGTAGTCATTGATGGGTTCCTTTTGTTCGATGTCTCTAGGGTGTAAATATCTGACAATACCCCTTTTAACTCGGCGTTATATGCCTTCTTGTCTTTGGAGCTTTGTTGAATGCAAATGCCTCTCATGTAGGGCTTATGTTATGTGCATTCCACAAGGTCCATACATCTGAAACCAAGTGTGTATTCAATTGGAAGAACTCCTTAAGGTTTTGAGAAATAATCTTTGCATATTCTGGATCTTGTAATATCTTAATGTTACATCTCCATATCTGGGACCTCTCCTTTGGAGCCCCCTCCTCCAAGGACATTAGAATGGTTGCATGATCTGACCAAGTGAAGGAGGATATCCTCTGGAGAAGCCACAGATCTGTTACATACATATCAATACGTGAGTACGACTGATGTCTGGAGGAGTAGAAAGTAAAATCCTTCTCTGAGTCATGCATACACCTCCAGACATTGTACAGTCCCTCTTTGTGGAATATATGGTTAAGGGACGGTTGTCTCCCTTTAGTGCCAGAGGATGAGTCCATATCAGGGTCACTTGTTAAATTAAAATCACCACATATCAGTAGATGTCCATACCTACATTCTGGAAGTCTCTTGAGTAGTCTGTGGATGAAGCGGATCTGATGTGTGTTTGGTGCGCAAACATTCACCAGTGTCAAGGGGATATCGTTGATGTCACATTCTAGTATTTTAAATCTTCCTTCTTTGTCCAAGGTAGAGGCCCTTAGATTGAAGGTTACTGTGTTCCTCACTGCCAGCATCACTCCTCTCTTCTTCTGTTGGGCATTTGCTTGAAAGATATGTGGGAAGTCCTTGTGAGTGCATTTGGGGTGGTCATTTGTTCGGAAGTGGGTCTCTTGCACACAGAATATGTCTGCTTTGGCTATCTGTGCTTCTTTACATAGGGAAAATCGCTTGACCGGGTTATTGAGGCCGTTGACATTGATTGACAGGAACTTAATGGTCATTGTGGGTATCTAAAACAGTCAGGTCTTTTATGGACATGTGCATGTGTTCCAAATGTATTATCATAACTGCTTGGAACATCTGGCTTGTAGTTCTGTAATGATAACATATGAACTGGATTCCGCCACTAAGAAACAGACAACTAGGAGCATATAAAAAAGGGACCATGAACGTAGCCCAGTAACAGAGCTAACTGTTAGGTAATTAACAGGGGCCATTGAATATGATTGTTATCCTTGGCCTGGGACTATATCATGTGGATTCCTTGTGATGTGTTTTCAGGTACATCCATTTACTAGTTTCTTTTTGGCTGATCTAGAGCAGTGGTTCTCAACTCCTGTCCTCGGGACCCACTAACAGGCCAGGTTTGCAGGATAACTGAAATACATCACAGGTGATATCATTTGCTGCACAGTGATTGCAGTATTTTAGTCTGCATCTCCCCAAGGTAATACCTAAAATCTGGCCTGTTGGTGGGTCCTGAGGACAGGAGTTCTAGAGACACTGTTCTAGAGACTGTTTGCCATTCTCTTTCCAAGGCTATCAGAGTATTTGTTGGTGAAGGAATTGGTGGGTTATCCGGTAATATTCCCGACTTCTGTAGTGCGTTGATACCTTCTTCTAAAGTTGACACCAGAGTAGTGGATCCGTTGTGACTGATCGCCAGCGTTGCAGGGTATTTCCACTTGTGGGATATAGAGTGGTTCCTGAGAGCCTTGGTAATTGTTGCCAGGTTCTTGCGTCTCATCATGGTGCAGCGGGAGAGATCAGGGAGCATCTGAAGGTTAGCGTGCTCATCAGGTAGTGTATTTGTTCTCTTGAAGGCTACAATGACTGCTTCTTTTGCTTGATAGTAATGCATTTTCAGAAGCACATCTCTAGGTGTGTCAGCTGTGAGGAATGCTGGTTTAGGCAGCATGTGGATCCTGCCTATGGTTAAATCAGTCATCGATAGTGTTGAAACCAGTTTTGAGAAAATGTCTGTAACATATGAATGCAGCTGGCTCTGTTGGACATTTTCAGGTATTCCTCTCAATTTTATGTTACACCTTCTTGATCTGTCCTCCAGATCAGCTACTTTAGCTTTGAGCCATTCAGTGTCATCTGAGCATCTACCATTGTGTTAAATGAGGTAACATAGTTATCCATGTTGTTTTCAATGGATGATACTCTGCCCCCTATTTCTTGGATTTCGCGTTTAAATTGCCTCACACAGTCCTCGAGATCTGTTTGGATTGAGGATCTCAGTGAGAGCAGCATATTTTTGAATGTACTGTCTGATATGGGCTGTCCCGTGGTCGGGAATGCGGCTATAGGGTCTGCTGCCGCTGGTGCTGTGCTGGAGGCTGAAGCCTGATTGGGGCCTAGTTCCGTTTCGGCCTCTTGGTCCAGGGTGGTCTCCCTGCGCGGCTTAGCTTTGACCGGGCTCCTCGTGGAGGGTGAGGAGTCCCCACTATCAGGGTTGCCTACCTGTGCCCCTTGGGAAGCTTGTAGATAGTGTAGCTGGCCTCCATCTGTCCCAGCGCTGGTGTGTTGCGGCAGCGTGCCGCCGCCATTTTGTTGTGGTCTCCTGCCCGCTGCCTGAAAGAAACTAGCCAGTTTCTGGATGTGCACCTGGTGCTTTCTCCTGCGGGTCATCGCTCCAGGATCTCTGGTGCCTACTGAGGTAGTCAGGGTCTGTTCGCCGCTTGAGTGTACCCGCTCGTTGCTTTAGTCCCGGGTGGCCGCGTGGAGCTCCTGCTTCATGCGGCCTTCCGCCTCACTGGTCGCCACGCCCCACCCCCTGTGATGGGAACTCTTAAGGTGTCAGCATACCAAGACAGTTTGGACAATTTCATGCTCCCAACTTTGTGGGAACAGTTTGGGGATGGCCCTTACTGTTCCAACATGACTGCACACCAGTACATAAAGCAAGGTCCATAAGGACATGGATGAGTGAGTTTGGGGTGGAGGAACTTGACTGGCCTCTACCCTACAGGGATAGAGAGCTGGTGCTAAGACAAGCAAGGGAACGTGCTAGCATTCAACACAATGACACCAGGATCTCCTTTTACCCGGATTTCTCCATGGAGGTACAGAGGCGCCGGGCCAAATTTCAGGATGTGAAACTCTGGTTTGCGCTGTTGCAACTCCCATAGGCCATGTTATACCCGGGGAAATTGTGGTTCAGGGTACAAAGCCAGGCACAATTCTTTGAATCTGCCAGGGAGGTGGTAGAATGGATTTACCGCAATGAGCAAGCCCTCAGGTGCCATGGGGACAATGCAGGTGAGGATTGATCCTGAAACAGTACTTTACAACATGATACAACAAAGCTAACACTCATCTGCAATGCTGGATTTAAGTGATTTATATTGCTGAACTGTATCCTCGGGCTGGGGAACAAACTATTGCTGACCAAGATGAGAGCTACTACATGGTTAAAGATTACTTACTATCTTGTTCCTACTAATGTGTGTGCTAAAGACACGGATAAGTGCTACAGTTATGGAGTCAGCCCTGTTGGCAACGCCGAGAACACAAAAGTTGAGACGGTTTGCAGTTCTAAATTTCTTAGTATATACTCACAGATACATTGCCAGCAACATCTTACTAAAAGTTAAAGCTGCATTGCCTAAGGGTCACCATCTGGGGAACGCAAAGGAGGAAAGGCGAAAATGTTGTTACTCACCTATGGCTATCCATCTTATCAAACTTTGGACTATGATGACAGGGACTGAACGGAATACAAACCACAATCTTGGTGACTCCGTGGTGTCCATGCTTATTACTTTGACATATCCAGCACAACAGTGAAGATCCCCATAGTATCCTGGAACACCAGGGGTGTTAATTCCCAGCTCTAGTGGACTGATTCTTATGTGCCTAAACAAGCTTCAACCTGACATTCATTTTTTTCAAGAAACACATCTGACTGCTGAAACTGTAGGGTGCCTGAAGTATTCCTGGGTGGGATGGGTCTACGATTCCACACATACCTCATATTCACGAGGAGTTAGCATTTTGATACATGGAATGATAGACTTTCAAGAAATTGATAGTAAGGAAGATTCAGAGGGTCGTTTTATATTTCTTCACTGTCGTTTGGGTATACTGCAATGCATATTGGTGTGTGCATATGTTCCTCCCCCATTCACAGCAGCGATACTGAGGCTGCTGATCTCCTATTTGGATGGCAAACCAGAGGTGCCGTTACTAGTAATGGGGGACTTTAATTGCTGTTTGCACCAGGCACTGGATAGGCACCCAGCCCCTCAGACCTCTGCTCTCTCCAGGGGTACCCCCCTGGCACGGTTGTTGAAGGAGGTGGGCTGGGTGGATGTCTGGCATTTACATAATCCGGGGGTTAGACAGTTTTCCTGTTTTTCAAAGTCGCATGGTACCTTGTCTAGAAATAACCAGGGATTGGGTAATTCAGGCATGCTCCCTTATGTATCAGATATGGTATACAGACCCCGTAGTGTGTCAGATCACTCCCCTTTGGTGATCTACCTCACGATTTCCCCCTTGCTCACCCTGACCAACGCTCCCTGGAAATTTAACGGATTCTGGCTTAAACTATTTAATACACAAGATGACATTGGGAGGAGCATGCATGAGTTCTTTCAATTGCAGGATTCTAACATATCTATTTTGCAGCAGTGGGATGCATTTAAGGCATATTTAAGGGGGGGGTGCTCATAGCGGAAATGAAGAAGGTCAAAAGGGCTTCCTCGGCTTTGAAGGATGAAGTGGAAGCTAGGGTACAATAGTTGGAACAGAGGTTTATTGCTGACCCCTCTGATTCTGCTAAGGAGGCGTGGCAGTCTGCCTAATCTGCCTATGAGAGTGTTCTCCCTCCTCGGTGGAAAAGAAGAGGTTCTTCTCGCTAAACAGGCATTCTTTGAGGAGGGAGAAAAAAAGGGCGCATGTTGGCGAGGATTGCTAATTCTGAACAACACTCCCCAGCTATAGGAGTAATTAGAGGTAAGATGGGTCACTTGGTACATTCCCCAGAGTTAATAATGCTGGAACTGGCCAGTTTCTAGGAAACCCTATACCTTCCGGGCACCTCCTATACCACGGAAGACCTGGAAACTTACTTACAGGATATATCCTTTCCAATGTTGAATGCAGCTCAGAGAAGAGGGCTAGATGCACCACTTAATTTAGAAGCTGTGAGCTCCTTCCCAAATTGTAAGGGGAGGATGGGAGTCCCGTGGAAATATACAAACAATTTTCTGAAATATTGCCACCACGTTTGCTGCGGGTATTTAATACGTCTCAGAGCGAGCGCAATATGCCCCCCTCGATGTCAAACGCAAATATAATTCTCCTGCTCAAGCTGGGCAAAGATTGGATTGATACGGGCTCATACAGGCCAATATCACTTTTGTAATCAGACGTGAAGATCCTGGCAAAGGTGCTATCAATAAGACTAAATAAGGTCATTACATCTTTGGTGCATTCTGACCAGCCAGGCTTTATGCCAAATAAACTGACAGTAATCAACCTAAGAAGGCTCTTCCTTAACATACAATCCCCAGCAGACAATGCAGGGAATAGGGCAATACTGTCATTGTATGCTGCAAAAGCGTTCAACAGCATAGACTGGATATATCTTTGGGAGGTGCTGAAGAAATTGGATTTGGACCAAATTACATCTCATGGGTACGTCTCTAATATAGCCAGCCGCAGACAGCTATCAGGGTGTTTGGTAAGCTTTCTCGTGCCTTTGTGCTAAGGAGGGGAATGAGAATGTCTCCCCTCCTGTTCGTGTTGGCTATTGAGCCCCTAACAATTTAAAATCAGGTCCAACACAGGCATTGAGGGGTTCCGATATGGCAGCACCCACGAGAAGGTGATGCTATACACGGACGACAGCATGCTTTTATTGGGAGCTACAGATGGTTCCCTAAAGGCCGCAATGGTTACCATGAAAGAGTTTGGCAAATTATCCGGCCTTCTTATAAACTGGTTCAAATCTGCCCTTCTATTACTAGATGGGAAGCCCACACAAACAGCTGTAGTGACTGGCTCAATACAGATTGCTACTTCCTGTAAATACCTGGGAATTCAAGTGTCAGCAGACCCCTGAGAATTTAGCTCTTTAAATCTTGCTCCCTTATCCAATGATTTAGGGAAAGGATACAAACCTGGAATACCCTGTGTCTATCGGTGGCTGATGAGCTCAACTTGATTAAGATAATCCTCATGCCACAGCTCCTCTATTTCATTCATAACCCACCAGTGGTCATACCTTTAAAATGCTTTAGAATCAATTTCATTCCTTCTACTGTACGTTAATCTGGCAAAATAAAACCCTTAGGATTAAATTAGAACATCTTCATAGGCCTAAGGATGAAGGGGGATCCATGGCTGTATTATTTGGCAGCTCAATTACAGCATCTGATAAGCTCTATGCGTCAACCGTGTGAAACGGGGGGGGGGGGCAGGCTTGAAGTGTAGCTCTGCCCAGGCAGTAATGACATTTGGTTAAGAGGAGTCCCATCACACAAGCCTTAGAGGCTCAGGCCTTCAGCTTACTGAATAAAAAATACCCTACCTATGCTCTTGTTCAAAAAATATGGAACAAAACCAAATATATTCAAAAAGTGACCGGCTTCACAGAATTTAGCCCCATATGGAATAATGACACCTACTTAGAGCTGGCCAAGTTGCAACTTGGGGCTAAGTGGAAGGACTATGGGGTAAATCTCACCTTTGCCAACTGTTTCTAAATGTTCGAGGCTTTAAAAAACAATATAAAATTCCTCAATCAATGTATTTTCTTTATCTACAACTACAATATGCGGTTAGGGCACAAAGCGGTTCTTCTGAATGGCGTCTATCCCCGACTCCTATATTTGATCTCATTAGAGGTGTGGATTCTTCTGAAGGCTTTATCTCACAATGCTATGCTAGACTCCTACAGGCATATCTGAAGCAGCACCCCCTGACAATGAATGAATGAAAGGTGGGAGCAGGATGTTAGTCAGATGGATGGGGACCAGTGAGATGTAGTTTTTCAGGCAGTTGGTATATGCTGTTGAAATGTAGCACAATGTCTTACTTAACTATACATAATGTTTAGAGTATACTATACTCCCCACAGGCTTCACCAGATGCAACTACAAATGGATTCCACTTGTACGAGATGCAAGATCACAGGAATCTCATTCATATGTTGTGGAGATGCCCGAAACTCCACACATATTGGAAAAGTATAGTAGATAAAATGAATATGGTATTTAAGATAACTCTTCCAATGGAACCAAGGGCCTGTTTGCTGGGCACACTGGAGGAATATGAATGGGAACCAAATGTCAGGGAAGCTGTACATAGTGTCCTATTCCAAGTGAGGAAGCTAATCATGATCCACTGGAAGTCTGAAGAACCTCCTACAGTGAAGGAATGGGTTAGAAATATAGGGATGATGCTGAGAATGGAAAAACGTATCTATCAACACAGGGGAAGTATGGCTGAATATGAAAGAATTTGGGCCCCATAGCTAGATGTGTCGGGGCTTGCTCCGGCGGATATGGTCATGGATAGATTACTTGGGATTAACATGGGAGGAAGACATGTTCATGTTGCATTGATATTTTGGTTATGTCCTTTGGTGGTATGCCGTAGGAATGCTATGTGGTTGTACCGTATTAATGCAGTTGGATGTGCTGCTGGCAAATTGTATTACCTTGTCATTCCTCAATAAACATTCTTCTGGATAAAAAACAACAAAAAAATGAACACTGAATACTCCATTTTTTCTTTAATCTACACAGGGTAGCCTAACTAGGGAGGGTGGGGAGAACCTATAGGTGGTTACCACAGCAACAGTCAGCAGTCAACATATACTAAAACTCCTTTTGGCCAGCTCCTTGTGTTAGAGCTCTTTGAGTTGGTGCATGCAAAAATAAAGTGTTCCCATCCAGCAAATCTGCAATGTATGGTTGGCCATCAGCTGCAATCTATTGTTGGCTCATTACTGCACAGCAGGCTCCCTACATTCCAGTTCATGATTCAAGGCTCTGCTTTCATAAAAAGATGTCCCCCTCAATGTCCTTGCTGGTGGGTTAGAGTCTGTGTTTGTGCTGTTCTGCGCAGCTGCAGCCATGTTCCTGGTATCAAAATATGCTACTGGTGATGGGCTTTCCTGTAGAAGTGATCTGAGCAGCTCTACAGTCACCCAATCACTCTTACAGGGTACAGTAAGGGCCTCCCTGCCGCCACTCACTAGACATGAGCATGGATGAAAAATTCGGTTTTTTCATTTTCATTTCTTTCGCTTTTTTTGGTTTTTCAGATTTTTTGTTATTTTGAATACATTCGTAAATTCAGAAACATTTGAATTTGGTTTGTTTCATTTGTATAGATGCAGTATTCGTTATTTTCAGTAATTCTGAAAAATGTGTTCACTAACAGGCAGACAAATTTGAAAGGAAATTTCAATACTTAACTAATTTAACCACTTCCTTACTGGGCACTTAAACCCCCCTCCTGCCCAGACCAATTTTTGGCTTTCAGCGCTGTCGCATTTTGAATGAGAATTGCGTGTTCATGCGACGTTGTACAAGAGTAAGTTTTACGCTGTCGCGACTTTCGGTTTTTAACCAGACCCGTCCTCCCCCCAAATTCACGGGTCATTCCTTCACCAATTTAATCAATTCATAACTTTAAAGGAAAGTTTAAACAGACGGACAATCACTTGTGTAAAAAGTCTTAATGACTTTTATTGCTTATGACGTAGATATGTTTACTTTGTTTGGTTTAAGTTTACAAAGACTTAAATGCTTACATAAGTTTTATTGTTTTTTAGACTTTTTGGTTTTTTTCGCTTTCTTTACTTTTACTTTTTTGGCTTAAAAAGTAGGTACGAGTACAGATCACTCACCGCCGTCCCT